>PVLA01002170.1:151884-288073 GCA_004027455.1 Hydrochoerus hydrochaeris
CCGCTTTATTTTTTAGAAGCTGGAATATATATATGCTAACCTTGGCAGCAACCCCCAGCCCCAAGCAGGAAGTGCCCCAGGCTTAGGGCCAGGCAGGGATAATCCTAAACAATAGGTTTTAATTAACCTCAACCCCAAGCAGGAAGCGCCCCAGGCTCAGTAGGTGTTAATTAACTCTTTTCACCTTTGTAACATCTCAATCTTGTTACTTAGTTAGCTTGGGAAATGTAAGCCTATGCACCTGGATGCCTGCAGGAGGAAGAGATGTGTGAGGCTATTATGCTGCTCCCTACATTGTTTCCCTTATCACTTATGGGAGTATGGCAGTTGCTGTGAGGACAGCACCTGTCTTAGGTCAAGGACTCTTCATATGAACCCAACCAGGCCTTACCCGTCATGGGCCTGCAGGACAGCAATTGGTCCTGTGCCTGTCTTAGGCGGCTGGTGGCGTAATATATGTGTCCTAGTTGCCCGTCTTTGGCTGCCTGTAGGACAGTGCCTGTCTTGGGTCAAGGACTCTTCATATGAACCCAACCAGGCCTTACCTGTCATGGGCCTGCAGGACAGCAATAGGTCCTGTGCCTGTCTTAGGCGGCCGGTGGTGTAACATATGTGTCCTAGTTGCCCGTCTTTGGCTGCCTGTCCAGTGTCTCAGGGCAGTTGTCTCACAGGAACCCTGCAAATCCTCTTCCATGAGCTCTCCCACCCAAAGCTCCCACATAAACTCTCTCACACTACTCACAGAAGGCAAAACCCCACAACCAGTCCTAACAAAGGGGTTATATAGAGGGCATCCAGCAACCCCCCTGGAGTCTCCACCCTCGACTCCATATTGAGCATTACATAAAAACATACACATGTGAACTACACAAATTACAATTATCAGTACAAAACATTCCAAGATCCCCGCGCCCAATTCCCACATGCGGTGTCCTTTTCCTGGAGAAGCGATTGTCACAAGGCATGGATGGACTAGGAGGCGGCATGGACAGAAAAGGGCGTCGCAGCACACGATGTATTATACAAATGTCTCTTCTCTCTAATCTCCCCCAGAACTGTTCTGAGTTTTCCTAGACCTCCCAGAGCTATCTCTCTTCTGAGCCTTTGTTTTTACCTCTGAATCTCTAAATGACTACCTTTGTCCATTCACCTAGATTCACTAAACTCCTCTTCTGGATCTGTTTAAACATTGCTTCCTCCTGGAGGAAGTTTCCCACAATAAGTATAAAAAGTTATACTTTTCAGCTTATTCAGCCAATTTACAAATCCTTTTTTAAATTGGTATATCTTTGCAATACATAACAACTACCTTCTCTTGGGGGAGTTGGTACATATTGTATCTTAATCATTTTTATTTCCACTGTCCCTCTCAGCCCTTTCCTCTTTCCTCAATTTCAGATCCCCTTCCCATCTCAAAAAAGACTACTTCCCTGTTTCCTACCATCTCTTTTATTTTATTTAAATTATTTATATAGTATATTTCTCATATGAGAAAAACCATGTGACATTTAACATTCTGTGTCTGATTTATTTCACTTAGCATAGTCCAAAGTGCATCCATCTTCCTACAAATGTGTCAGATTTATCATTCTTTATGGCTGAATAGTATTGATACAGATAGGTGTAGGTATATATGTATATATTTCAAATTTTCTTTAATCATTCATCTGTTTATGGGAATATAGACTGCATCCAAAATTTAGCTAGTATTAACTATACTGTTGTAAACATAGGTATAAGAAGATATCTTTTAACTCCGGATAACACCCAAAAGAGGCATGTATATCTGGGTCAAACAGAATTTCTATTTTTAGTTTTTTGAGGAATCTCAATACTGATTTCTATAATGGTAATAGTAATTTATATTTCCACATCCAATGTAGAAGGGTTTCTTTATCCCCACAAGCTCTCTAGCATTTGTTGTTTTGTGAATTCTTCATGATAGGTATAATTTTATAATTATAGCTTTGAGTTCTGCAGTAAGATGAAATCTTTGTTAATTTATTTGTATTTCTTGAATGGCTAAAGATGTTGAACATTAATTCATGTATTTTTGGCTGCTGCATTCCCTCTTTTGAGATTGTATAGGTATTTTAATTGCCCTTTTTAAAAAATTAGGTCTTTTATTTTGGAAGGTCTACTTCTCTCTCTCTTTTGTCCTTTATATATTCTAGATGTTAGTTCTCTGTTTGAGCTGTAGCTGGCCAATAAATTTTTCCAACTGTGAAGGTGGTTTCTTCACCCTGTTGATTGTTGTGTACAGCTTCTAATGTGCTGATTTTTGGTACTATTTGTTTTAGAATTGGAGATCTGTTCAGAAACTCCTTGCCTATACCTTCAAGAGTTTTGTTTTTTACATCTAGATCTTGGGCACATTATAATTTGATTTTAATATAGGATAAGAGATTTGGGCCTATATGTAATCTGTGTTTTATTAATTCATTTATTTTGGTTTTTTGAGACAGGGTCTTCTTCCAATTTGCAAAAGGTCTATATCCCTGTTTCCTCTTATTTTATTTTGCTTTTTAAATTATTTATAGTTGGGGTGTCTTAGTTACATTTCTCTCATTGTTGAGACAAAATACACAACACCCAAAATGAAAGAAGGAAAGGTTTATTTAGCTCATAGCTTGTGGAGATTTCATTCCATAATCAGCTGGCTTCAAGGCAAGATGATATGGCACAGGGCAGCAGAAGACAGCAAAGTAACAAGAGCAAAAGGAAAGGGAGTAATCCTCTTCTCCCTTATATTGTAAACAGGCTACCCTTTCCCCTCTCTGTGCCCTCCTCTTGCATAGACTGAAGATGTTTCCAAAGTAAGGACCCCGGTTCCCTGCCAATTTGCTTAAACTTCTCCAGTTGAGGTAGTGTATCAACAGTGTATCAGTGTAACTGTCCACCCCTTGTCAACTTGGCAACCAGACACATTTCTTTAAATCAGTTTCCAGATGCAAACACATGCTTATACTTAAGATTTCGCAACTTGAACTTTATAGCACAGGTTTAACAGTCCTTGAAAACCTGTATTAAGTCTATCAACATTAGATTACATTAGAAACATAGCACTTTATCCCTGGCACCCCTAAAGACTCATTCACATCTCTTTATGCAAAAGGCATTTACTCACTCTCTAAGAGTTGCCAAAAACCTAACAGTGTCAGTATTGTTGAAAAATCTAAGTCCCAAGTGTCCCCTGAGATGTAAGACAAACTCTTAGCTGTAAGCTCCTGAACAAATGAAAACAAAATTAAACACATCCAACATTCAATGACATAGATAAACATTTTCATTCCAGAAGTCACAAATAGGAGGATTCTAAGGATTGGGACCAAAGCAAAAATCCAGGAAGGCAAATATTAAGTTCTGTAGTACCATATCCAGCATCTAAAGCAATCTGGCAAATTTTGAGCTTGAGTGAATCTACCCCTACGGAACTTATGGTGGTTACAGTTCCCACAGCTTCTCTCTTAGGACTGCTTTGCTCCCTCCTTGCAGCTTTCCTAAGATGATCCACATTTCTTGCTTTTCCAAACTTCTGGGGTCTTTACTGCACCTTTGGCTTCACACTCATAGCTTCACACACTGTCCCCTCAGGGGCACACTACCTGGTCTCCCAAGCCTTCTGAAACTGAGCTAAAAGCCTTCTCAACCTCAAAACTCTTGCATTCTCTGTGCACTTAAAACCAGCACCACATGGGTGATGCTGAGGTCTGCTGTCAGCTGAAGTAGTAGCCAGGCTTTCCTCTCTCTTGGCTGTAGGGGTCAAGTGCCTGGACTGCTGGGCACTCTGAATCTAGTTCTGAGAAACAAATTTTCTATGCTGCCACTATTCCAGAAAATGGTACAGCTGCTGCCATTCTGGGACATAGTGTTCTGTAGCTTTCACCTCTAAGCAAAGTCTCACTTTTGCAGCCTTGTGGCTGCAAAGGTTCAAGATTTGCTGCTTTATGTGATGCATTCAGGCCAACTTTTATATTCTCTTGTTCCTTTTCAGCACTGGAGATTTCCTCAGCTCTATCTTTGTAGTCTGCAACTGTGTTAAAGCTTCCTTTCTGGCCAAACTCATAGTGTTTTAAATCATCCTGTTGGCCTCTTTGCTCTTGATGCTAATCATAAATCTGGCTAAAAGCCACAAACATTAGCCATGCCACTGCCTCAACATTAGATTGCCTTAAAATTTTTTCTGCCAGATTCATTAGTCTGGACTGGGGATTTAGCTCAGTGGTATAAACACATGGTTGTCAAGCGTGAGGTCATGAGTTCAATCCCTGATACAAAAAATAAAATAAAATAAAAACCATTAGTCCACCACCCTTAATCTTAGTCTTAGGCAAAGTCTCTGGACAAAAGCAAAATAAACCATGAGGAATTTAAGCTTCATTGTCTGATTTTTTGCTAAGCAATATAGTCTCAAGATGCATTTATTTTCTTATAAATGACTTCAGTTTATTGTTCTATATGGCAGAGTAGTATTCCATTACATATAAAAACTACATTTTCTTTACCCGTTACTCTGTTGATAGACATATATAGGCTGTTGCCAATATTTTGGTGTTGATACCAGACATAGTGGTACACATATGTAATCTTAGCACTTGGGAGGCTGAGACGAGAGGATCCCCATGAGTTCAAGGCCAGACAAAGCTATGTAGTAAGTTGAAGGCCAGCCTGAACTATATAGTGAGACTTTGTCTCAAAGAAAAAAAAAAAGAGAAAGAGAGAGATTTAGGTATTATGAGTTGGGATGATATAAACATGGATATGCATGTATCACTATTACTATAATGTCTATAACTTAAAGGGAAAGGTAACCCGGAAGGGGAATGACTGGGTCAAATAGCATTTCTAGTTTTAGTTTTTTGAGGAATCTTCATACCGATTTGCACAGTGATTGTACTAGTTTACATTCCCACCAACAACGTAAAAGTGTTCCTTTTTCCATGCAGCCACACCAGCATTTGTTGTTTTCTTCAAATTTTTATGATAGCCATTTTCTCTGGAGTAAGATGGGATCCCAGTGTTTTAATTTGTATTTCCCCAATGACCAAAGATGATGAACATTTTTTCATGTATTTGCTGGCCATTTGTACATGTTCTTCTGTAAAGTATCGATACGTTTCAATTGCCCATTTTATGATTGGGTCTTATATTTGAGGGGAGGTCTAATTTTTTGAAAAATTTGTATATATATTAATATTAGGTACTGTTCTTCTATACCAGAAATTATTTTCTCACAAATTTTTCCCATTCTCAATGATGTTGCTTCACTCTGTTGGTTGTTTCCTTTAATGTGCAAAAGCTTTCTAATTTGATATAATCCTATTTGTTGGTTCTTTGTGTTCTTATGCAACTGGAGGTCCGCTTTGAAAGTCCTTGCCTATTCATGTGTCTTCAAGAATTTTATCTATCTAATCTTCCAGCAGATTTTTTGTGGTTCAATATCTAGATTTTTGATCTGTTTTGATTTTATTTTAGTGATACAGGTCTAGATTAAATCTTCTGTATGTGGATAACCAGTTTTCCCAGCACCAGTTGTTAAAGAAACTATCTTCAGCACATTTTGGCTGCTTATTCAAGGAACAAATGTCTGAGTTGCCTAAGGTTGTTTCTACATTCTCTACTCTGTTCCATTCATCCATATATCCAGTTTTCTGCTGTTACTATGCTGGGTTTTTTTTTGCCACTATAGCTTTGTAGTGTACCTGAGACCTGGGATTTTGATGCCCCACTGCTTTGCTCTTTTTGCCCAGAATTACTTTTGCTGTTCTGAGTCTCTTTTGATTCCATGTAAATGTCAGGATTTTTTTTCTGGGAAGAATGAGGTTTGCATTTTGATTGAGATTACATTAAATCTGTGTATCAGTTTTGCTAATATGACTATTTTGACAATATTAGTTCTACCTGTCCAGGAACAGAGGATGTCTTTCCATTTTCTGGTATCCTCTTTGATTTCTTTTTTCAGAATAATATAGTTTTCATTGTAGAGGTCTTTCTTGTTCTTCATTAACTTAATAACTAGATATTTAATTTTTTGAAACTATTTCAAATAATACTATTTTCTTGATTTCTTTCTCAGTGTATTGGTGGTTTACAGGAATGCTGTTGAGTTAATTTGTGTTCCTTTCTTTTTTAAAGCAGGGCCTTGGAATGTAGTACAGATTGGCCTTGAAGTCACTATGCAGCCCAAGCTGGCCTCAAATTTGTGGCAGTTTGTACATGCTACCAGGCCTACATAGAAATGCTATTGTTCTTTGAATTCTAGTCGTGTACCCTCTACTTTACTGAATTCTTAATTTTAGGAGTCATTTGATGGAATTTTTTGCATCATCTATGAGCAAGATTATATCCTTTGCCAACGAGATGAGTTTGACTTATTCCTGATAATTTTTCAAATTTTTATTTTTTTATTTATTGTACTGGGAATCAAACTCACGACCTTGTGCTTGCCAGGCAGGCACTGTGCCACTGAGCTATATTCCCAGCCCCTATTTTTTCTTATTTCAATGTAATACAAGCAGATATTAGTGAAGGAAATTTATAAAATCACTTTAATTCTATGAAGAAATAAAATTTCATAACAAAATAGATAATAATAATGGTTAACACAGTGTATGTCATAATCTTAAAAGAATGGCCAAAATGTTGCTCCAAGTAGAGTCATAGACAGACTCTCTCATAACAAAGAAGAAACAAAAACACAAAACTCTCTCTTCAGTAAGCTGAGAGAATCTAGTAATATAAGTGAAACAGCATATATATGAAACATTTTTAAAGCAGAGTAAACAATTTGGGGAAGTATTTGGACTTTTCCTTGCTTCCTGTTTCTTTCCTATGTTGCTCTTTATTTATATGCATATTTTGTGTTTTGTATATAAGAGAAATCATGCAATATTTAAAGTTACGTGTCAGATTTATTTACTTACCCTTACATTCTCAAGTTACATCCATTTGCCTACAAATGCCTGAAGTGTATCTTTATCGCAAAAATAGTACTCCATAGTGTGTAAATTCCTCCTTTTCTTTGTTCATTCATCTGTTCATGGATGTATACAGTTTGCAAGATCTAGCTATTATAAATTGTGCTCCTATGAATATGAATGTGTGTGCATCCCTCTGACGTGACTTTGACTCTTTTGGGAAGATACCTAAAAGGAGGTTAGATAGCTGGGTCAAATGGAATTTCTAGTTTTAGTTTTCTTAGGGAATCTCCAAACTGAATTCCATAGTGATTGTACTAGATTATAGTCTTACCAGCAATGCAGAAGAGTTTCTTTTCCCCTACATCTTCACCAACATTTATTTGTGATTTTTTTATACATCCTAAAATATTTTTTGATTTCTTTTATTTAAGAAAAACAATGAAACAGAAAGAGGATAGAAATAATACAAAATTTCAAAAACAAAAACAAAAACTAGTAAGAAATCACTAGTTGACAAATACATATTTTCCTCCTAGAGGTAGTTGTTCAAGTTACAAAAGTAAACCATACAAAGTAGACATTTAAACAGTGAGACTGCAATCAGTTCTGTCCATCTATCCAACAAAAACTTAGTAATATGGTCATCAATCCACACTCAAACATACATGCAGGTATATCCTTTAGAATACTTTCCTTGACTCTCTCTTTTTTTTTTACAATAACTATAATCAATTCTTGTAAACTGTTTAGAAATTCTACACATGTATAAGTCTCTACATGAATGACTAGCTTTTCTTAATTAGAGGGAAAAGCAAACCAAAACACGTTAACAATACAAACTTGTAAAGAAACACAAAATAAAAAGGACATAAAAAACCACAATTCGAGGTGATCTATGGTAGTCACCATGATGTCTCCTGTTATTTTCAATAAAATTGTCTATATCGTCAGACACAGTATAATTAAACTTAGCAGTACATAGCACTATTAATAAAAACCAAACATTGGAGACATTATAGGACTTCAAAGGCAGTTAATAATCAAACCAGAATGATTATTCTATTGAATCCTGCCAGCCCCAGAGTAGTTGCCCCTATTCCCAGACTTGACACCCTCAAGCATACCAGATTCGAATAAAATCAGTCTAGACAAAACAGCAATATAGTCAATCTTCTCTGCCTCATCTATGCTATGCTGTTTTTCTGTCGTTGTTGTTTACTATTCTCCTTCATTCTACTTTCTGCCCCATTCACTGAGGCCTTTCTGCCATTGTTCCTGGAATCCTGGTGATTTTCTTCTCTCTCTCTGGAATGTTCTTCAGTATTCTTTGCAGGGTTGGATTGGTGGTCATGAACTCCCCCAGTTCCTCTTTGTCGTGGAAATATCTTTTCTCTCCATTAATTTTGAGAGACAGTTTTGCAGGGTACATCAATCTGGGTTGGAGTTTATTTTCTTTCTGGGCTTGAAATATTTCATTCCAACTACTTCTTGATTTCATAGTTTGCATCAAGAAGTCTGCTGTGATTTTGATGAGTTTCCTTTATAGGTAATCTGTTTCTTTTCTCTGACTGCTTTTAATATTCTGTTCTTGTGATGGATTCCTGGGATCCTGACTATTATATGTCTGGATGTAGATCTGTATTGGTTGTAGCTGGCTGGAGTTCTGTATGCCTCATTTAGCTGAACATCACTTCTTATGCTTGGGAAGTTTTCCTTAATTATTTATGTGAATAGCCTTTTTATTCCATTTGAATTTGTCCCTGATTCTTCGTTCACATTTTTTATTCTTAAGTTATAAATACTCTCATTGTCTTCTAGCCTTTGTATCATTGCTTCCTGGTTCCTTGTCATTTTTAATAGATCCTTCCTTATGCGATCATACATTGCAAATCTATCTTCAAGTTTTGAAAGTTCTGTTAAAAGGTTTTCCAGCATTCAATGGCATTAATTTCCTGATACTCTTTTTGGATCTGTTTCATGTATTCTAGATTTTGTTTATATTCTTCATCAAAGGATTTTCACCTTTCTCTGCGTTGTCCATTTTTGATTGGGTCTTTTATTTGGGGAGTCTAGTTTTTGCGTTCTTTATATATTCTACATGTCAGTCCTTTGTCTGACAAATGGCTGCTAAATGTTTTCCCTATTCTGCAAGGTGCCTCTTTTTTCTTTTGTTGTTGTTTTTATTTGTTTTGAAGATAAAGTCTTACTGTATAGTTCAGCCTAGCCTTGAACTCACTGTGTAGTCTAGGCTGGTGTGAAACTCCTGGCAGTCCTGCCTCACCTTCCCAAGTGCTAGAATTATAGCTGTGGACCACTATGCCTGGCTGTAAGTTGCCTTTTTACTCTGTTGCTTTAGTCTTTTGCTCTGCAGAAGCCTTTTAGTTTGATATGATATCATCTGTTTATTCTGTTTTGTTTTGTTTTGTTTTTTGAGACAGGGTTTCACTATGCAGTTTATGCAGGCCTGGCAAGGACTTTCTGAGCAGAGCTCCAGTGGCACAAAAAATAACATCAACAAATTGAGACTGTTTGTGGTGCACATTTCTAACCCCAGTACTCAGGAGGCTGAAAAAGGAGGATCGCCATGAGTCTGAGGCCATCCTGGGCTATATAAGGAAGTTCAGTGCAAGCCTTCACTATATAGTGAGACTGTCTCAAAAGAAAAAAGAAAAAAAGTTTTTGTCTATGCCTCTTTTATCTTCCAGCAGAGTATTTCTTTTAATGTTTAGATCTTTGATCCATCTTGATTTTAGTTTAGTGCATAGTGAGATAAATGAGTCTAGATTCAATGTTCTGCAAGTGGGTATCTACCATTCCTATTACTGTTTATTAAATATCTTTCCTGCAGTGTATGTTTTTGTCCTCTTTGTTCAAGATCAAATAACTGAATTTTTCTGGGATTGTGCATCAGTTACTTTTCTTGTTGCTGAGACAAAACCTAACACTTAAAATTAAGGGAGAAAAGGTTTATTTAGCTCAGTTCATGGAGGTTTCACTCTGTAATTAGCTGACTCCAAGGCAAGGTGGTATGGCACAGGGGCAACAGTTCAAGGTGGCAAGAGACAGCAAGAACAGAAAGGAGAAGAGCTAGGCTCTTTTCCTCCCTTATACTGTAAGCAGGCTACCACTCCCCAGTGCAGGTGTGGCACTCACACTATCTTCATGCCCTCCTCTTGCACAGAATGAGGATGTTTGCAGTGTGAGCACCCTTATGCCTTGCTGAGTCCCTTAGTTAAACTTCTGAACAATATGACACAATGTATCAAGTTGTTTCTGCTTCCTCTGTTCTGTTTCATTGATCTACATGGTTGTTTTTATTATAGTACCATGATGTTTTAATCATAGTACTGTAGTATAACTTTGAATCTGGGATTGTGATGCCTTCTGCTTTGATTTTATGTTTTGTTTTGTTTCGTTTTGTTTCATTTATTTTTATTGGTACAAAATTGCAGTACATAATGATTACATTCACTGTAGGGAATCAATACCTGCACATAACACATTTCAGACAAGATAGGTGCTTTCAAGGTGGTATAGCCATAGACACATTTCAATTCCTTTTTCTTCCTCCCTCCACCCACCTTTTATTTTTTCAGCATTAGATCTATTTATTTATTTCACAAGAACTCAGAAAGTTGATTATCACATATATAGAATGAAAAACAGTCTAGTAGGCTAAAGAACACATAAAATGTATAAGGCAAATGTACTAAGTCAAGGTACACTTTCAGGTATATTGCCCTGGATTACAATATCAATTGTACTGGATTACAGTTGTTTTCTTTCTTTTTATTCCTATTACCTGACTTTTATTTCTTAAAAAAATGCATGGTTTTCATATAAGAAAAACCAGAGAGTATTTAAGTTTGTGTGTCACAGTTACTTCACTTAACATTATATTATCAAAGTGCATCTATTTACCTACAAATTATTCAAGTTTATCCCGTTTTATGACAGAGTAGTACTCCATTGTGCATAAGTACCACATTTTACATTTTTGGATAGATGTATAAAATGTTTCCAAGATTTAGATATTGCGAATTGTGCTGCTATAAATATGGGTGTACATATAACACTGTAGTATGGTATCTTTAACTCTTTTGGGAAAATTGGTAATGATCTGATTTTTTGTGTCCACTAGTATTTATGAAATTAGGTATGCTAGTATTTGGTGTGTATTTGCTTATAATTATGAACTTTTCCCATTGAATTGTTTCTTTAACTAATATATGGTGACTTTTGGCACTTCTGATCAGTTTTAGCTTGAAATCCACTTTGTCTGAATTTAGGATAGCATCTCCTACTTTTTTCTGGGTTTCTGTTGTATAGGATATTGTTTTCCATGCTTTCACCTTTAATTTGTGAGTATATTTTCCAATTAAATGGATTTTTTTGTATGCTGTGTATTGTTAGGTTTTCTTTTTTTTAAGAGGGTAAAACTAAACATAAAACAGAACAAAGCAGATCAGAAGAAAACACTGTGACACAGATTTCAAAGCAAGACAACAGATCTACAGTAGCTACCATAATGTCTCTTGTTTTCTTCTTAATAGTTGTCTATATCTTCATACCACAATAAATTCATACAAAGCAAAATAATATAAAACTGATGAGAACATAGTAATGAAGGCATTACAGGCCTTCAAAAGCAGACAACAGAAAAATTAACACTGGCTACCATAAAGTCACTTGTTCTCTTCAAAATAGCTGTCCATACCTTCATGTATGTTTAAATTAAACAATACAGAACAGACCAAAACCACTCTGAACAAAGAATAAAAGCATTACTGCATTTCACAGCATGACGATAGGAAATCAGCAATGGACATCACATAATGTCTCATTTTCTTCAAAGTAGCTGTTCATTTCATCATGCTTAATATAATCAATTCTTGTAAGCTCTTTAGGAGAAGTTCTAGGTATGTATAAGCTTCTACATGTATACCTATCCTTTCTGTATTAGAGCAGAAAAAAAACAGATTACTAGAAAAACAAGAAACAAACAGAAAACCCCAAATAAATAACGATAGCAAAGAGCCCAAAACAGTTACAACATAGGCCTTCAAAACAAGGTGATAGGAACATGACTAAGGTTGTTATTTTACATAGTGATCTTCAAGAGTTCTGCAGATCACCAGAAAGAAACATGCAAAATTGTTCCAATCCTATGAATATTAACTGTTTTGTTCCACGATCTATCCTATGTTTATACAAATTTAGATATTTTTCTTTTCCCTGAGATATTTTTTCCCATTTGAGCAGGTTCTTACCTTTTCATTGTGTTTGTTGAGGATTTTGTATCTTATGCACTCTTACCATTTCTTACACTAGGGAAACAATACAGAATTACACATGTGAGTATGGTCTGAAGTTGCATCCATTTATTTATAAATATCTCAACGTGATCATTCTTTATAGCTGAGTAGTACTCCATTTTGTAAAAATACATCTTTTTTATCCATTCCTCAGTTGATGAGCATTTAGGTTGTTTCCAAGATCCGGCTATTACAAACTGTGCTGCTATAAACATGGGTGCACATATATCACTGTGGCATGATGTTTTCAATTCTTCTGGGAATAGGCCCAGAGGTGGAATAGCTAGGTCAAATGGGAATTCCAATCCCAGCCTTTTGAGAAACCTCCAAGAATGACCTCCACATTAGTTGTACCAGTCTACACTCCCACAAACAGTGCAGAATAGTTCCTTTTTCCCCACAGCCGCTCCAGCATTTGTTGTTTTCGTTATCCTGGCCATTCTTTCTGGAGTAAGATGGAATCTCAGTGTGGTTTTAATTTGCATTTCTCTAATGACCAATGATGATGAACAGTTTTTCATGTATTTATTTGCTATTTGTTTTTCTCTATCTAAGAACTGTGTATTCATCTCAGATGCCCATTTTTGGATTGGGTCTTTGAATTTCAGGGGTCTGACTTTTTCAAAATTCTTTATATGTTCTAGACAGAAGTCCTTTAGGGACAGTTGACTAATTTTTTCAAAATTCATGGGTTTACTTTTTACTCTGTTGGAGATTTCTTTCGACATTCAAAAACTTTTAAATTTTTTTTATTTAAAAAAAAGCATGTAAAGGGTAGAGATAATACAGAATTTCAGAAAAAAGATAAACAATAAGAAATCACCAGTTGATAAATTACATATTGTCCTCTTAGAAATAGTTGTTCAAGTTACAAGATTAAAGCATACAAAGTAGATAGTCAAACAGTGAGAGTGTAGATAGTTACACATATATGAGTCTCTACATGTATTTCTATTCTTTTTGTATTAGAGGGAAAAACCAAAACTTAGACAAAACAAAACAAATTCCTATAAAAATATGAAACCAAAAAGTCATGTGAAACCACAGTACAAGGTGATCTACAATGATTGTTGTGTTGCTTCTTATCTTCAATAGAATTGCCTATATCATCAGGCTTAAATGAATATAGCAGTATAATTGAATATAGCAGTAAATAACAATATTAGTAAAAATAAAACATTGTAGGCAGTATAAAACTTCAAAGGCAGGTAATAATCAAACCACAGTGGATATTCTAGTGAATCTTGTCATCTTAAGTGCAGTTGCCTATACTCTCAGACATAATACTATCTATCATAACAGCTTTGAATAAAATCTATCAATACAAAACAGCGATCCAACAAACCCGATTCGATTACAATCAGTCATGGTAAAACAGTGTAGGTTTTACAGAGCTTTAGATTGACTTAATAGGAAATTAAGGATGATTACCGTACTATATCCTGTTATTTTTGCGATTACTGTTTGTACCCTCAAATCTAGTATAGGTAGAATGCCTGGAGCGGAATATAATACATTTAAGCAGAGTAGTGTGAGTAATGTGGGTTTTACATCCTGGTGCACTATTAACAATATAGTGTATCAAGGCCATGTCTGTTAGAATTTCTAGTTATCCTTCTCTACCTCATTTCTACTATGCTATCTTTCTGCCTGTTTGTCTAGTTTTCTCCTTCATTCTACTGCCTGCCCCACTCATTGAGGCCTTTCTGCCACTGTTCCTAAAATCATGGTATTTTTTTTCTCTCTCACTAGAATGTCCTTCAGTATTCTCTGTAGGGTTGGATTGGTGGTCACAAACTTGCCCAGTTCCTCTTTGTCATGGAAGCATCTTGTTTCTCCATTAATTTCTAGTGACCATTTTGCAGGATACATCAATCTGGGCTGGAGGTTATTTTCTTTCAGGGCTTGGAAGACTTCGCTCCAAGCTCTTCTTGATCTGATGGTCTCTGTCGAGAAGTCAGCCGTGATCCTGATGGGCTTACCTTTATAGGTAATCTGTTTTTTTTCTCTGACAGCTTTTAATATTCTGTTTTTATATTGAATTTCTGGCATCTTGATTATTATATGTCTGGGTGTAGATCTGTTTTGGTTTTAGGTGGCTGGGGTTCTGTATGCCTCACATAACTGAATGTCATTTTCTTTTCCCATGCTTGGGAAGTTTTCCTTAATGATTTCCGTGAATAGCCTTTGTAATTCACCTGTATGTATTCCTGCTTCTTCATTCACATTTCTTATTCTTAAATTATAGATTCTATTGTCATCTTTTAGCCTTTGTATTGTTACTGCCTATTTCCTTGTTATTTTTAAGAGATCTTTCCTTTCATGATCACACATTGCAAACTTATCTTCACGTTTTGATAGTCTATCCTTAGTTTCTTTTAAGGAGTTTTGCCAGCTTTCAATGGAGTTTTTAATCTCCTCGTAGTCTCTTTGAATCTGCTTCATGTATTCTATATTTTCTTTATATTCTTTATCGAATGTTTCTCTCCTTTTTTTGTGTTCCTCGCTTCTTCTGTCTGTATCTTCCTGAGAGATGCTTCCTGAGAGCATTTCTTTTATTACTCTACTCATATCTTGCTTTACTGTATTTAATATTTCAGTTTTGAGCTCATCTACAATGTCCCGAAGATATCTTTTAATGTCCATTGAAGCCATACCTGCTGTTGTGTGTTTGCTGCCCTCAGTTTCCCTTGTTTTTCCCTCTCCTGGATCAGGGCTCTCAGAGTTCTGGGCTGGGTGCCTCCTCCTGCCTCTCTTTGCTGTCATGGTCCTGGCTTCCTCCACATAGGTTACAGTGCAGTTCCCAGCCCCCTTCTCTGTTGGCCACATTTCCTCTGAAGCATGCTGGCAAGGGACCTCTGCCCTCTCCTGACTGCTCTTATCACTGAGGTGCAAGCAGCGGCTGCCTATGCCTGCCCCTCCCTGTCGGGCCAACCAAACTGCAGAGGCCTTCCCCCGATTAGTGCTTGCTAAGCGCAGGGAATAGATTTGGGACGGCTCACTGGGTCCTGGCCAGGGGTGCATCCCAGTCCAAGCAAATCCCACAGATCTGCTTTGGGGAGGTAGGAACCAACTGAAGTCACCTTTGTTCCCAGTTCAGGCTCTTCCTGCCAGACTCCAACATGTCGCCCACCTGATTACGCCCTTCCCGTGGGGGGGTCCCACTCCCAGAACTGACTGTGGATCAATGAAGGTCCCTTTGCCAACTCCGCTCTCCTCCGAGCCCACCAACCCCCGACTTCAGCGCCGCTGTGCTTCCCGTGAGTGGTGGCGGGAACGAGTTTGTGTGGCTCTGCCAGCCGTGGCATATTCAGGCTTGTGCAAATTCAGGCTGGTGCAAACTTAGTGGGTCACAGCGAAAACACTGTGTCTCATAATTTTTAGCTGTTCCAGTTGTAGTCCCAACATATTTGACGAGCTTTTATATGGTTTAATTTCTTCCTGTGTCAAGAGGATCCATCTCCCTCTGTCTGGGTCTCTCCAGGGTGTTTTATTCTCATGTATGAGTTGTTTCTCCTGGGAGGCTCTGTATTTTGTTGCTCAGAAATCGGCCATCTTGTCTTCTCCCCACAAAACCTTTTTAACAAGAGGAGATCGCAGTTATTGATTCTGGGAAGTATTTCCCATCTGGTTTGATTTTTGTTCATGAATTATCTACCTACCTCTATGTCTTCAGGATTTCTACCTACTTTGTCTTCCAGCAGATTTAGTGTTTTCTGTTTTAATATTTAGATCTTTGATCCATTTTGACTTTTTTTTTTGGTATTGGGAATCAAACTCATGACCTCACGCTTACCAGGCAGGCATTTATGCCACTGAGCTAAATCCCTGGCCCTTGACTTTGGTTTAATACATTGTGATAGGCATGGGTCTAGTTTTAGTTTTTGGCCTGTTGAGACCCAGTTTTACCAGCACCATTTATTAAAGAGTCTATCTTTCTTACAGTGAAAGTGTTTGGCCCCTTTATCAAAGATAAGGTGACTGAGTATGTTTGTAGTTGTAGTTGTATGTTCTAATCTATTCCATTGATCTTCAGATCTGTTTTTATTCCAGTACCATGCTGTTTTTTTTTACAGTAACTTTGTAGTATAACTTCAAGTCAAGAATTGTGATGCCTCCTGCCTTGCCTTTGTTGCTCGGAATTGCCTTTGCTATTCTACATCTTTTCTGCTTCCAGATGAATTTTAGGAATGATTTCTCTATATCTGTAATGCATGCTAGTGGTATTTTGATTGGAATTGCTTTAAATCTGTATAGCAATTTTGGGAGAATGGCCATTTCACAATGTTTATTCTTCCTATCCATGAACAAGGAATATCTTTCTATTTTCTGAGATCCTTTTTGATTTCTTTTTTGGGGGTATTATAATTTTCCCTGATTAGATCTTTTACTTTTTTTTGTTAGATTGATTGCTAAATATTTCACTTTTTTTGATGCTATTATGAAGGATGTGGTTTCTCTTCTTTCTCTGTCAGTGACTTTGTTGTTTGTGTATGGGAATGCTATTGATTTTTGAGTGTTGAGTTTGTATCCAGCTACATTACTGAATTTAGTTATTATCCCTAGGTGTCTTTCAATGGAGTTTTGGGCATCTTCTATGTAGAGTATCATGTCATCTGAAAATAATGATAATTTAACTTCTTCTTTTTTTGTCTTTATTCCTTTTATTTCTCCCTCTTGTCTAACTGCTCTAGCTAGCATTTCCAGCACTATATTGAATAGGAGTGGTGATAATGGACGGCCTTGTCTTGTTCCTGATTTTAGAGTAAAGGCTTTCATTTTGGGCCATTTAATATGATGCTGGTTGTTGGTTTGTCATAGATGGCTTTTATCATATTGAGGTAAAGACCACCTGTTCCAATTTTCTGTATGTTTCTTACCATGAATGACTGTTGGACCTTATGAAAAGCATTTTCTGCATCTATAGAAATGATCATGTGATTCTTATTTTTGGCTCTTTTGATATGGTGGATTACATTTATTGAATTGTATATGTTGAACCATCCCTGCATTCCTGGGATGAATCCCACTTGGCTATGGTGTATAATCTTGATGATTTGCTGCATTCTGTTTGCCAATGTTTTATTTAGAATTTTTGAATCTATGTTCATTAGGGAGATTGACTTGTAGTTCTCTTTTTTGGTTGGGTCTTTTTCTGGTTTTGGTATTAGAGTAATACTTGCTTCCAGGAATGAATTACAGAGAATTGCTTCCATTACAATTTCATTGAAGAGTTTGAGGAGTGTCGACATTAAACTCATGACATTAAACTTGTGCTTGTCAGACAGGCACTTTAACTGCTGAGCCAAATCCCTGGCAAGATAATTTGGGCTTTGTTTTGTTTTGTTTTTTGGTCCTGGGGACCAATCTCATGACCTCACACTTGCATGACAGGCACTTATGCCACTGAGCTATATCCCCAGCCCTTTGCATTAAGTCTTCTTTGAATTTCTTGTAGAATTCTGCAGTGAATCCATCTGGACCTGGGCTTTTCTTTGTTGGTAAGGTTTTAATTACATTTTCAGTTTCATTAATTGAAATTATTCAGTAGGTTTACATCTTTTTCCAGCTTTGTTTCGAGGAATCTGTCCATTTCTTCTGTGTTATAGGTTTTCTTTTTTGATCCATTCTTCCAGTCTGTATTTTTTGATTGGGTAATTGAGACTATTCTCATTGAGAGTTACTGCTGAGAAGTATTGATTTATTTTTCTCATTGCATTATTTTCCTGTTGCTGATATCCAAATTTTTACCCTTCTACAGAGCTGTTCATCCCACCAGGTGAGTTGATTCTTTTTGACTTATTGATATTGTTGACTTCTTTGTCTCTTTGTTGGATACCCTTGAGAATTTTTTTGTAATGCTCTTTGGTGGTCATGAACTTCTTGAGGTGCTCCTTGTCTTGGAAATACCTTAGTTCTCCATCAATTTTGAATGGAAGAGTTGCAGAATACATAAGTCAGGGTTGGAAGTTGTTATCTTTTAAGCCTTGCTATATTTTAGCATGAAACACTTCAGTGCAAACCTTCCTGGATTTTTAAGTTTTATATAGAAAAGTCTGCTGTGGTTCTAATTGGTTTACCTTTGAATGTGATTCATTCATTCCCTTTCTCAGACAGCTTTTAAGATTTTATCCCTGTGATGGTCTTCTGGAATTTTGAATGTAATGTGACCTGGAGAGGTTCTCTTTTGGTCATACTTTCTTGGTGTGCCTTACTTATGTGCTTCATTTATCTGTATATTTATTTCTTTCCTTATATTTGGCAATTTTTTTTTTTGTACCGGGGATCAAACTCACAACCTTGCGCTTGCAAGGCAGGCAATTAAGCCACTGAGCTCAATCACCGGCCCTTTTTAAAATTTTTTTTTTAAATCTTTTACAATCTCATCTGAGATGCCTAACTTTTTAAAAAATCTTTTGTGTGTGTGTGTGTGTGTGTGTGTGTGTGTGGTACTGGGGGTTGAACTCACGACCACATTCTTGCAAAGCAGTCAGTTATGCCTCTGATCTAAATCTCCAGCCCCATGAACAGATTTTTTTATACCATGTGTATTGTCTTCTGTTTTTATTTACTTGTTCCAGTTATTTTTAGATCTGTCTTCTTTGGATCATTTAGCAGGTGTTGGATTAATTTTTCATTTTATCTTGTTTTGTTTTTGAGGTGTCTTTGAAGTATTGGTCTTTGAATGTATCCTTGTGTTCCTTATTTTATTTTATTTTTTGGTGCCAGGGATTAAACTCATGACCTTGCATTTGCCAAGCAGGCCCTTATGCTGCTGAGATAAATACCCGGTGCCTTGTCTTCCCTTTCTGAAGTTCTGTCTTCATATTGTTCAGATTTGTTTTCAGTGTGATTATAGATTCAGTGCAGTTGGCCCAGCAACCAGGTTCTCTGGCATGTATTCCAGTAGTATTATTATCATAACAGCATTCTACTTGATGGCTTACTAAGAAACAGTGAAAATTATGTGACCCTGTTAATAACAAGCAAAGCAGCTGCAGTAGTAATGACCAAGGCAAATCAGATATTACTATACCATAAGAACCAGTTATATACCATCTTAAATCCTAAGGAAGACAAACTGTCAATTATGATGTAAAGATTAAGGCTACCCAGCTACTGACTTATAGGTAATATGAACCAAATGGATCAGCTATAGCTCTGCTAGTGGTTCTCATTACTCCGATTTAACAAGGCTTCTAACACATTCTCATCTGTGTCACACTTGGAAATCACTGAAGTTTGTTATAACTTAGATGTTAAGAATTTTGATGTGACCTAACTTTCATGGGCTTAAAGAATGTCACAGATACAACTAGAAATATGTGGATTTTATGGGTTGATAGTCTCTATTTCTGCTGGGCATAGTGGTGCATGCTTGTAATTCCAGCACTTGGTAGGCTGAGGCAAAAAGATCACCATAAGTTCCTGGCCAGTGTGGGCTACATTGTGAGTTCAAGGATAGCTTGAGCTACATAGCAAGACTCTGTCTCACAGATAACAAGAAAACACCTCTTCATTTCTTTTTTGCTCCCCTCTTCCAGTGCTGGAGGTGGAACCCAGGGTCTTCTGCATGCTAGGTATATGTGTTGCCACTGAGCTATACCTTTAGCCAGGTCTTAAAAGTTTTAATATCGGTTGGTTAAAGTAAGTAAATATTATATGACTATGGATGGTGCTTACACAGTAGAATCACTGTTAGAATTAGGAAACTTTTATTTGAAGCAGACTTACCAGGGACCTAAGCTTGTAGCTGTTACATCGTTTCTCAGAATTCATTTTAAAAAAATTCATTTGGGTCATCTTGGCACTTAGGGTACTGGGAAAAGCAAGCAGCCAGCTCAGCACTCTGGTAAGTGGCTGTGGCCTGACAAGCTGCGGCCACCCCAGGGCGAGAACCATCAGCATCTCCTGAGATCTGCGTCATGTTGGAACGTAGGGCACTGGGAAACCAAGCAATCAGATCACCGCCCTGGTAAGGGGCTGTGGCCTGACAGGCTGCGGCCACCCCAGGGCGAGAGCCATCAGCATCTCCTGAGATCTGCATCATGTTGCAACTTAGGGTGCTGGGAAAAGCAAGCAGCCAGCTCACCACTCTGGTAAGTGGCTGTGGCCTGGCATGCCACAGCCACCCCAGGGCAAGAACCATCAGCATCTCCTGAGATCTGTGTCACATTGGAATTTAGGGCACTGGGAAAGCAAACAGCCAGCTCGCCACCCTGGTAAGCGGCTGTGGCCTGAAAAGCTGCAGCCACCCCAGGACGAGAATCATCAACATCTCCTGAGATCTGCATCATGTTGGAATTTAGGGCGCTGGGAAACCAAGCAACCAACTCCCCGCCCTGGTAAGCAGCTGTGAGCTTACCGGTGCGCAGGCTGAGATTAAAACATCCATATCCCCCCCTCCCTGTTAACAAGTGGGAGCCAGAGATCTGAGCATCTCTCGCCAGGTTAACTATATGCAATATAGCAAATAAGGAGGATTTTCTTGTACCATCTCTTTGAAGGCAAATATTTTTATCACTGTTTTGCTTTTTTTATGATTAATGGTATTGTTCTATTCAGTATTGTGTTTTGATAATTTTGTAATGTTCTGTATTTCCTTTGCTTTTGCTACACCTGATTGAAAGAACAAGTATTGTGAAGAAAACAAGATATACTGTGGTAACTGTGGTAAAAAAAATTCATTTGAACCTTTTTCAGAATGAATCAGATCAAGAACTAGTGATTAATATTGTGATTTGCACCAGAGTTGAATACTTTGCTCAGTGGATTATTAGGTGCATGTTATGAAAATCTGCCCTATTGTTGTATGGAGTTTGATTGGCTTAGTTGGAACACAGTACTCAAGATACTGAAAAAGATGACTTGTTTGGCATCTAGATGATATTCAGCACCCTTGTGAAGACTAAAATAAGATATTTAACTTGTTTGGCTGACTTTACAACTCATCTAGATGTTTTGAATAAAAGCAAGGTTGATCAAAAATATATTCAAAGTTTATGGTTGTATTTGTCCATTCCTAACAAAATTAGGCCTTTCTAAAACTCATTTGGCAAGAGATAAACTGGCTGATTTTCCTTTGCTGATGTTGCTTCCCAAGAAATGAGACCAAAAATTATATTCCCACAATTATAGAGTTGCCTTAAATTCTAGAAAAGGCTCCCTGATGTGTTTTATAGAAATTATTGAATTTTGTTCATTTACTCTTTCTCAATTAATGTTCAAGATTGAAAGAAGTGCTACAGTGGAAATAACTGAATACATTGCTGTGGTACTAAAAAATAGAACATGATGCCATTGAAATGTCAAAATTCTACAAATATTTTAGGACTAGTTACCCTAAATGTAAAAGCACTATGCAAAAATTTATGTTTAGAAATGTCTACATTTATTTGGTTTTTTGAGACAGGGTTTCACTATGTAGTTTATGCTGGCCTTGAACTATGTAGCCCAGGTTGGCCTTGAACTCATAACTATCATCCTGCTTCAGCCTCATAAATATTGAGATTATGGGCAAGTGCCACCACACCTGGCTTATTCATTTTAATCTAATAAACACTCATTATTCACCTGTTAGATCCAGATCCAGGTAAGAATGCTGATGATACAGTATTGACATGTCATTTCTCTTGTGGAATACAGAGTGGTTGAGGGAGACAGATGGAAATGTATGCATTTCTAAACACCTGTTTCCCATTGTGAAATAGGACCAGTTTACTCCCACTGAAAGGATTTGACTAAACTCTACAGAAGTAACATGCACGTTGAAACATAAAAATATAAGAGCTAACTGATCCCTTGGCATATACAGGCATCAGGCTTCCTGTTCCAGGTCAAAGGAGAAAAAACTACAAAAAGAAATATTATCAAATTTGTCTATTTTTAAACTTGTGTTCTTAATTTACAGTGTAAACCCTAATATATTCTGTTTACATTGTTAATACTCTGTCAATATTTGTCTTCAAAATTACATTTCTGGAAGCCTTCTCCATTCACTCATGTTAGCTACCCACTTTCCATAAGCATTTGTAGCCCCTGTTTCAAGGACTGTTAGAAATTTCTCATCATTGTCTTCTCTGCAATTTTTGTCTTCTTTTTTTGGGGTAACCCAGAAGCTCTCTTGGATTCTTGCTATCTTATTTGTAGTAATACCTTTATCAGTCCTGACTTTTTAATCGTGAAGATTTACTTTGGGTGAAACAAGTGCCTATTCTTATATTCATCTTGAGTTCTAAGGATCTCCAGGCAGTATTATGTACCATAGACTTAATGTCTTCAGAACAGACTGAATTATTTATAAAAGTACATAAGTCTTAAAACTGATTAGGAGTTAGCCAATTCTCCATTTTACAGATGAAGAAGCTGAGTTACTTGCTCATGACTTAATTCCCACAATTTCAATTTGAGCATAGATCTACTGAATACAACAGCTCCAACTGTATTTACTGATTACAGAAATTAATGTCAGAGTACAGTTTCCAGCCTACAGATGAGTCACAACAGATTTTTTTAATCTTCAGTTTTTCCTAGGGTTCTTTCATATGACAGAATGCTTTGATGCCAAAGATGAACTGGCTCCTAGCAGCCTAAGAGTAATTAAGTGTACTAAAATTGAGTGCCCAAAAATTAAAATTAGGGTTTTTGTACTGAACACTGGATCAGTATTTTACTCCAGCTTGATTTTTGCATGTATGTGCATGTAAATAATTTAAATCCCTACAATTGGGAGGCTACTGTATCAGTGTTCCCTTGAATTGCCCATGGTTTTTGATGATGTTCTTTTTATACAGTATTCTTTAGCTTTGTGATTATCAATTTTGTCTTTTTTTAAGGAGGAGAGGTTTAATTTGGCTCAGATCAGTTTTGTCTGAATGATTTTTGAATTCCACAGTATATAGTGATACATACTTGCATCAATAGTAGTTTCAGACTGTCTATTAAGTAGTTAGGCTTTAAGACACATAGACCTTGCAGTTGAAAGGTTTTTGTTGCTAAGGCAGTCTTACACATAACCCTCTCTCCTAGAATTTTTTTTACCAGACGATATTTCCTTGTCATTTGTGATTTCTTTTTGACTGTACTTGAGAACAAGTAGAGAAGGTGGACTACAAAAACCTGTGGTAAATCAGATAGCAGCTGAGGGTATTTAACATGGTGGGTGATGGTAAAGCTTATATCCCAACAGAATATGGGCATACTGAAGGAAGTCAAATATTACTTCCTTCAGAAAGCAGGATTGCCTCTGGTCTGAATTTACTTTGAATAACAAGCATTTACTGAACTGTTTCTGTGATCAAGACAGAGTGCTAAAGACATAGATGGCAGTATCATAATTCTACCACTAATGGACTAACAACCTAGTCAGTCTTTATGTCCTGATGGTTTTGTTATTACTTGTGAATTGTTCTGTGATTAGTGTATGCCCAGTTTTCCAACTGCTTTTATTTGAGAAACAACATATTTCATGGAAAAAGCATTCTTTTCAAGTCAGGCCTCAGTGGGTTCCAATCCAAGTTCTGCAATATTGCTAGCTGTGTGTTTTGGGCCAAGTTATTAACAATGTTCAACAAAGGCACAAAAGAAAGTATGGTTAAAAATAATCTTTCCAACCTTGTATGTGGCCACTAAATTACCCTTTCTGGAAGTGATCAATACTGTCAATTTGTTGTACTGTATATTCTTTCAGATATAATCTGAATATAAAAGCAAATACAAGACTGTGGATGTAACTCAGTAGTAGAACACACACTTACCATGTGGAAGGCCATGGATTCAGACCCCATCATCACACACACATGCACACAAAACAAATACAGGTATCTATTCAAATAAATATTACATATATGGTACATAAAAATATGTACTTTTTAAAAATTAAACAGTAGTATTCTGTATAAAATATTCTATCCCTTTGCTCATTTTTGTTTGTAATTTTTATTCTGGGGATTGAATCCAGAAATTTGCAAATACCAAACAGGCATTTTACAACTGAGCCACATCCACAGCCTCCATACCTTGCTTTTTTAAAATATAGCTCAGTAATTTTTGTAAATGTATACATAGTTTTGTTATTTTTATGATTCCATGCTACTCTACTGTAAACATATAATTTAACTAGTTCTTTATTGATATGGAATGTATTAGGTGGTTTTCAGTTATAAATTGTTGTAAATCATATGGCAGTGAATATTCTATGTGCAGTACTTGCAAAGCAGTTGCTCACACTTTAAGCACTTGCATTGTTGTTACAAGTATTTTACATATGTAAAAAATACATCTCTGGAAGCACAGTTGCTCAGTCAAAGTACATGTGTATTTATAAGTTTGAAAAATCTTGCAAGATTCTTTTCTCTAGCAATTCTATCATTTACATTCTGACTTGCAATATTTGTTAGTGGCTATTTCTTTCACCAATAGGTTGTATTCTCATCTTCTATGTGAGCTAACATATTTCAGTATTTTTTTATTTAGAGAATAAAACCAAAAAAAACCCCAGAATAAAGCCAATCAAAACAAAACAGTGAAAGCGATACCACGGACTTCTAAACAAGGTAATAGGAAATCAATAATGACTACCATAATGTCTCTTACTATCTTCAAAATAGCTGTTCATACCATCAGACATAATAAAATCAAATGAAACAGAACAGAATAAAACCAATCAACAAAACAAAACAATAAATACTTCAATACAAAATAATAGTAAATTAACAATGGCTACCACTTTTAGAGGGAAATCCCCTATAGTGACTGTACTGCATGTTTTTATCCTCCAAAAAGATGCTCAGACTACCAACTTTAGGCCTTCAAAGTCAATCAAATAATATAGGCATTAAGTTATACAAGCATTAAGTGTTTGTTTGTTTGTTTTTTACTTCAGTGGCTATTATCTCAGCCTATGTGTCTCCAAATCAGCTGGTTGTGTAAGGTGAGAAGAGGTAGCTTGGCACTTATTGTCTTCTAGCTTGTGTACCAGCTGGCTCACAAGAAGCGGTTGGCCCAGCCCACGATTACCACCGGCTCATAGAAAGGGGTTAGCTTCTTCTTGGTTCTCTCCCTGGGATGCATGGTCACCACTTGCTCCTTCAGTATTGTTTTAATTTGCTCTTTTCACCATCAGTGAGTTTGATCATCTTTTTGCATGGTTAAGATCTATTTGTATTTTATTTCTAGTTAAACATTCTCTTGGATTGTTAGTTTTTTTCTCCATTAAGGAAATTGGCTCTCTGCTATGAGTTTCAAAACTTTTGAAGTTTGTCATTTGTCTTTGAGTTTACTTAAACTTCATTACCACAAACAGAAATAAGTTTGAATTGTTTTCTTATTCAGCCATTAATTTATACATTCATAGTGTGGATGTTTGATTTTTATTTAAAAGAATTAATTTTTTCCTGTCATGTTACAGACTTTTTATTTATTTATTTATTTATTGTTATTTGAGACAGAGTCTAGCTATGTGGTTCAAGTTGGCCTTAAGCTCACTATGGAGCCCAAGCCATGGAACTCACAGTGATCCTTTGCCTCAGCCTTCTAAATGCTAAGATTATAGGCATGTACCACTACACTCAGCTCAGATTTTCTTTTACACAGTCATGTGTTGCTTAGTGACACGGATATGTTCTACAACTGTCATTAAGTGATTTTGTTATGTAAGCATCACTGAAGATACAGTAACTGGGCTGTGTCTGAGTTTTCCCAACTTAACACACCCCACTGTAGCAGGTTTGCTGACTCTCATTGCTGAAATAGACTTTTCAGGACATGCAAGGAGACACAAGTAGCATTTGTTAGGCAAAGAAAGAATATAGTACACACTCAAGAAGGGAGTAAGAGTGTTCGTTTTATAACTGAGTACATTTTTTTTGAGGGAATGAAAAGTGTCTACTCATCTTCCCTTTCAAAAGGGTCCAGCCTGATAGGCATGTTTGTTTGTTTTAAATAGGTGATTTAAACATCTGAAAAAGATTCTCTGAATTCAAGGAAACTTTTGTATACTTTCTTACTTGGGCCAGTTTGTGGCCTTTTACTGATGAGTGTGGCAGGGAAGGAGTATAAATCTGGCCAAAGACTATTGACACTGGGACAGACCTTGTCTTAGGGCCAGGTTTATATACCTTACTTTCTTAATTGAACCAATTTCTTATGGGCTTTTAGTAATGGGTCTGGTAGAGAAGAGGTGTAAATCTAGCCCAGAAATGTTGGCCTGGGCTGTTTTGGGCTACTTCAGCTAAGTCCTGGAAATCCCAGTTGTCTTACAAAATGTAAATCTTAAGTTATCATTTCTTTATCTCCTTTCTACTAATCTTTTATTTCATCTATCCTGCCTTAGCAGTAGTCCAGATTAAACAGGCTACTACATGCCTATGTGTGCAGGCTATATGGTGTGTGTGTGTGTGCATGTGCACGTGCATGTGCATATGTGCCTGTTGTCTCTGTGTAGCTCCTACAGCCATGAAGAGCAAAACAATAAGAGATTAAATCAAGCATGAGGAAAAAATGGTAAGAAGAGACATGGTAACTATAAGATATATGAGGCTGCTGCTGGCATAACACCACGTATAGCTTTATAGTAAATAGTATTTTTAAAAGTAGAAGAATAACTTCTAGTGATGAAAGATACGGTGAATAACCAATAACAGGTGTTTATTGCCATTATCAGCTATTATATATTATTATGCTATACTTTTATATAACTGGAAGTACAGTAGGTTTTTGTTTTGTTTTGCTTTGTTTTGTTTGTTTGTTTGTTTGTTTGTTTTGAGGCAGTGTCTTGCTATCTAGTTCAAGCTGTCCTCGAAATCATTATATAGCCCAGGCTGGCCTGGAACTTGTGATCATCCTGCCTCAACATCCTGAGTGCTGGGATTACATGTGTGTGCTACCACACAAAGTTCTGCAATAGGTTTCTTTGCATCGTCACCATAAACTTGTAAAAAATGCGTTGTGCTATAATGTTAAGACAGCTATGATATCATGATGCTATTGGAATTTTTAAGTCTCTTTATAATCTCATGAGACCACCCTTATACATGTGATTCCTCATTGACTGAAAGATTATGTGGCATGTGATTGTACTTAAAAACATTTCCTGCTTCATGATTATATGATATCTTCTATTATTTTTATGGTTGTCCTGGTTGAAGTGTGAGATATAGTTCTATGTTTTTTTCTCAGATGATTCTCTAGTTATCCCCACACCATTTGTCAAGTAATGTGTATTACTTTGGTAATTGAAAAAAAATGATCTGGGCATGGTATTATGCACCTGTAATGTTATTATTTGAGAGACAGAGGCTGAGCTTGAAGGCAGCCTGGCTAATTAGCAAGACCTTGTCTCAAAAAAAAAAAAGAAAAAAAAATGAGGTACTTTTTTCAACAAATAAATGGCATAACAAGAAGAGAACTACTTAAGACACTTGGAGCTATATCAACTACATGTAGCATCCGGGATGTATGTGGACCCTGATTTGAATAAATCAACTATCAGACATTTTTAGAGCAGTAATGGAAAATCAAATTTGGACTGGATTGTATTAATATTAAGCTCTTGTTGCCAGGCAGGGTGGTGCGTGTGTGTAATTCTGGCTACTTGGGAGGTTAAGGCAGGTGAATCACAAGTTCAAGGTCAGCCTGAGAAACTTATTAAGATCTTACTTCAAAATAAAATTAAAAAGGTTGATGATGTAGCTTAGTGCTAGAAAGCTTGCCCAGCCCACATGACGTCCTGGATTCCATTCCTACTACCACAAAAAAATTCATTAATTTTATTGAATATAATAATAGTATTACATTATATTATTTTAAAGTCCTTATTGAGAGATAAATAATGAAGTATTTATGAGTGATTTTATGTTTGGAATTTGCTTCAAAAATATGCCAGAAATGGCTAATAAGTATATGAAAGATACTGAACATTGCTAATTTTCAGAAAAATGCAAATCAAAACCATATTGAACTTCACACCCAGTAAGATAGTTACTTTATAAAAAATACATGTTGAAATGCTGTCAAGATGGGGGAAACTGTAACATTTGTACACTGTGGTGTGATTGTGAAATGATGCATCCACTATTGAAATACTATAGTTTCCTCAAAAAATTAAAAATAGACCTACCATGATTTCACGGTTCGCCTTCAAGGTTATGTATTTAAAAGAGTTGAAAGGAGAATTTAAAAGAAATATTTCCATACTTGTGTTCATAGCAGTATCATTCACAATAGCCAAAAGTTGAAAGCAACCCATATGTGACATGGTCACACAGACCTATAATCCCAGCACTCTGGAGAATTCAAGCCAGGGAATCACAAGCTGAAGTCCATCCTGGGCAACCTAGCAATATAGCAAAACCTTGTTTCAAAAAAAAAAAGGGTTGGGTGGTGTGGTACACACTTGTCATCCCAGCATTTGGGAGGCTGAGCAGGAGGATCTCTGTGAGTTCAAGGACAGCTTGGGCTACAAAATGAGTTCCAGACCAGCCTGAACTGCATAGTGTTTCAAAAAGACAAAAAATTAAAAATAAAATAAAAAATAAACAGGGCTGGGAGATATAACTCAGTGTGAAGGCTTTGGGTTCCATTCCCAGTGTCACAAAAAACAGACAAAATCAGAAAGTAACAAATTTTGTTATGTGATACTACTTGGATATGTCTAGAGCATATTATAGTAAATGAAATAAGCCAGTCAAAATGGATAAACACAATCTGATTCCATTTTATGAGCTATATGAAGTAGTTGAATTCATAGAAACAAAATAAAATGGTAAATTTTTTGTGAATTTTAAAAATACATAAAAAGGAGGGGCAAGATTCAGCACTCTGGTTTTTGTTTTTGAGACAGAGTGTTGCTAAATAGTTCAGGCTGGCATTGAACTTACTATGTAGCCCTGGATGACCATAAACTTTTGGCAATTCCTCCTGCCAGAGCCTCCCGAGTACTGGAATTATAGGCATGCATCAACATGCCTACCCAGTATTCTGGTTTTGCAGAAACTCATATCAGATTTCATGAAAGAAGTAAAAAAAGCAAAACAAAACAAAACAAACTGGACAGTTGAGTGAACACATGCACAGGAAATAGTTCTGAATTCAATAATTAGGATCACATCAAAATTAAAAAGCTTTTGTACAGCAAAGGAAACCACTAACAGAGTGAAGAGATAACCTACAAAAGGAAAGTATTTTTACCAGTCACTCTTCAGACAAAGGACTAACACCTGGAATATATAAAGAGCTAAGAAAAATAAACTCATGCCCCTCCAGATTTAAAGACCCTGTCCAAAAGTGGGCATCTAAAATAGACACTCCCAGATAAAGAAGTACAAACAGCAGATAAATGTATTTAAAAATGCTCAACATCACTGGTCATTTGAGAAATACGAATTAAAACAACACTGAGATTCCATCTCACTTCAGAAAGAATGACTATTATCAAGAAATCAATCAATAAGTAGTGCTGATGAGGCTGTGGGGAGAAAGGAACCCTTCTTCACTCTTGGTGAGAGTGCAAACTGGTGCAATCTCTGTGGAAATCAGTATGGAGATTTCTCAGAAAACTAAAACTAGAGGTTTCATTTGAACTAGCTATTCCCCTTTGTATCTTCCTGAAAGAGGTAAATGTACCATACCACCGTGATATATGCATACCCATGTTTATAGCAACATAATTCATAATGGCTAAATCTTAGAAACAGCCCATATGTCAATTAATAGACTAATGGATAAAGAAAATGTAATGTTTATATACAATGGAGTACGACTGTGCCATAAAGAAGAATAAACAAGTCATTTGCAGGAAAATGCATGCCCTACAATACCATAATTTTAAGTGAAATAAATTGGACACACAAGCTTAAATGTTGCATTCTCTTGTGTGAGAAACTAAAAGAGTAAATAAAGAGCAAAGAGGATGTGTATTTGAAAATAGGAAGAACTTGTTTAAATGGGAAGGGGAACAAGGGAGGAGGAAGCGTAAGGAAGGAAAGGAAATAAGAATAGAAAGAGAAAATGGAAAGCAAAGCTTCTTTAAATAGGGAGGGGAAGGGCCAAGGATTTAGCTCAACGGCGTAAGCACCTGCCTTGCAATTGCACAGTCATGAGTTCAGTCCCCGGTACCAAAAAATAAATAAATAAATAGGGAGGGGAATGGGAAAAAAGAATCAAGATATATTATGTACAGGTAAAAATTATTTATGAAGATTGTGATCAATATATATGACAAATATATACTAATAAAAATACAAAATTAAAAAATTCTGTCTACATTTACAAGAATAATTGAGTTCTAGGGGGAGGTGACTTTTATATGTTTTTGTTTATAAGAGTCCTAATGGCCACATGTAATCTTAAATTTCACCAATTATAAACTGTAGTTAATAGCCTTTGTGACTTTTAACCAAAAGCAGATCCATTTCTGTGGCATGACATGTTGTTTTTCTTCCTAGGTCTTCCAGAGCCTTGAAGATCACCATTTGGAAGTGGTGGCCTTTTTCAGGGAAAACGGCTTCCATGGCCTTCTTGCCCATGACTCCGAGTATGCTCTCTACAATATTCCCTCTTACTACAGTTCCCATGCTCTGAAGTTAAGCTGGAATGGGAAGAACCTCACAACTGACCAATTCCTGATGCAGGAGGTGGCCAAGCAACTGGGCCTGAAGCGCATGAATTTTCCCATATTTGCTGCACTGTTAGGTAAGTGCTTCAAAGGAGGGAAGCCAGTGATTGTTAGTTTCCTCTTCTATTGTTAAAGGATGAACACTAGAGTAATTTAGCCTGTCATTGTCTTTTTAAAGTCCTCATGTCCAAAGCAGTTTTAGAAAACCCAGCAGGGGTTTGGGCTTCTTAGTTGATTACTCTAAAATCAGCATGTTTGTCTTATGGATTGTTGCAGGACTTTAGAGAACATTTTTTTTTTTGGTACCAGGGATCGAGCTCACAACTCTCTGCTTGCAAGGCAGGCGCTTATGCCGCTGAGCTAAATCCCCAGCCCTAGAGAACATTATTTTGAGTCTTGTAAAACTTCTTTTATTGGCATTTTTTTAAAAACTGGGCCTCACTATGTAGTTCAGGCTGGCCTTGAATTCTCTTTGTAACCCAGGGTGGCCTCGAACTTAAGCTGATCCTTCTGCCTCACCTCCTAAGTGCTGTGGTGACATGCATATCATACCATCCTTGGCTATAAAACTTTCTTTTATTACATTTCATATATGCAGGATGTTTCCTAGGCCAAATGTTTCACTAGTCCTAGACCACTTTGGTTCTCCATGCCTATCATTCACATTTCTTTCCCAGTATCTAAATTTAGATCAAAAACACAAATTGTTGATTATATTTTTGACATGCAGTAAAATTGAAATAATTTTGCAGTGAAAAACCCTTTATTCGCCACCTATCTTCTGTCATTAACATTTTACTATACTTGCTTTATCAAATATCTATCCATTTCTCTATCCATTCATGTTTTTAAAATCTATTTTAAAGTAAATATAGATGATTCATTATATTGTGAATTTGTTTTTCAAGTACTGATAGCATGATTGTTAGTATCTGTCTCAAATGTGATCTCTGCTCTATAAATTCCAAAAGACAAGAATTTGATAATGTAATAGAATCAATACAAGTTTTGGCATTAGGTCTTATGTAAATCACTGAAGTCAAATTGTGCCAATTTCAGTTTACTCATCTATGAAATAGGAATAATAATACTTTGTGGTAATATTGTTGAAGTTAAATGAAATGAGATATATAAAATGTACAGTGCTTACTAGGGAGTCAGTAATTTGTTGGTTTTCATTATAAAAGGCAGCAGGATTAGTTGATAAGGTAATAAAAAGTATGGACTTTAGAATTAGACAGTCCTACCCTTTTAACCTGGGGGTAGGCCTCTCTTGGTTCAAGTCACCAGACTTGTCTGAACTTCAGCTTTCTTGTCTGTATTGTAGAGATAATACTATCATGCATGATCATTAAAAAGATGATGCATGTAATACAAATGATATATGGTTGGAGTCAGCACATAGCTTCAGTAATTATAACACTAAGAATATAGGTCTATGTGAACTATTTGATCATTTTTTCTATCAGTACTCTTCTTATGGCCTGATATTTCTAAGAAAATACTTGCACAGTCAATAAATGACAAATATACTTTGTAGGTAACCACATTCTTCCAGATGAGGATCTGGCTGCTTTTCACTGGAGCCTTTTAGGACCAGAACATCCTCTTGCATCACTTAAGGTAATGGGCTCCTACTTCCTTCCTGTACAAATTAGGGGATGTCAGCTTCTGACTGGAGCTTGATGGAATAGTTATCTTGCATACACATAAAAAATTTACTTGTAGCACAGTACAGTGGCGCACACCTATAATCCCAGTGCTTGGGAGGCTGAGGCAGCAGGATTGCCATGAGTTCGAAGCTAGCCTGGGTTACATAATGAGTTTAAAACCAGCCTGAATTAAAGAGTGAGATCCTGTTTCAAAAAAAACTTAGTTGAAATAATACCTTTAATATAGCAAGAGCAGATACACATCTCTGAAGAAAAATACTGATGCTACAATAATGAAACAATGATCAAAGGACAGAATCAGTAAATTTACAAAGAGGAAATATAGCTAGCAATAATATGACTAGATGTTTACCTCAGCAGTGTTCATTCATGTAAATAAAATGAGTAATGTGATTTTTTAAATTAACAGTTTAGTAAATATTGAAACATTAGTCTACTGCTGGAAAGTCTTTGGCAAGACTAATACCCTCCTACACCTCTGGGGGTAGTGTAAGTTAGTGATTATATTTCATTCCCTCTTTTTCTTTTCTAGATGACTATTTCATAACTTCCCCTTTTTCTTCTAGCCTCTAATTCATCCTTCTCATTTTCTCACCCACAGTCCATGACCTTATTCCCTGTTCAGATGGAAGCAGTACATAGAGAACTTCCATCTGCTTCCAGACCTCGCCTCCATGTATCTGTGAACCCATATGCTCTTTCTGCCTGCTGTTAACTGTGGATGACCTATCTATGTCCCTGTCAAAGACCAACCCCTCTTTTACCAATTTAAGCAATTCTTCCCCTTTGTCCCAGCTCATCTATTTTTTCCATCTTATTGATTCTTTTTTTTAAACTTTTTTTTTATTTTAAAGAGCATGAAACAAAGGAGAACAGAACAAAGCAAATCAGGACAGAACAATACAAGCAACACAGCACTTCACAACAAGACAATAGGACATCAACAGTAGCTACCATAATGTCTCTTATCTTCGAAATAGTTGAGCCTACCTTCACACACAATAATATCAAACATAACAAAATAGTATAAAACCATTGGAAAGAATGAAAGCATTATAGAAATTCAAAACCAAATAACAGAAAATGAACAATGGCTAGTATAGTATCTCATTTTCCTTAAAACAGTTGTCTATACCATCAAACATAATAAAATCAAATAAAACACAAGAGGATAGAACCAATCAAAACAGAAGAACAAAAGCATGGTAGGACTTCAATGTAAGATGATAGTAAATCAGCAATGGCTACCATAATATCTTGTTTTCTTCAAAATAGCTGTTTATACCATCCACATAATAAAATAAAACAAAGCAGAATAAAACCAATCAAACAAATGAATGAAAGCATTGTAAGACTTCAAAGCAATATAATAGGAAACCATGATTACAATAATATATCCCATTATATATAGTGAACCACGATTACCATAATATATCCCATCTGACAAGCATAAAATCCAACAAAATAAGACAGAACAAAGCCAAACATAACAAAATTGTGTAAGCAGTGCAAGAGTTCAAGACAAGACAATAAGAAATTAACAGTAGTTTCCACCTTTCCCTCCCAGGTGTTTCCTCCCCTTTGCTCTTACATTAACCATTTTGCTTTTGGATCCCACTAACTGCTGTTTCTTATGGGAGGGTTCATGCTTTTGAGTTCGAACTGTTTTGCCCATGAACATGATCTCCAGTTGCGTCCATTTCCCTACAGGAGTCTTGAGATTATTCTACTTTATAGCTGGGTAGCTTTTCACTGCATGAAAATATAGTATCTTTCTTATCCATTCTGTGGTTGATGGGCAAGTTATTTCTGTTTTTTGTTTTTTTGGCCTCCTGTCACATGGAACAGTTGTTTTCTCTCCTTTGATTTTTAGTCTATGAATTTCCTTTCCAGTTAAATCTTGTTTCTTGTATACAATGTATCTATGGATCTTGTTTCTTGACCCACTCTCCCTGACCTGAGGTCATCTACATTAATGGTTACAACCATGTCTCTGCCCTGCTATCCTCCTGTTGTTTTTGTTTTTGTTTTGTATGTTTATTTGGCACTAGGGATTGAACTGAAAACCTTGCACTTGCCAGGCAGGCACTTATGCTACTGAGCTAAATCCCCAGCCCATATCCTCCTATTGTTGACCCTCCACTTTTCCCCTTCATTCAATTGCCTATCTTGTTTGGCAGTCCTCCTTTGCTGCTGTTCCTGGAACCACGGTCATCTTTATCTCTCTCTAGAATATCCTTTAGCACTCTCTGTAGTGTTGGTTTGGTAGTTATGAATTCCTTCAGTTGTTCTTTATCATGGGAGTTTATACCCTTTAACTCAGTAACTGCAATTTGAGGAAATTTAAAATCAAACAGTTAGAAATTGGACAATAAATCATACCTACATTTCATCACAGTATCAAAAAAGTTTCAAAAAATTTTTATGCATCTCAAAAGTAGAGAAAACAATATAACAATATAGTGATACCATTACTGTATCTTACAGTATCAAGATTTTGCCATACTTGCTGGGATTTGTTGTTGCTAATGTGTTTTGAAGCAAATACAAAGCCTTAAGTTATTATATTCCCACATTCTTTAGTGTACATCTGTAGAAATTTTAATTTTCTTACATAAGCATACTACCATCATCACTCCTAACAAAATTAATGCTCATCTCTTGGTAACTTAATAGTCACTCCATTTTCAGGTTTTCTCGTCTCTAAAAGGCCTTTTTGCGGTGAATTCAAATCAGGATCCAAAGATCAGTTCACACATTATAACAATTTTTTTTGAGACAGGGTTTCCCTATGTAGTACAGGCTGGCCTTGGACTCAATTATGTAATGTAGGCTGGCCTTGAACTTACAGCATTCCTCCTGCCTCTGTCTCCCTCTAGCATTAAAGGCATGTACCATCACAACTGGCCACACAATATTATTTTTAATAGCAAAAATTTAGAATCAACCAAAATGTCACTTGAGCCGTGCATAATCCCAGTACTCAACAAACTGAGGCAGAAGGATCACCAGGAGTTTGAGGCCAACCTGGGTTACATAATGAGTCCACAGCCAGCCTGCACTGTATAGTGAGACCCCATCTCAAACAAAACAAAACATCTCTTGAAATAGAGCTGATTAATTATGACAGTGTAATAAAACAATAGTTATCTCTGTAGGAGTATTACATATATGTATTTATGTCTTTATACTTTTTCAGTCTTATCCAAGTATTTTGTACTGAAAATTAGGTGGGAAAGTATTTTTTAAAACTATTTTTTAGCGAATTTATTGAAATTGCATTCCATATCTCATCTCTACTTCAACTCTTTCTTAGTAATTCATCTTTAATATCAGTGTCCCTTAATTTTTTCCCTTTTGTAGGTGCGAGCTCATCAGCTTGTTCTTCCACCTTGTGATGTGGTGATCAAGGCTGTTTCTGAATATGTTAGTTCCATCAAAGATCCTTCAAACCTTGATGTTGTTGGGAAGGATGTTTTCAAACAGTCTCAGGTGAGCTAGCCTTCTTTATAAGAGTCACCAGTTTTTTAACTTCTCCAGTAACACTAGCAAGTCTCCTATTTTCTGTGTCACGTAACTTCTCTTCTCCTAGTTTGATTTCCTTTTAGAAACATTAGTTGATATGGATCAAAAGCCTTTTTTTTTCTTACTTATTTTCTACTGATAATTAAAATAATACTAGTCCATTCTGGGAAACTTAGAAAATAAAGAACACAACTTAAAATCTTGTTATCCAGAAACAGCTTGGTATAATTAACACTCTGGTGTATCTCCTTCTAGTCTTTTCTTTGTTTCTTTGTTGCTTTGCTTTTTTTTGCCCTGGGGATCAAACCCAGGACCTTGCATGTATTAGGCAAGAGTTCTAGCACTGATCCTCCTGTTTTTCTTTTGAGACAGTCTTACTGAATTTTCCACTCTGCCCTCAAATTTTCAATCTTCCTGCCTCACACTTCCCAGTAACTGAGTATAGGGACTGTGCACAGCCCAGGTGTGTGGCATCACATATAAAGGAGGCTCTGCTTCGTAAAGGGATAAAATGAGTCCACATAAAATAAGAATCAAAATTTCACTGATAATAGTGGGAGAAATGACTGAACTTCAGTTTTAATTTATAAAATTAAACTAAAAGTTATGAAAATTAGTTTTATTTTTAACAATTTGATGATATGTGAAGCTCTGAGTTTTCCACTTCTATTTTTAAAATTAACATTCAAACTGACTTTTGTGCATGTATGCACAGTTCTCTGAATTTTTACCAAGTTTTATATAATGACCATCACATTCAGGTTATAATAGTTGTACTATTTAAAATGTCTCTCATACTATACTTTGGCAATAATTTCCAAGCTCAACTCTGTTCCCATTAAGAACTACTTCTCTTGTCATTACAGTTATGTCTTCTAGAGAATATTATATGTATGGAATCATATGGTATGTAATCCTTCAAGAATGACTTCTTTCTTTTTTTTATCCAAATCCATTTTATTTCAAGGAGAAAAAGAGAAAAAAAAAACAAAACACAATTTCAGAACACGTCAATCAAGGGGCAACAATGGTGCATACATTTCACATTGGAGAATGACTTCTTTAATTTAACATAATGCTTTTCACAGTCTTCTGAATCCTCCCTTGTTACATATATTAAAATTCATTTCTTTTTGTTGCTGATTAATATTCACTGTGTGGATATATTAGTCATCTTTCCCATCAGTGGGACACACTACCTGATACAATTTTTAAATAGAGGAGGCTTATTTTTTCTTTTTCTTTCTTTTTTTCTTTTGGTTTTTGTTTTTTGAGGCAGAATCTTGCTTTGTAGTACAGGCAGGTTTTTCATTCACTATATAGCCTAGGTTGGCCTCAAATGCATAGAGATCCTCCTCCCTCAGCCTCCCTAGTGCTTGGATTAAAGGCATGTATGTACCACCACAGCTGGCAAAATTTGAGAGATTTAATGTGACTCATGATTTCAGTCCATGGTTGACTGGCTCCAAGGCAGGAACACAGTAGAGGTAAGGTATTGTAGAACAAAGGTGTTTAGTTCATGAGGGCTAGGAAGCAGAACAGTGCAAGAGAGAATGGGGCCAGGGATAAAAGAAAGTTCCAAAGTCATATTTCCGCAACTTACCCAGACTCATACAGAAATGTGCTTTGTTAATCCCTTAGACGTATCCTAGCCCAATGAAGTTGACATAAATAAGATAAACCATCATAGCAGATGTATCACATTTTGTTTATCTATTTACCCCTTAAAGGATATTTAAGTTAATTATAATTTTTGGTTGCTTTGGATAGAGTGCAATAAGAACTTGGGCACATGTTTTTATGTGAGCATAAATTTTCATTTCCCTAGTTTAGGTAGCTAAGAATGGGATTACTGGGTCATATGGTACATATATTTCTTAATTTATAAGACCTTGCTAAACCATTTTCCAGAATAGCTATTTCTTTTTATTACAAGTATTTGATCAGTATTTTTAAAATTTATTTTTTATTTTTATTTTGTAGTATTGGAAATCAAAACTAGGATCATGCATGTTATATACTACTAAGCAACACACTCAGCTCTCATCATGGTTTTAATTTGCATTTCATGAATGACTAATGATGAAAATTTTTCTTATGCTTAACTTGCCATCCTATTTGGTGAATTGTTGGTTCACCAACAGTCTTTTACCCACTTAAAAACCCAATTTATCACTTATTTCTGAGCTTTGGGAATTTTTGATATGCTCTGTGTATAAGTTCTGAGTCAAGTATCAGGTTTGCAAATACTTTCTCCTATTCTGTAGTTTGCCTTTTAATTCTCCCTCTTTTCAAAATGATATTTTTACTTTTTATCTTTTATGAATCATGCTTTTGGCTTCATCTCTAAGAAATCTTTGCCTAACCTCAGGCATGTTTATTTTCTCATTTCAGTTTTAAAGTTAAATAGATACACATTTTACACCTAGAACAAATCATTCATTTTTAGTTCATTTCTGTATAAAGTATGAGTAGTTTTTCCTTCTTTTTGTTTTTGTGTGTGCATATCCAGCAGCTGTTTCAACACCATGGGAGGACATAGACCACTGTTTCATGATGCTTTTAATTCTTTTGGTATGATACCAAGAAAGGGAATAGCTGGACAAAATGAAACTTCCAGTCCTAATTTTTAAAGGAATCTCCACATTGTCCACAGTGGTTGCACCAGTCTACATTGCCATCATAGTGAATAAGGATTCCTTTTTCAGCACAGCCCTACCAGCATTTCTTACTCGATTTCTTGATGATAGCCATTCTTTCTGGAGTGAGATAGAGTCTCACTGTTGTTTTAATTTGATTTGTCAAAAGACCAGTGACATTGAACACTTTTTATGTATTTATGTGCCATTTGTATTTCTTCTGAGAAGTGTCTATTCATTTCAGATGTCCATTTTGGATTAGATCTTTATATTTGAGAGGTCTGATTTTTTAAATTCTTCATATATTCTAGATATTAGTCCTTTGAAAAACAACTGGTTGAGATTTTTACCCACTTTTTACTTTGCTGGTGATTTCTTTTCCTGTGTAAAAGCTTTTTAATACAATAATACCCCAGTTGTTAATTCTTTTAGATATTTTCCATGCAGTCGGGATTTTGTTCATGAAGTCTTTACCTATGTCTTCAACAGTTTTACCTATTCTCTCTTCCAGCAGATTTAGGGGTTTTTTTGGTTTTAATTTTTAGATCTCTAATCCATTTTGATTTTAGTTTAATGCATGGTAATATACATGGGTCTAGTTTCAATTTTCAGCATGTAGAAAGCCAGTTTTTCCAATGCCATTTATTAACAAGGCTGTCTTCCAGTGAAGGTGTTTGGCCTCTTTATCAAAGATAACATAGCTGAGTGTGTTTGAAGTTGTTTCTGCCTCTTCTTATCTGTTCCATTGATCCTCTGGTCTGGTTTTCTTTTGTTTTGTTTATTTTGTTTTATATTTGCTAGTACCATGCTTTTTTATCACTGTAGCTCTGTAGTATAATTTCAAGTGAGGGATTATGATGCCCATGGCTTTGCCTTTGTTGCCCAGAATTTTTTTTGGTATTGTAGGTCTCTTCTGGTTCCAAATGAATTTTAGAATTGTTTTTCTAGTTCTGTGAGATATGCTAATTGTGTTTTAAATCTATATAAGGATTTTGACAGTATGAGCATTTTTGCTATGTTGAGTCTTCTACCCATGAGCAACAGATATCTTTCCATTTTCAGATATCCTCTTCAGTCTACTATTTCAGTGCACTGTAGTTTTCAGTATATAGCTGTTTTACTCCTTTCTTAGGTTGATTCCTAAGTACTTCATTTTTTTTTCAGTGCTATTGTCGATGGTGTGGTTTTCTAATTTATCTCTCAATGAGTTTGTTATTCATTTACAGGAATGCTATTTCTTTCTTGAATGTTGACTTTGTCTCCAGGTATGCTACTGAACTTGTTATTAAATCTAGATGTTTTTTGGTGGAGATTTTGGAGTCTTTTTTATGTATTTATGTGCCATTTGTATATTATCATGGTGGACATCCTTGTCTTGTTCCTGATTTTATAGTGAAATCTTTCAGGTTTTTACCATTAAGTATGATGTTGGCTGTTGCTTTGTCATAAATGGCTTTTTTCAGATTGACATAAAGATCATCTATTCCAATATTTTGTAGGGATATTATCATATATGGAAGACGAACTTTGTCAAACACTTTTTCTGCATCTATTGACATAATATGGTTTTTCTCCATGATTCTGTTAATATGGTATATTAAATTTATTTATTTATGTGTGTTGAACCATCCTCACATCCCCAGGATGAATCCTACCTGGTCATGATGTATTTATTATCTTCTTGATGATTTGGTACATTCTGTTTTCCAGTGTCTTACTGAGGATTTTTGCATCTATGTTTATTAGGGAGATAGGCCTCTAATTCTCTATATTAGTTGTCCTCTAATTCTCTGGTTTTGGTATCAGGGTAATATTTACTTCCAGAAATGAGTTTGGGAGTATTCTTTTCCATTTCAATTTCATTAAAGAGTTTGACAAGTAACGGCATTAGATCTTCTCTAAATTTCTTGTAGATTTCAGCAGTGAATACATCACGACCTGGGCTTTTCTTTGTTGGTAAGTTTTTAATTACATTTTCAATTTCACTAGCTTATATTGGATTATTTAAAATTTTTTTATCTTCTTGATTCACCTTTGGTAATTCATATGTATCTAGGAATCTATCCATTTTATCTGTGTTTTCTATCTTATTAAAGGTTCTCAAAGTAGATACTAATTGTCTTCTGCTTTTTGCAGGATCCATCGTGATTTCACCTTTTTCATTCCTAATTGTGTGGATTTGAATCTTTTCTTTACTTTTTTTTTCATAAGGTTGGCTAAGGGTTTATCAATTTTATTTACTCTTTAAAGAAACATCTCTTCAATTTGTTGATTCTTTATATTATTTTCTTAGTCTCAGTTGCATTAATTTGTGCTCCAATGTTTATAATTTTGTTACTTGTACATACTTTGGACTGGATTTGTTCTTTTTTAGAATTTTTAGGGTCAATAATAGGTTGTTTATTTGAACTCATTCTGTTTTCTCAACATGACAATTTACCACTATTAATTTTCCATTTTCATTGCATCCCCATATGTTCCAATATGTTGTAGCAGCGTCATCCTTTAATTGTAGATGCTGTTTAATCTCTTCTTTCATCAGTGACTTATTGGTTGTTCAATATGGCATTTTTGTTTATATTTATTTAAGTTTATTGGTATAATTTACATGCACATCATGACCAAATTCATTATAGGGAATTTGTATCTGTAAATGATATATTTGTTTCCTCTTTTTTTCCATTCTCATCCCCTTTTTTTCAAATCCCCCTTCCCTCCCTATTCACAGAGGTTGGTTGGTATTTTATCCTTCTTTTCTCATTTTTTCTTTCCTTTTCTTCCTTTCTCCTCCCCTTCATCAGAAGGGTGTTATTCAATTTCCATGTGTTTATGGAGTTTTTGTTTTTTCTTTTGCCATTTAATTCCTGTTTCATTGTACTATGGTCCAATAACATGCATGGTATGATTTCACTTCTTTTGCATTTACCTACACATTTTATAGGCTATTATGTGATCTGTTTTGGAGAATACATCACGTGAAGCTGAGAAAAAAATGTGTATTCTGATGTTTAGTTGAACAATGTAGATATCTATTCAGTCCATTTGTTCATAGGTTTCATTTAACTCTGATATTTCTTTGTTGATTTTTTGTCTGGTTGATCTAATTATGAGAATGGAATATTAAGGCACCCCATTATAATTGTGTTAGTGCTTATTTGATTTTTGAGTCTATTAATATTTGAGTTTTGTAAGTGGGTGACCCTGTATTTGTTATCTCTTCTCCTATAATTTTCCTTTAATAAGTATGTAGTATCCTTCTTTCTCTCTTTTGATCAGTCTTGTCTTGAAGTTCACAGTGTCTGCAAATAGAATAGTTACCACTGCTTTTTTTGATTTTCCTGTTGCATGTAGTAATGGTTTCCATCCTTTGACTTTCCATCCATCAGTTTCTTTTTGAGTCAGATATGTTTCTTGCCTGTAGCATATTGTTGAATATTGCTCTTTGATCCTTTCTGCCAATCTGTTTCCTTTTTTTTGATGAATTGAGATCATTTACATTGATGGTTATAATTAATATGTGTTGGCTTGTCTTTGTCCTATAGTTTTCCTGTTGATGGTTCCCTGTCTTTCCCCACTGTTTTACTGCTTTTCTTGCCTGGCAACTTCTTTCTATTGGTACTCTTGGAATTGCAGGCTTTCTTTTCTCTTTCTATAATATCTTTCAGAAATTGTAGAGCTGATTTTGTTGCCATGAATTTCTTCTGCTGTTCTTTGCATGGAAGTATTTTATTTCTCTATTAATTCAGAAAGATAATTGTGCAGGATACATCAATTTGGATTTAAGTATTTTTTCAGCGTTTGAAACACTTTATACCAAACTCTTTTTGACTTAAGGGTTTTTGTTGAGAAGTCTGCTGTGATTCTGATGGGCTTGATGTTATAGAAGATTTCTTTCTTTTCTCTAACAGCCTTTAATATTCTGTTCTTGTGCTGAGTTTCTGGAATCTTGATTATTATATGCCATTGTGTAGATTTGTTTTGTCCATGACTAATTGGAGTTCTGTATGGCTCAGTTAGCTGTGTGACAAATTTTTTCCATGCTCAGGAGGTTTTCTGCTATTACTTCTGTGAACAGGTGTTTTATGTCTTTTGTGCTGACTCTTGAATTTTTATTGACTACAGTTTGTCTTATGTTATTTTTGTTTGTATCATCTTATAGTTGTTGGATTGTTTTTACATGGTCCGTTGCCGTTGTTAAGAGATCTTTGCTTTTGTGACCTCTAAGCATGATTTTGTCTTCTAGGTCTGATATTCTATGTTTACTTCCTTCCATACAGTTTTACAAACTTTCAATGTAATTTTTAATTTCCTAGGTATCTATTTGAATCTGTTTCATGGATTCCATTTATTTCCTATGTCAGGCATTCATAGTTTCCATTTTTTATGTATGCTTACTTTAGGTTTGCTGAAGAAGTCCTTGATTATAGTCTTCATCTCTTTTTTTTTACTTTTCAGATCAATTCTGTTTTAATATCCTTGACAGCCTCACGTGTGTGTGTCTGTGTGTGTGTGTTATGTCTTCTATTGTCATTCCAGTTAATTTAGTTAAATGACCTAATTTACTCTTTCTTGTTATCCCCTGGATGTTTCCCTGGTGAGCTGGACTTCTGGAATTGCGTTTTGCTTCTGTGTCTTTTCATTGTCTGTTTTTTAATTTTAATGTGTTTTCTGTGTTGTTTGTATTTTTCTCATGTTGGATAGCTATGTCACTGCTGTCAAACTTTCCTTAGGAAATTTGTATTCCTCTGCAATATCTTCTAGGTGTGACTGGCTGTGTCTGTCCCATGGTCCTATCTTCCTTCTTTCTTAGGGATGAGTTATTTCTATGTGACTCACTACTCAGTCCTTTGGTACTGGACTATGGGGTTGATTGTAATCCCAGATTATCACAGTGTTGTCATATAAGTGTGAACATCTGATTACAACATGTATGGCATCTTGACTAAAGTAGTACAGTAAGCAATAACAATATCATCAAATGCACTCTAGAAATTTATAATCTGTGGTAATTGCCAATTAGTATTGCTAATCATAGGAGCAGGATATGTATTAAATAGCAACCTCCAACATAGAGCAATAATTTGTATGTAGTGGGTTTTCACTTGGTAGGGTGATTTTATCCTGTGAGAAAGGGAAATTTAAGAGGAGTCAGGGACAAAACAGAGTGATATCTGAAGAGATATATAGCAGAAGCAAGCTGAAGACTAAGGATGACACTCCAAGCTGACCACTATTTATTTGGTGTAGAAAATGGTAGCACAGATTAGTAGAAGATTCAGTCAGTGGAAGACTTAAGAGATGGGTGACTTAGGGTAGTGGATAATCTTGGGATGACTCATGAGCGTGGAGACGATCTTATGCTAACAAGGTACTTGCCTTAGAGTGTTTTTTAATCTTAGTGGTTTTAGTTTAGTCTTAGTGAGTGGCAGAAGATGGCCCATCCCTCAAAAGTTAATGAGAAATCTCAAAAGGGTTATACTGATAATCCCAAGCCTCTGTTTATCATTTAGGGAAGTATGCAAAATTAGCCATTGTGGATTTGTGGTCCCTAACAAATCACCCAAACTTTGGGAGGCTGGAGAAGAAGAAAGGAGGAAGAGAATAAAGGAGAAAGCAAAAGAATTTTCAGACAAAACAAAGACTAGCGACGGTGTTCATTCACCCGTAAATCTCAGAGAATACGTACGGAAAGACTGGTGAGAAGGGAGAGAAGCAGACCATGGAAAACAAACAATAACTGTCAAATCTTGTACCTCCCCCCAAAATTTTTTTTAAATTTTTAAAAAATAAAAATGGGGAAAAAATATGAAAAAATTCCTCTGTTGCCCCCAGTTCAGTGTTACTTCTCTAGTCAGAGCCAGAATCTGTATTGAATAATTCTGCCAGATCTGCAGTAGGATTACTGCTGAGTGTGGGACTGATCTTGGCCATAACTCTGACTCCTCTTACATGAGTTGGCTATAGGACGAAGGGCATGCCCTTATTTGCAACCACCCAGTGAGGCTTGCCTGTTTGCATTAGTAGTCACAATGTGGGTTTTGGGGGGTGCCCTTTTCCTATCACTAGCCATGGCCTCTTGCCTGCTTGCACTGCCAGTCATAGAGCACAGGGTACTTCTAGTCCTTTGTACCTTGGGCTAAGACTGCCTTTTGGTGTTCACCTAGATGGAGTCTACATCCTAGCTCGTTTCTCAGCCAAGTTCTGTCCAGTCTGCTGTCCAAATGCTGGTTGTCTTCTATGACTTGAGGGCTCTTCTGTCATTCCACTTGGGGATGTTGGCAGTAAAGTGACCCTGGGGCTTTTGAGCCCCAAGCACTTTCAGATAAATGGTGGTCCCACCCACCAGCTGCTACTCTGTGCAACGGTATGGGGCACTACCGCTCTGGTTCATTCACCAACTGATGACGATGGAGTGGGTCACTTGGGAAAGTGTTTCGTGTTCTCATTGTTGCTTCTGACTACGTAAGACTCTCCCAGTCCAGGTCAGGTCTTTTGGTGAGGAGCAGAGTTGCTTTAGCTTATTCTCTGCCCACCAGGTCAGCTACACAGCTGGTCTAGTTGCAAGGTGTGATCTCTGGTCTGCAGTGATGAACTCTTTCTCCTGTGGCATTGAATCCTGTTATTTTTTCTTCTCTATCAGTTCCCCTGTGAATGTCATGTGGCTTTAAATCTCTTTGATTTTTCTCCAGGCTGTTTTAAGACTCTCAGCACTTAGTTCTGGAAAAGTTATGTGACTGTCATTCATCATTCCACCAATTTTAAAAACTCCGCTTTATACACTTAATACTTTTTTTTTCTTTGCAGTAATAGGAATTCAACTCAAGGCCTTCACACCAAGCTATATCTCTCACCCATTTTTCATTTTCAAAGTTAATAAACTTTTTTATTGGTACAGTATATTGAACCCAAAGCTATCACACTGAGGTGTATCCCCCTCTGGTTTTTATTTTTTATCTTGAGCCAGGATCTTTCTATGTTGCTATGCCAAGCTGGGATTGAATTTTCAATCCGCCTGACTAGCCTCCCAGAGTGTTGAGATTACAATGTGTCCCAAAACATTTGAATAATGTTTTGTTTTGAGACAAGGTCTGCTTAAATTTCTAAGTTGCCCTGGGAGCACTCAAACTTATGATCCTTCTGCCTCAACCACAGTTTACCTAGGTAGTTTTATATATTTCTTGGTCTACATAAAGATATATTCCTTTGTCATCCTTCCTTCCTTTCTTTGAAGTGGGCATTGAACCCAGGGCCTTTGTACTGAACCAAATCCCTAACACTGTTTTCATTTTGTATTTTGAGACAGGATCTCTCTAAATTGTCTGGGCTGGGCTCAAACTTGTTATCTTTTTGTCTCAGCCTCAGCATTGGGATCACAGGTATGTACCACCATACGGTGCTCAGTAGTTTGTCAAAAAGACTAGCTCTTTATTGAATCACCTTTGCACTTTGGTTAGAAGTCAGTTGGTATGAAATTTTTACATGGTTAACACTCAGAATATATAAAGAACTCAAAAAAAATTTAACCCAGAAAAACCAAATAGCCCAATCACTAAATAGGCAAATGAATTGAACCAACATTTCTCAAAAGAAATACAAATGGCCAATAAGTATATGAAAGAATGTTCATCTTTAGCCATCAGAAAATGCAAATCAAAATTGCACTGAGAGTCTATCTCATCCCAGTCAGAATGGTCATCATGAAGAATACAAAAAATAGATACTGGCCAGGATGAGGTACCCTTCCACAGTGTTGGTGGGAATATAAATTAGTAAAGCCATTATGAAAATTAGAATGATGTTTTCTCAAAAAAAAAAAAACCTAAACATACACCTACCATTTGGTTCAACTATACCATCCATTCCTTGGTATACTCACAAAAAGAATTGTCTGGATTGGATTTCTTTGAATTTATTCTGTTTAGAGTTTGCTGAGCTTCTTGAATCTCTTGTCTTTCACTAAATCTGGGGAAATTTTTAGCTATTGTTTGTTCAAATAGATTTGTTGCTCACAGTCTTTCTTCTTTCCTTCTCCAACCCTGGAGAAACCATTTTAGACATTTTAGACATTTTGCTATGATCCCCTAGATTTCTGAGGATCTGTTCTTTTTTTAAAAATGACTTTCTCTATTTTTCACACTGGATAATTTATTTTGCTTTATCAATTTCATTAACACTTTTCTCTTTTCCTCTGTCATTTCTTCTCTGCTGTACTGTCTCTCCAGTGAGTGGTTTTTAAAGTACTGGTTATTAGATAGTTTTTTTTTTCCTTTGGAAGACTTTCTATTTGTTTCAAACATATTTCCCCATAATATTTTTTCAGTGATAGATATTGAACCCAGCAAGTATTGGGCTACCCTTCTAGCCCCTTTCTTTCTTTTCTCCTACCTTCCCTCCTTTCCTTCTTCTATCCCCCTCAGTACTAGTGATTGAACCAGTAGCACTCTATGACTGAACTACATATTTAGTCCTATAAAATCATTTCAATAGCTACCGAATTATGAGGAAAACTCTCCTAAGCAAATATAGGGGAACAATTAAGCACTAGAGGTTGAATATCCATAATCCAAAAATTTGAAGTGCTCCAAAATCCAGTCTTGAGGGCAGTAATGATGTTGCTGGTAGACAGTTCCGCACCTGACCTTATATGATGAGTGAAAGTCAAAATGCTCATGCACTAAAAATAGTGTATTGTGTAAGTTGCCTTTAGGTTATATTTGTGAGGAAAATGTGAAGTGTAAATGAATTTCATGTTTAGGCTTGTGTTCTATTCCCAAGAGATATCATTATGTATACTCAAATATTCAAAATTCAAAAAGTAATGTGTAGTATTAAAACGGAAGATTCTACTCTGCTGAGACCTCTCTAAATATATGAAAAAAAAAGGTCAGGACTTGATTCAGTATACTTATAGAGCAAATAATTAATTTGTGTGTTCCAGGTTTTATGCTAGGTATTATAATATAAATGTAGAAAAAACATTTTCTGTTCTCATAGAACTGAGGTTAAATGTAGAGGAAGAACCAAATAAATAAGTACAATAAAGAAAAGCTATGGAGAACAAGAAAACATAGTCAGGTAAAGTTTGACAGGATTGGTGCCCCTTGAAGGAAGAATACGTGTTTGCCTACCAAGGCATAGGATAGAGGGCTACATTGAGGAAAGTACATATAATTCAGTATTTCATGAGATTGGATCATAGAGCTTTACTAACATGAATAGTCTACAGGACATTGTTAAATGCAAAAAAAAAAAAAACAGCTGGGATGGGTAGTCCATAGCTGTAATGCCAGCACTCTGGGAGACTGAGGCAGGAGGATTCCAGGTTCAAGCCCAACCTGGGTAACTTTTTTTGAGACCCTGTCACAGCATAAAAAAGGGCTAAAAGTGTAGCTAAAGAAAAGAAAAGAAAAAGCAAGGCAAAAATAATGTGACGATATGGTTCCATTTAAGTGAAAAAACCACAAAACCATATTGGTGTGTGTGGGTGTGTAAGCAGAGCAAAAGTTATGAAAGAACATTTGCCATACTAGTTACTTTTCAGGAGGGAAATGGATGTAGAAGAAGAAATACTAAGGGATAGTCTGTATGGTTTGTTTGTTTTAGGAGTTTGTTTTCAAGTATTATGTGTGTTATTAAATATAATAAGACCATGAATAAATAAATAATGGCATGTTGATATGATGGAATATTTAATTGCAGAGACACCATCTGTTAACTAATACTTTGCAAATATTTTCTAGATTTCAAATGCTTTTAAAACAATTATATCAAGTCTGGGGTTTTCTTTCTCTCGTTTTTCCTTTTAAACTTTTAGGGGCTGGGGATTTAGCTTAGAGGCATAAGCGCCTGCCTTGCAAGCACACGGTTCCGAGTTTGATCCCCAGCACTGATTTAAACTTTTGACGCAGGGTCTTGCTAAGCTATTAATTAGTTTAGCTCAGGGTAGCCTTGAACTTCTAGTAACTCTCCTGCCTCAGCCTGCCAAGTGCTAGAATTACAGGCATGTGTCACCACACCCAGCTCAAATCCAGTTTTTGAGAATGCAGCGTGATTTTCTAATTTAGACTGGATGACCTGGAGATCTCAATTCCTTTGTCCATGTACATGCATGCCTGCATTCAGATAAAGAAGTTTGGAATGCTGTATAGATCCTAGGTTTGAATAATCACAGTCTCCAAAAAATAATATTATGAATGTGTAAAGTTTGTCTTAGTATATATACATTATATATAGAAAGAAATATTTTTATAGCCAGATTTTTTTGTAGAAAGCACTCAACACTGGAGCTGGATATTCTTTTTTTTAAAGTTTTATTTAAAGAGAAACAAAAGTATATAAAGGGTAGAGATAATACAGAATTCCAAAAAAAAGATAAACAATAAGAAATCACTAGTTAATAAATTACATATTATCCTCTTAGAAATAGTTGTTCAAGTTACAAAATTAAAGCGTACAAAGTAGATAGTCAGACACTGAGAGTGTGAACAGCTGCACATGCATGAATCTACGTGTATTTCTATCCTTTCTGTATTAGAGGGAAAAACAAAACAGAAAGACAAAACAAAACAAATTCCTATAAAAGCATGAAACCACATGTACAAGGTGATCTACAATGATTACTGTGTTGTTTCTTATTATCTTCAATAGAATGTCTATATCATCAGGCATAATTGAATATGACAGTATAATTGAGTATAGCAGTAAATAACAATATTAGTAAAATAAAACATTGTAGACAGTATAAAACTCCAAAGGCAGGTAATAATCACACCAGAGTGGGTATTCTACTGCATCTTGTCATCTTAAGTGCAGTTGCCTATACTCTCGGACTTGATACTATCAATCATAACAGCTTTGAATAAAATCTATCAATACAAAACAGCGATCCAACAAACCAGATTCGATTATGATCAGTCATGGTAAAACTGTTTATGTTTTACAGAGCTTTAGATTAAGCTAATAGGAAACTAAGGATGATTACCGTATAATATCCTGTTATTTTCAAGATTGCTGTCTGTGCCCTCAAATCTAGTACAGGGAGAATGACTGGAACAGAATATAATACATCTAAGCAGAATAGTGTGAGTAATGTGTGTTTTAAATCCTGGTGCACTATTAACAGTATAGCATATCAAGGCCATCTATGTTAGTTTCTAGTTATCCTTCTCTGCCTCATTTCTGCTATGCTATTTTTCTGCCTTTGTTTAGTTTTCTCCTTCATTCTACTGCCTGCCTCACTCATTGAGGCCTTTCTGCCACTGTTCCTAAAATCATGGTATTTTTTTTCTCTCTCTCTATAATGTCCTTCAGCATTCTCTGTAGGGTTGGATTGGTGATCACAAACTCGCCCAGTTCCTCTTTGTCATGGAAGCATCTTGTTTCTCCATTAATTTCTAGTGACAGTTTTGCAGGGTACATCAATCTGGGCTGGAGGCCACCTTCCTTCCGGAGTTGGAAGACTTCACACCAAGCTCTTCTTGATCTGATGGTCTGTGTTGCGAAGTCAGCCGTGATTATGATGGGCTTACCTTTATAGGTAATTTGTTTCTTTTCTCTGACGGCTTTTAATATTCTGTTTTTATATTGAATTTCTGGTATCTTGATTATTATATGTCTGGGTGTAGCTCTGTTTTGGTTGTAGGTGGCTGGAGTTCTGTATGTCTCACACAACCGAATGTCATTTTCTTTTCCCATGCTTGGAAAGTTTTTCTTAATTATTTCCATGAATAGCCTTTGTAATTCGCCTGTATGTATTCCTGCTTCTTCGTTCAGGTTTCTTATTCTTAAATTTTAGATTCTCTTGTCATCTTCTAGCCTTTATATTGTTACTGCCTGTTTCCTTGTTATTTTTAAGAGATCTTTCCTTTCATGATGACACATTGCAAACTTATCTTCAAGTTTTGATAGTCTATCCTTAGTTTCTTTTAAGGCGTTTTGCCAGCTTTCAACTGAGTTTTTAATTTTCAGGTAGTCTTTTTGAATCTGCTTCATGTACTCTATATTTTCTTTATATTCTTTATCGAATGTTTCTCTCCTTTTTTTGTGTTCTTTCCTTCTTCCATCTGTATCATTCTGAGAGATGCTTCCTGTGAGCATTTCTTTTATTACTCTACTCATATCCTGCTTTACCTGATTTAATATTTCAGATTTGAGCTCATCTACAAGGTCCTGAAGATATCTCTTAATGTCCATTGAAGCCATGTCTGATGTTGTGTGTTTGCTGCCCTCAGGCTCTCTTGTTTTTCCTTCTCCTGGATCAAGGCTCTCAGGGTTCTGGGCTGGGTGCCTCTTCCTGCCTATCTCTCTTGTCATGGCCCTGGCTTCCTCCACATAGGTTACAGTGCAGGTCCCAGCCCCTTCCCTGTTGACCACGTTTCCTCCGACGCATGCTGGCAACGGAACTCCACCCTTTCCTGCCTGCTCTTGTCACTGAGGTGTAAGCAGGCTGCATATGCCTGCCCCTCCCCACCAGGCCAGCCAAACTTCAGGGGCAATCACAAGGTCAGTGTGTGCTAGAGGCAGGGAGTTGATTTGGGATGTCTCATTGGGTCCCAGCCAGGGGCGCAGCCCAGTCCAAGCAAATCGCACCAATCTGCTCTGGGGATGGAGCAACCAACTGAAGTCACTGTTACTCCCAGTTCAGGCTCCTCCTGCCTGATTCCAACATGTCTCCCCCTTGGTCGCGCCCTTCTCTTGGGGGGGTCTCACTCCCAGAACTGACCATGGATCAATGAAGGTTCCTCCACCAGCTCCACTCTCCGCTCTCCGTTCGGCTCACCAACACCCGACTTCAGCGCTGCTGTTCTTCCTGTGAATGGCAGTGGGAACGAGTTTGGGCGGCTCTGCCTGCTGGTGCGGATTCAAGCTCATGCAATCTTGGCGGGTCATCACGAAAATGCTGTGTCGCTTTAGTTTTTAGCTGTTTCAGTTGTAGTCCTGAAGTATTTGATGAGCTTTTTTAAATTTTAATTTCTTCCTGTGTCAAGAGGATCCATCTCCCTCTGTCTGGGTCTCTCCAGGGTGTTTTATTCTGGCATATGAATTGTTTCTCTTGGGAGGCTTTGTATTCTGTTGTTCACTGATCGGCCATCTTGTCTTCTCTCCAATAAAGGTCTTTTTTTTTTGTGGTCTTTTTGAGACAGGGTCTCACCATGCAGTTCAGGCTGGCCTTGAGCTCACTTTTTAGCCCAGGCTGGTTTCAAACTCACAACGATCCTCCTGCCTCAGCCTCCTGAGTGCTGGCATTACAAGCGTGAGCCACCATGCCCAGCTAGGAGCTGGATATTCTTATACATTGATGATAGGAGTATGATTTGAGATGTGGGTTTTAGAAAGGGATTTCAATTCATACATCAAGAGTCTGAAAATTATTATTATACCCTTTTGCCTAGTAATTACACTTCTAAGAATTTACCCTAGGAAGTAATCCAAAAGACCTACATAAAAATATGCTTATCTGTAATGGAGGAGTTGGAAATGACTTTAGTGTCTTACATTGTGTTTGATGAAGTATTAATAAGGTCCTAAAATTGTATTTAAGAGGATTTTTGTGTGTTTTGCTTTGTTTTGTTTTACAGTACTGAGATTGAACCCAAGGGCTCTCTATCACTGATCTACATCTCAGGGCTGAAAGGGTAGATGATAGGGTCTTGCTAAATGGCCTAGGCTGCACTGAAATTTGAGATCCTCCTCCCTCATTCTCCCTAGTGGCATGGATTATAGGCATGTGCCACACCATGCCTGAATATTCAAGAGGACTTTTAAATAACATTGGGAAAGGCTAGATGAATGAAAGAGCTCCTTCTTCAGTCAAACCTTTCCTCATTGATATTAATGGTAATTCTTTTTATTTTCTTTGTTCTTTTGTGGTTCAAGGCCTTGTACATGCTGTCAATAGCTCTCTGCCACTGAGCTACACCTCCAGCAATGTAACTTCTACTGCAATTGTCAAAAGTTGGTTTTGCTTCTATTTGAACTTTATGTGTATTCTTTCTTGACTCTGTTCTTTCATAATTCTGTATGGCATTCCATTGTATGACTACATTACAGATTTACCCATTTTTTTGTTAATATGTATTTGTGATATTTCCAATTTCAGGCTATTATAAATAAGACTTAGTATTTTTGTTCTTATCTTTTAGTGGGTGTATGCATTCATTTATTGAGTAAATATTTAAGAGTAGGATTGCCATACCATGTGATGAATATAAGTTTAATTTGATAGAAAACTGCCAAACTGTTTTCCACACAGTACCAATGTGTATTCTTGCCAGCAGTGTTTTGGAGTGCCAGTTACTCCACATTCTTGCCAGTGCTTAATATTAATAGTCTTCAATTTTATTCCTTCTGGTATATTTGTAATAGTATCATATCATGGTTTTATACATATTTAATTGCTTTTAATTTCATGTTCATACCTTTTCTAACCAATAGTTTCATTTTTAGCATATTTTCCTCAGGACGTAACCTGAAATCTAGAATAAAAAAAATTATGGACAATGTATACTCTTTGCAGTATAACTTAGCCAAATATAGGAAATAACCTAAATGTATGGTATAATAGAAGTGGTTACATAATTTAGATGCATTCCTAATGATAAAATATGTAGCCAATAAAAATTATTTAGACAGATTAGTCAGAATGCTTTTTTTTTGTACTGGGAATTGAACTCACAACCTAATGCTTGCCAGGCATGTGCTTGTGCTGCTCAGCTAAATCCTGGGCTAGAATACATTATTGTACTTGTAGTGTCAAACATAGGAAATGTATATTAAAATAGACTGGGTATAAATCAACAAAAATATTTTTAAGATTCTGTAAGAAAATTCTGCAATAGATTTGGTTGGTTCTACTATATGATTTCCTTTTCCGCCATCTTTTTTTCCTTATTTTTTTATTAAGTTTATTGGTACATTTTACATACACATAATGATCACATTTATCATAGGGAACTTGTACCTGTACATGATATATCTTAGTTCTTCTTTTTTTTCTCCCATCCTCCTCACCTCCCTTCAATCCCTCTTCCTCTCTTTATAAAGCTTTATTTCCATTTTATCCTTTTTTCTCATTTTTTCTTTTCCCTTCCTCTTCCATTCACCTCTTCTTTTGAATTTCTTCATATTTCTTTTCTTCTGTCTTTACATATTTTTTCTAAAGGTCATGTGATCATTTTAGAATAGCACAAATTGTAAGTAAGTTGAAAGTATGCCAGATTTTAAGTTGTATAGTGCTTTCTCCCTCCCTACTCTTTCCTGCAAAGTAGATATTTACTCACTTGTATTTCTTTAAATATTTTATTTTCCTGTTATTTTGACTCCCAAATTATTAATTGTATGAAACAGCTACTCTTAAATTATTTGCTTTTCTGATAATGTGATGTTTTAACATCCAGTCTAGGACAGAAGATAAAATAGAACGATTCAAAAAAGCAGTTGAGTACTATTCAGTAACAACCAAGCTCTCTTCATTGACAGTGGGTTCCTCCTTTCTAGGTAAGGTTTCCATCTGACTGCCCTATTCATTAGGGGAACTGGGTTGACCCTTCAGGAACCCCAGGGTCAGAGCAGAATCACTTGTTTGTAGTTGTTTTCCTTGAAGTCATTCCTATTTGCTACACATTCTCCTTTTGACTTACATATCATTAAGAAAGAGTCCTGCCTTGTAGATGAGTTAAAAGCCATTTCCTTAGCTTGAGCTGCTTCTAGATCGAACCCCTGTTCCGGCCCGGTGTATAGTCCTGTCTTGGGGTCAGGCCTGAGTTTGAATTCTACCTCTACAGCCTACCAGCTGTGTGACCACAGCAAGTCACATTTGTATGAAATGTGTCTCATGATATCTACTCTATAGGGTTGTTATTTGATGAAATAATTTATATAAACTTCCTTTCATGGCACATAATAGCTATTCAATTAATTTCAATATTTTCATGTGATGGTGATTTATTAGAATGTTACATGGTACAAGTATTAGGATTGACTGAAGTACAGTCCTTTTTCTTGGCTTCAGGCTTTCAAAATAATCATCTTGGAAATCCTTCCCTTCCACGAAATCAAATTTCTGCTGGAAAGCCAATGGTAAGCATCATTTAGGAGACCTGAGACCATTTGTTAGCATTAAACTCAGGTTGTTTATAATCTGAGTTGAGTAGGTAAGGTAACTGAGTGTTATCAGACTATCTGAATGTATATCATACATTACACTTACATTGATTCAGGTAACTTATGTAAATAAAAGTAGCACCTACATTAGTAACTATTCAAGCATTGCAAAAGTAGATTAGCTACTGTCGGAGCATGGTTCTAGGAAACCTGGATTAGTTCATGTATCACTTTAGAATTATTTCTGCTTATTCTTAGTAGGTACTTTTTATCTCAAGAGTCCCTGCTACTGGTATCATCTGCTATGGTTTAGAATCTGATGGGACCATTTGGAGCCTGGTAAAATGTTAAATGGATTTTCTGTTTGCTTTGTCCTTTAGTTTCCTCACCATGTGCCCCAGAAAATGAAGTACTCATCACCATTCTCAGTGGGACCCAGCTCATCACTTCTTTTCACCTCCCATGCTCTGGGGAAATCCAATGCCTTTTCTCAGGATCCCGTGATACCAGACAGGCCCTTTGCCAGTTGGGCTGTGTCTTATGACACCTCTTCACCCCAATTTCCTAATTACCTTACTTCCAAAGCTTCACTTCCTTTACAACCAGACTCTTCACATTCTTCTTCCTCTGATGGTGATGAACCAAATGGAGTCAGCTCTGAGTAAGTGTCTGTACAAATATCCAGGGGGAAAGACTTAAGAAGGAATATGGAAAGTGTATATTCTTGGTTTCCTCTGCTAGCCTTTGCTTTTTGGCTCTGTGCAGATGGAAATAGTCAGACACCTAGGGCATAAAGTAAGAGCATAGCCATTGGTTAGAGAAACTATGGATGTGCTATGCAGCATGAGTGTAATTTTGCAATGATTGAATATAAAAAGGAAAAGGGAATAATTTATATGCAGTACTGGAACAGCTGAGTAGACAGTTGTATTTCTTAGTAACTAAGGCAAGGTTCTTACCATATACTAGCTCATTTGTTTTTAGTTATACGTCTAATTCCTGGGAAGCAGAGTTGCATTCAGGATGTAGTTCTAATTATTTTCTTACAATATATGCAGGATGCAAACATGGCCTCCTAAAAATATAAAGAACTTGGAGTAATTCCTATGACTTTTGATTACTTTGGTTTGTATCAGATGAAAGAAGCCAGGAGGGCAGTAGTTTCTACTGATAGGGAAAGTATCAGGTCCAGAGCTAACCCAGTGTCCTGACCCCCAGAGGGATTTGTACAGTTCTGTAGGATGAGAATGAATATACTGAGTAGAAATACCTTTTATCAACCTCTTTTGCTAAAATTTTTAGTCACATTACAGAAACACTTCAACAGCAGCCTGGATGGGAAGATTCTAATGGTGACAGAGGTTCTTGGGCACAGCCTGTTGATGGTGGAGTTTCAGAAGCCAACCTAGGTGATGGCGAGCCTCACATCCCATCTCTACTCTCTATGTCTACAAGGAACCACATGGATATCACCATTCCACCCTTACCTCCAGTAGCTCCAGAAGTCTTACGGGTTGCTGAACATAGACACAGGAGGGGCCTTATGTATCCATATATCTACCATGTCCTCACTAAGGTGAGACAGCACATTAGCACTTACCTCCTTGCTCTGAACAGTACTTTATACTCACTGAGATTGTAAGTTCTCAAAAAAGTGTGATAGTTGGTATCTAGAAGATAAAAGACTATTTATGCTGATGGCCCTCATTGTATTAAGGGCTTCAAGTGACATGGGATCATATAGTAAACAAATCACTATAAGAGAATTATAACTATGACATTTTGCAATGGATAATGCACCAAGTTGGTGGGCTCTAGTTCTAAGGATAGGCATGGTCTAAGAAGAGCATTTGTGCCTTTGTTCCTTATTCTTATGTCTTCCTGTATTTCTACATAATTGTTCTTCACCTCTGGACTATCATACAAATTCACACCCCAGCAAGATGCCTAAGATAAACTCTCCCCTTTGTCATCTAAAAGTTGATCATAGTTGAGCTGTTTAAAGTGGTATTATAGCTAAAAATTGATTGGTCAGGTGGGCTTTACACAGCTTCTTTTTAATCTGAAACTCTGCTGAAACAAATAGAAAATTTAGTACTTAAGCTATAATTCATTACTGGTTCTTCTAAGCTCAATTACAGACTTTCAAGAAACTCATTTTCTCCTTTTTCCTGGATCATTCTCTTATTAGGGTGAGATTAAGATCCCTGTATGTATAGAGGATGAGTGTAACATGGAGCTTCCCCCAGCTGTTCTTCTGTTCCGATCAGCTCGTCAGTATGTATATGGAGTCCTTTTTAGTTTGGCAGAGACACAGCGGAAAATGGAACGTCTGGCCATTCGGCGGCGGCTACCTATAGAAGGTAAGTGTAGTTCTAGCTTTGACAGTTCTCTCATTTTTTGCACATCAGAAAATATCTGTGCAACCACACCATATTTTGGCTATGGAGCAGTCTTAGAAAATACATCGTTCATCAGACTACTACTTATAAGAACTATGCTCAGATTTCAGAATATAACAGTGTATCTCCTATAATTTTTCCCCTTCAGCTTTTATTTTGAGATTAGATCTTGTAAGTAGTTGAAATCATTGAAGCCACTGGAATTTTTAAGCCACAAAGTGACATGGTCAAATTAATGTGTTCAATAAAACACTTTAGATTTCTGCTTCCAAGAAGATGGAGTAGATTAGATGTACTTTGCCTATTAATTACAAATAAATCCCAGGACATTATGTATATAAAACAAACACAGATTTCTCTAGATTTAAGGAAGAGAGAAGGCAGACCAACTTATGACTTTGGGACCTAGGAAATTAGACAGTGATACAATAGTAAGTTCCCTAGGTTTTTCTTACATGTCCTAGATTGGGTGCAGGACAAGGTGGCAGTCAATTCAGAAATGTCAGCAGCTGCACAACACACATACATACACACACACACACACACACACAGAACTTATTTTATTTCTCTGACCAAAGGCGTGAAAACAGCAACCTAGCCAGACAGAAAGTTTTTAGGTATTAACTGTAGTACTCTAGCCAAACACCATGAAAAAAAAACAGGTCTATCCCCACTATCAAAGGCCTTGTGAAGATCTAGTCTCACTAAGTTGTAATGAGGTGTTCACCTGCTCCTAGGGAGGTGTCAGATAAGGCCAAGACTTCCATTCCCACCTAGCAGTAATGAGGTAGTATCCTCCTTTATCTACCAGAGTTGTCAGAAAAGACCTGCTAAAACACGATTTAAATAAGATCTAAAGACTTTTTAAATAATACTCAAAATGTTCAGTCTTTAATTGAAAATTCTTCATTATACCAAGAACTAGGAAAGTTTCAAATTGTGATCCCTTGGTGGTGCATGCCTGTAATCCCAGCACTTAGGAGAGGATTTCTGCCAGTTTGAGGTCAGCCTGGGTTACATAATGAGGCAAGCTCATCATGAACTACATAGCAAAACCCTGACTCAGAAAAACAAACAAAAATTTGAGATCTCGCACTGAGAAGTAATTAACAAGATGACAAAAGTTTGACTTACTGGATAAAGGTTTCACAGCAGACATCATTAAAATGTTCTAATAATTGCAAACATGCTTAAAACAAAAGTAGAAATTCTAAAGAAAGAAATAGATTTAAAGAATGAAATGGAAATTTAAAAAAACACAATAACCAAACTAAAACACTGAACACCTGATTGGTTAAATTGCAGAGTGGAACAAGAGAATGGAATTACTAAGCCTGCAAACAAAGCAATAGAAATCACATTTTGATTGAGCCAGAATTGCAGCAACAGGCAAGAAGGGGGCCCGAGTGGGGCTCTTGCTCATGCTATTGACCCAGAGCTGCTGCAGTTGGTAGGTAGAGGATCCCAGATAGGCTCTTGTTCCCACCGTTGACCAGGAGCTGTGGCGACTGGCCATATGGATTCCAAGATGGGCTACTGCTCCCTTCATTGACAGGACTCTGGGACTGGAGACCAGCAGGAAATTCAGCAACACAATGGGACACTGGCTAAAGTGCACACCATAGACAGGTGGGACTAGTGGTGCAGAAAAGTCCAAAGCAACAATAACAATATGAGCCATTAGATGGTAAGTTAGGTGAACCACCTTTGTGCTTGGGGACAAAGACACCCAGAATAGAAGTGGGTGGGTAGAGCCACCTTCTTTTCTTTTCCCTATTTTTTTCCTTTTCTCTTTTTTTCCTTTTTAAATAACTGGGGAGAACTCCAGCCACAGAGAACTAATCCTGTGCCCCAAATCCAGAGACAAATATGAGATCCAAACTCAGCACAAATCCACCTGAAGTCTTGATTAGAGGACACATTCTGGGATCAGACTTGGACCAACTGCAGAACTGTAGACACTAGAGGATTCTTACTTTTACTTTTCTCTGTCTGATGGCTTTTTCTCTCGGTAGTGTGCTGGGTTGGTGTGTTTTGTGTTGCTGTTTATTTTTGTTATTTATGTTTGTTGTTTTGTTGTTTATTTTTGTTGTTTTTATTTGTCTTTCTTCCCCTTTTTTTCTCATTTTCCCTCTGTCCTGTTTGGCCCTGTTTTTTTCTTTCTGTATTTTTTTCTTTGTGTATGATAATTTTTATTTCCTTTTTTTTTCTTTTCCTTTTCTCTTCTACCTTTTCCCTCTCGTTCACAATTTAGATCCCTAAACTTTCCCTTGTGTTATTCCACTTGTCCTCTTCCTCTCTTCCATCAACTGTCTCACTTCATTTTATGAGACTCTCCTATGGGTAAACATTGTCTCTTCCCTTTCAGGTTCACTTCAATATTCCTAGAATTTCTTTTCCAATCCCTCTCTCTTGTATCTTACAAGTACCTAAAACTTGGATGATCATTCTGTGCGCACCAAATTTGCTTCTACTGTACTTAACTCCACCTAGCTCTCCATCCTAACCCCTAACCATCTTAAAACCTCCCATAATAGGGTAATATCACTCTACTAAGTGGAAAAAAACATTGCATATAAATTCCTAGTGTAAGTTGAATTAAACAATATGACTACGGAATGTGCTCCTATGGCTGAAGATATCAGGGTAATAGTTACCACAGTTTGTCAGTAGGCAGGCTGTGCTTGAGTATATTGTTATTGCTGACTGTATTATTTCAGCCAGGATGCCATACCTGTTTTAATCAGTTTTTTCTCCTCTGTATAACAATACTGAGATTGCAAGGAATCATAACCATCACCATATTCCAACACCAAAGGAATAGTCATTCAGTCAAAAAGATAGCGACTCCACATTTTTCATGTATGGGAATGTCTTGGGATAGACAGAAAGACCAACACCACCTATATCTAGAAGCCATCCTTGAGGAACAGACATCACTTAGGAAAGCATCAACAAAAGGAAGAAAGCTATCTAACATGAGAAATCTACAAGCATCAACATAAAAAACAAAATAAAATAGAAAATAAATAGAGAAAGAAGCAAAATGCAACCCCAAATGTGCAGCCCACCCAGGACAATTCCAGACCACAAAGAGATAGAGGAAATTAGAAGCTAACTAGTAGAACACTGACAGCAGCAGAACTGAAAAAACAAATGGAAGAGACCATGAAAAAAATAACATCTATGGTACAAAAACAAATGATAGGGCTGGGGATAATAGCTCAGTGGCACAAGAGCCTGCCTGGCAAGCACAAGGTTCTGAGTTCAATTGCCAGTACCAAAAAGAAAAAAAAAGAAATGACAACATGCAAGAAATGAAAGAAGACACAGGTAAAAAAATAAAGGAGATAAGGAAAACGATGGAAACCATGATGCCCAACATAAACAAAAAATGTAATTAATGAAACAGATCCAAACAGAAATCTGATTAAAAACTCAATTGACAGCACTTGGGAGGCCAAGGCAGGAGGATCGTTGTAAGTTTGAGACCAGCCTGGGATACAAAGTGAGCTCAAGGCCAGTCTCAACTACGTAATGAGATCCTGTCTCAAAAAAAAAAAAAAACTCAATTGAAAGTATACACAACAAGCCAGGAATGGTGATGCAAGCCTGTAATCCCAGCATTTGGGAGGCTGAGGCAAAAGGATTATTGCAAGTTCAAGACTAGCCTGGGCTACAAGTGAGTTTAAGGCCAGCTTGAACTGCATAGCGAGACCCTGTCTCATAAAAAAACAAGTATACACAACAGATTGATAACAAGGATAAAATATTAGATCTAGATCAGATCCCAGGAATGGGACTAGCAACCAGGAAAACAAAGATATTTTTAAAATAGCAAGGCATTGTAAAAAATTAATCCAACCGTTACAAAATGAAGCAAAAAACAACTTAATTATGATTGGAGTCAGTGAGAAAGCTAGAGACTATTCAAATTCCAGTAAAAACCTCTTTACAGAAATAATGGCAGAAAGCTTTCTAAACATGGTAAAGAATCTCACATATAAGTAAATGAAGTATAGAATTCCAAATCGCCATGAAACAAAATAAATTGACAAGGCATATAATAAAATTCCAGAAATTCAATACAAGATATTAAAATATTAAAAGCATCTAGAGAAAATATACAAATCACCTATAAAAGAAAGCCCATCAGAATCACGACAAATTTCTTGCCACAAACCCTCAAATCAAGGAGAGCCTGGAATGAGGTATTTCAAGCCCTAATAGTAAATAATCTTCAATCTGGATTGATGTACCCCACCAAACTATCTTTCAAATTCAATAACAAAATCCATGACAATGAAAAACTGAATAAATTCATGAACACCAAATCAGCTGTACAAGTACTCTGAAGAATATATTAGAAAGAGGTAACATAGACCACAAACACATGAACACCAATAAACAAAATCCACCAAAAGTTCAAGCAATTAAACAGAGAACCAGCAACAGGAAAATAACATGAAAAAAGATAAGCCAGTACATAACAATTATAACCATCAATTTAAATGGTTTCAACTCACCAATCAAAAGAAACAGACTGACAGGATGGAACAAGAAACAAGATAGCCCTCAGTCTCCTTGGAAACATTATGGGGCTTTTTGATCACAAGGAGCCAAAAAAAAGGGAAAACTAAAAAAAGAAAGTAAATCCATCAATATGCTGTATTCAAGAAACACATTTAACCCAAAAATAAATCCATAAACTAAAAATCAAAGGATAGAAAAAAATTCTACATGCCACAGCAACTCAGAAAAAAGCAGGTGTGTCTATTCCCTATTTGCAGACAGTGTAAACTTTAAGCCAAAACTGATTAAAAGAGACAAGATCACTACATAATTGTTAAGGGACTCCAAGAAGAAATAACAATCATAAACATATATACATCAAACACTGGTGCTACATGAAACAAATATAAACAGACATGAATAACTGAATAAGTAATAACACAGTTAAAGTGGGAAACCTTAATACCCCACTCTCACAAATAGATACATTAACTAGACAATAAACCAAATTCTGAAATTTTATCAAGCCTGTGAAAAAATGGACTTGGCAGAACGTTGTGTGCCCCAAAACATCAGAATACCTAATATTCTCAGCTACCCATGGGATATTCTCCAAAATAAACCAAATAGTAGCCCACAAAACATTTCAGTAAATGTAGAGGAACTGAAATCATTCCTTACACACTGTCTGACCATAGCACAATGAAACTTGAAATCACAGAAACTGCAGAAACACATGGAAATTAAACAACATATGTCTGAACAACCAATGGGTCAGCAGACAAAATTAAACATGAAATTACACAGTGTGTAAAATTAAATGATAATGCCAATAGAACATATTAAAACCTTTAAAATTATTATAAAGAGAATAAAACCAGGCAAAATAAAACAGAATAAAGCCACTCAAAGCAAAACAGTGTGATACAGGATTTCAAAACAAAATAATAGAAAATCAACAATGACTACCATATTGACACTTTTATTCAAAATAGCTGCCCATGCCATCATTTATAGTAAAATCAAACAAAACAGAACAGAATAGAATTAGTAAAAACAAAAGAATGAATGAAACACAGGACTTCAAAACAAGTTAATAGTAAATCCAAAATGACTACCTTAATACATCTTGTTATCTTTGAAATAGCTGGCCACGCCATCAGATATAATAAAACCAAACAAGAAAAGACATAATAAAAGCAAACAAAACAAAACAAAAAAATGAAAATGATACAGCACTTTAAAATAAGATAATAGAGTGGCTATCACCTTCAGAAGGAGATCTGCTATCACCTTCTGATATACTCTATTATCAAGATATCCGCTATCACCTTCTGATATCAAGATATCAAATATCACCTTCTGATATCAAGATATCCGCTATCACCTTCTGATATACTCTATTATCAAAATATTAGAGTAGCTATCACCTTCAGAAGGAGATACACCATAGATACTGTATGGAGTATTGTTTTCCTCTAAATAGATGATCAGAGACTACCGGCTTTAGGGCTACAGAGTCAATGAAACACTAAATACTACAAGCATTAATTTGTATTTTACTTCAGTAACTATCATCTCAGCCTGTGTTTCTCAAACATATTGAAACTTATGGAACACAACTTAAGTAGTCCTAAGAGGGGCATTTATGGTGATAAACTCTCACATTAGGAAAACAAAACGAGCTCAAATAAAAAACCTAATGTTGAACGTCAAACTTCTAGAAATTAGAAAAAGAAAAACAAATCAAACCCAAAGCTCATACAAGGGAGGAAATTATAAAGATAAGATCAAAAATTAATGCTGTAGAAAAGAAATACAAATAATCAATGAATCAAAAAGTTGTTTCTTTAAAAGAATTAATAAAATTAATAAACTAGAGCTGGGGGTTTAGCTCAGTGGCATAAGCGCCTGCCTGGCAAGTGCTAGGTCATGAGTTCAAGCCCCGTACCAGAAATAATAATAATAATAATAATAAACTATTAGCCAACCTCATCAAAAAAGAGGAAACAAAAAAACACAATGTCAAGCAATTAAAAATAAAAAGGAAGTCTTAACAAATCCTATAGTAATTCATAGAATCATCACTATTACGAGAACCTATATTCTAATAAGATGGAAAACACAGAAGAAATGGAAATATTCTTAGACACAACCTGATGGCCAAAAATAAATCAAGGTATAAAAATGCTAAATAATCCTATATCAGACAATAAAATTGAAAATATAATTTAAAATTACCAACAAAGAAAAGCTCAGGTGCTCACACATCATGGTTGATTTATATAAGAAATTTAGGAAAGAACTAATGTTCAAACTCTTTAAGGAAATTGAAAGGGAAGCAATACTTCCAAAATCACTTCTGGAAGCAAGTATTACCCTGATTCCAAAACCAGAGAAGAACTTAACTGAAAAACAAAATTATAGGCCAATCACACTAATGATCATAAATGCTAAAGTTCTCAATAAGGTCCTGGGCAACAGAATGAAGCAAATTATCACAAAGATTATACACTATGACCAAGGTGAATTCATTTCAGACATACACGGATGGTTGAACATATGCAAATTAATAAATGTAATATACCATATTAACATAACAAAGATAAAACCATATGATCAACCAGTGTGGGCAGAGAAAAACAGCCACATACACCCCATGCACCTGCAGGCTGTGGCTGAATATTCTTGCTTCACACAGGCAGCCAGGGATAATCAGTCAAACGCCCCTGTGCACTTGCCACCTTTGGGGGAATCCTGGTGTAGCCAAGAGAATAAGCTACCCTAGCATCGTGCACCTATGGCCACTGGGGAAGCCTCAGTGTAGCTGCATGGGTCTGGAGAAGCCCACCCCATTCCTTACTACCACCCCAAGAACCTGGATTCAGAGAAACCCAGGTGCCTGGACATTCCTTTACAATTCAGAGAGGCAGCCAACATGAGAAACTCCAGGGACTGCATGACTAGCTTCTTGGGAGAAACTTGGGGAAAACGTCAACATGAAGAAGCAAAAGGCAGTCTCAGACCTCCAGCTTACACAGAACAAATCTGGGAGATATAGCAATAGAATCAAATAGAAGTCACACACCTGAAATCGCTGATATGCAACTGAATTAAAGAAACAACTTCATGAGGCTATAAATGTATTTAGATCACAAATAATATCTCAGGCAAAAGAAGAATTGAAAAACACAATGAAAGAATTGCTTAGCATATCTAAAGAAGACATAGATTTAAAAAAAGAGGAGCATAGCAAAGTGATGGAAACTTTGAATGAACAATAATATAAGAAGGAATTACAGTGCATGAAACAGATTCAAAGAGATACCCAAGAAATTAAAAAACTCCATCGAAAGCTGGAAAAACCTCTTGAAAGAGACTGAAGATAGACTTTCAGAGCTTGAAGACAGGATTGTAGGTAGTGATCATGAAAGCAAAGATCTCTTAAAAATAACAAGGAACCAGGATGAAACAATTTAATGGCTGCAAGGCAACACAAAGAAAAATAATTTAATGGTGGTAGACATCAGTAAAAAAGCAGGGACCAACACAAATGACATAAAGAGACTATTTACAGAATCAGAGCAGAAAATTTCCCAAGCATGGATAAAGTATGTGGCATACAGATAAGTGAGGCATATAGGAGTCCAACTAGCCATAACCAAAGTAAATCTATACCTAGACATATAATAATCAAGATCCTGGAAATTCAGCACAAGAACAAAATATTAAAGGCTGTTAGAGAAAACACAGATAACCTATAAAGGAAAATCCATCAGAACTATGGCAGACTTATCAACAGAAACCATCCAGTTCAAATGAGCTTGGAGTAAAATATTTCAAATCCTGAAAGAAAACAACTACCAACCCAGATCGATATACCCAAAATACCATCTTTCCAAATTGATAGAAAAGTAAGATACTTCCTTGATAAAGAATAGTTGAAAGAATTCATGACCACCAATCCAACCCTACAAAAAGTTCTCAAGGATATTCTAGAGAAAGATAAAGATGACCACAGTTCCAGGAACAGCAGCAGAGGGAGATTGCTAAACAGGGCAGATTGTTGAATGAAAAGTAGGAAGCCAACAGCAGGAGGATAGCATGACAGAGCCGAACCAATGCATGCCAGTTGTAATCATTAATGTAGATGGCCTCAATTCAATAAAATGAACCACAGTGAGATTAGATCAAGAAATAATATCCATCAATATGCTGTATACAAGAAACACATTTAACTCAAAAAGAAATTCATAGACTGAATGTCAAGGGGGAGAAAATAATTGTTCATTTAACCGGAAGCAGAAGAAAGCAGGGTTAACTTGCCCATAAACTGCTGAATGAATAAGAAAGATAATGGCATTTTTATACAATGGAAAGCTACTCAGGTATAAAGAGGGATAATCTTGAGGCTCTTACAGGTAATTGGATTCAACTTGAGATCATGCTCATGGGGTGAAGTGATTGGACTCATATGGGTGAACATCATGTTATCTCAAGGCATAAAAAAGTGAAGGAGTTAGTTGGATCCAAAATATACAGTAGATATTATGAAAGTGATAGGGGAGGAAACATCTAAAAAGGGAAGGTGGTAACCATTGTTAATTTCTTACTATCTTGTTTTGAATCCCTGTATTGTTTTCATAGTTTTGTTAGGTTTGATTTTATTCTGTCCTGTGTTAAATTTTACTGTGTCTGATATTATGGGCAGCTATTTTGAAGATAACAGGCTGTATTATGGTAGCCATTGTTGATTTTGTATTATCTTGTATTGAAGTCCTATAATGCTTTTATTCTTTTGATTGATTTTACTGTTTTGTTTGATTTTATTATGTCTGATATATAGACAGCTATTTTGAAGAAAAGAGACATTATGGTAGCCATTGTTCATTCCCTATTATCTTGTTTTGAAGTTCTGTATTGTTTTCATTGTTCTGTCCTAATTAGTTTTATTCTGTTTTGTTTGGTTTGGTTTTATTCTCTTTAAATTAAAATAAAACTCACACTAAGCCAGAATAAGCCAAGACTGGCTTTTTCAGAGATTTATCCTTGCAACAATGTGTTTTTTCTCATTGAGATTTTTAAAATTTGTACTCTAAATCTGGATTTTGGTTGTATAGTATTGTCGGTCTGTTAAAACTATACAAAGTTCTTTCAATGTTTTTGAAATTTAAATAAATCATTTTTCTTGATTTAATCCTTTTAAAAAATCACATGATCATCTCAGTAGATGCAGAAAAAGCATTTGACAAAGCCCAACAAACATTTATGATAAAAAACCCTATAGAAAATTGGAATAGAGGAGCTGTATTTTAATCTGATAAAAGTTATCTATGACAAACCAACAGCTAATTTTATACTAAATGGTCAGAAACTGAAAGCTTTCATTATCAAATCAGAAACAAGAGAAGGATGTTCCACTATCATGCTCCTATGTCCTATTCAGTGTAGTTCTGAAAACATTAGCTAAAGCAATTAGACAAGAGAATGAGATAAAAGGAGTAAACATAGGGAAGGAAGAAGTTAAATTATCATTATTTGCAGATGGAATAATACTCTACATAGAAGACCCCAAAAGCTCCACCAAAAGAGGTCTAGATTTAATAACTAAATATAGTAGTGTAGCTGGATACAAACTCAAGGCTAAAGAATCAACAACATTTGTATACACAAACAACAAACTCAGAGAAAATTGGAAAATAATACCCTTTATAAACCATCCCCCCCAAATCAAATACTTAGGAATCAATCTTACAAAAGAATTAAAAGATATACACATCAAAAACTATACTACTCTTAAAAAGGAGATCAAAGAAGATATCAGAAAATGAAAAGTTATCCCTTGCTTCTGGATTGGAAGAGCCAACCTAGTGAAAATGGCCCTAGTCTCAAAACTGTTACACAGATTTAATGCACTCCCAATCAAAATACAATTAGCATGCCTCACAGAACTAGAGAAAAGATTCCTAAAATTCATTTGGAACCTGAAGAGACCTAGAATAGCAAAAGCAATTCTGAACAAGAAAGACAAGTTATGGGGAATTATATTCCTGGACCTGAAAGTATACTATAAATTTACTGTGGTAAAATCAACATGGTATTGGGGGAAAAAAGACATGTGGATCAGTGGAACAGATCGGAAGATGCAGATGCAAGTACAAACACACTAAACCATCTTATCTTTGAGAAAGGAGTCAAACATTTTCACTGGAAGAAAAATAGTCTCTTTATCAGATGTTGCTGAAAAACTGGCATTCCACATGCCTAAGACTAAAACTAGATCCATCTGTATCACCATGCACTAAACTGAAGTCAAAATGGATCAGAGGTTTAAATATTAAAACAGAAACACTAACTATACTGGAAGAGAAAATAGATAGCAATTTTTTTTTAGCAATCCCACCATCTCCGTGCCTTCCTCTTGCACAGGCTCAGAATGTTTACAAAGTAAGGACTCTGGCGCCCTATTGAATCACTTAGTTAAACAATAGATAGCAATCTTGAAGACATGGGTATAGGCAAATACTTCATGAGCAAAAACCAGATTGCAAAGAAAATACAACAAAAAAATCAACAAATGGTATCTCTCCTTATTAAAAAGCTTTTGCACAACCAAAGAAATCACCAACAAAGTGAAAAGAAAATCCACACAGAGAAAAAATGCAGCCAGTTTTCTCTCAGAGGACTTAAATCTAAGACATATAAAGAATTGAAAAAAAATAGACACCCCAAGTTTAAAGACCCAATCCAAAAATGGGCATCTTTGATGAATACACACTTCTCTGATGAAGAAATACAGATAGCAAATAAATATATGAAAAATGTTCAACATCATTTTAAATTGAGATAATATACAAATTAAAACAGCGCTGAGATTTCACCTCACCTCCCCCAAAAATGGCTATCATCAAAAATCCACTGATAACAAATGGTGGCAGGGCTGTGCAGAAAAAGGAGCCCTTCTCTACTATTATTGGGAGTGTAGGCTAGTGAAACCACTGTGAAAATCAGTGTGGAGATTCTTCAAAAAACTGGGATTAGACGTCCCATTCAAGCCAGCTATTCTCCTTCTGCATATCTTCCCAGAAGAATTAAAAACATCATAACACAGTGATATATGTGCATCCATGTTTAATAGTGGCACAGATTGTTAATAGCTAAATCTTTGAAACAACCCAAATCCCCATCAAACAAGGAATGGATAAAAAAGATATGTTTTTTAATATAATGGAATACTACTCATCTGTAAAGAAAAATAAACTTGAGACTTTTATAGGCAAAGGGATGCAACTCAAGACCATACTTGTAAATTAAATAAATCAGACTGACATATGTAAACACTGTATTGTCTCACTAGTGTGTCTGAAAGAGTAAACAATATCCAAAATGTACAATAGATATTGCAAATAAGGAAGAAACTATTCAAATGAAAAGAAAACTTCGACGGGAGAATGGAAATTGGAAGGAAAGGAAAAGGATAAAGTTATATATATATATATATATATATATATATATATATATATATACATACACACACACATATGCACACACTGGTTTGTCTTGGTTCATTGAGGGAAAAATTTTGTTAGTAATTTTCTGGATAATGTTTGATGCCTACATCTCATACTCTGAACAACTGTGAATATAACAATATACAATGTGTTGATCACTGTTCCTCTCCTACTAGCCTGTTTTGAAACTGTTTTATTGGTATTTCTTACTTTTTCTGTTAAAAATTAAATTACAGTATGAATCAACAAAAAAAGCCTGAAAAGTGAACAAGAACTGGTAGGATTATAACAAAAGTTCTAATGTTTGTATTACTGGTTCGCAGAACTGGAGAAAAATAAAACTTGAGAAGTATTTAAAGAAATAATGGCTGGAATAGCCTCAAAAATAGACCTACAGATTCAAGAAATTGGATAATAACCCTCCAAAAATCCGTATCAAGATAGATCATGGTCACACTTTCCAAAGTTAATGAAGTTATTGAAATGAGCCAGACACAAATAGTGCTTTATTTATAGGGAAAAAATAATTCAATATCAAACAAGAAAATCTTGTAATAATGAAGGAAAATTATGATAATGTTGCACAAGCAAACTTAACCTAAAAGAATATCTAAAGGTAGCAGTTTTTATATTGTTATTTCTGAAACAAGGTATTTCTATTTGGCTCAGGCTGTTCTCAAACTCCCAGGGGCAAATAACTGTCTTATCTTAGCCATATATGAGTAGCTGAGATTACTGACATGTACCACCCTGCCCAGCTAAGGTAGTTCTTTATACAGAAAGAAAATGATTTAAAAAAAACACTGGGTAGTGATGTGTACCTATAATCTCAGTGCTCAGCAAGCTCAAGTAGAAAGATTGTGAGTTTGAGACCTGCCTGGGGTATATAGTGAACTCAAAGCCACCCTGAACTGCATAGTAAATACAAAGTCATGTTGGAGTACATAGTGAGACCCTGTCTCAAAAAACAATCAAAAAGTGAAAGAAGAATATTAGAACATTAAGAAGCAAGCAAAAATAGGAGAAAAAAAGTATAGCTAAACAAATAGACTTGCCTTCTTTTGAATTTCTAAGTTATGTTTTACATTGAAAAGTGTAGTACTGCTTAACAGGGTTCTTAGTGTATTGAGAGAAAATTTTTTGTTTTCGTTTTTGAGACAAAGTTTCAATGTCTAGTTCAGGCTGGCATTGAACTTATATGGTGTCTCAGGCTGTTCTTGAACTCACAAACTTTGCAGAGAAAATATTTTATACAATTGTAAGTGTCTTAAGGTAAACCAGATAGGCTGCCACATGCCTGTAATCCCAGCACATAAGTAACTGAGGCAAGAGGGTCTCTATGAATTTGAGGCCAGCCTGGGTTACATAGGGAGTTCAAGGACAGCCTGGAATATATACTGAGTCCACGTGTCAAAATAAATAAATAAGCAATTTCATAGGGCATAGGGCAATAACATATGCCAGTTTTCTGTTCTTCACTTGAAACTGATAAAATATCAATACCAGTAGGCTATAAGTTAAACATATAATTTATTGACTCTTTGATATTGATGCTAAGATTCTACCTAGTGCCTTGTGTATTCTTCACATATACTCTATCCGTGAGCTCCCCTTCCTCTCAGTATCTTTTTTGTATATATTATGTGTGTTAAGTTATATAATGGAGCTGGGGTAGCTTAGTGGCAAATCTTGTGCCTAGCATGCACAGTTCTGGTGTTCAGTTCCCAGCCCTCTCCCAAAAAGATATACAAAGAGTTATAAGTAAAACTATAATGGTTAAATTAAAATGAAATCCTAAAATATGTTCAAGTAATCCACAGGAAAGGGAGAACAAGAAAGCAGAGGAAAAAAAACAGAATGCAAACAAATAATATATCAATAATTATATGAAGTATTTTTAGTCCATAACAGTGGTGGTAAACCTATGGCATGTGTGCTATTTGTTTCTGTTTTAAGACAAAAGATGTTAAAATATGAGGTTTTTTTCTGAACTAAAATCTCAAGATTCAGGTTTAATTTCAGTGTTCGCACTTTGTAATAAGCAGTTTGGTTATGGGTTGCATTTTGGGCATTTATCTCCAAAAGGTTTGCCATCACTGCTCTATACCAATTAAAATACAGAGATTAGGAGACTAAAAAACAAGGCCCAACTATATGACGGCTACAAAAACTTTACTTGAAATATGCATACTATCAGTAGATTGAATATCAAAGGATAGAAAATGATCTACCATGCAAACCTTAATCAAGAGAAAGCAGGAATGGCTGTATTAACACCACATGTAGTAGACTTCTGAGAAAAGAAACTTTCCAGGGACAGAGACAGACAATATAATTGTAAAAGGTTTAATCCACCAAGAAGGCATAACAGTACCTAAGATGTACCACCAAGTAACAGAACCACAAAATATGTGATGCAATAATTCCTATAAATGAAAGGAGAAATTTTAAAAATCCACAACTATAGAAGTGTCAACTCCTCTTTCAATAATGGGTGGAACTGCTAAATAGAAACTCAACAGTGTACAGAACTTAACCAAATTGACAAATAGGCTCTAACTAACTCTTATCAAATATGTAACCAGAGTACAATATACATTCTTTTTTGTGCACTGACAGTATGTGCTAAGATATATCATATCATTGGTCACAAAACAAAACTTAATAATTTTTAAATCATTAAAATTATATAAAGCATTGTATTTGTGGTACTGGAAATTGAGCTCAGGGCCTTTGTGTTGAAATACATCCCAGCCCTTTATTTTTGAGATAGAGGTCTTACTTAGTTACCCTTTCGGGGCTCTGATTTGTGATCCTCCTGCCTCAGCCTCCCAGAGTTCTGGAATTACATGTATTACCACACCCAGCATACAGAGCTAATTCTTAGACATCTATAAAATCAAAGTAGAAATCAATAACAGAAAGATAACAAAAGCTAGGTGTGGTGACACATCTGTAATCCCAGCATTTCGGAGGCAGACGCAGGAGAATCACTGCAAATTTGAGGCCAGCCTGGGCTACATAGTGAATTCAGGGCCATTATGAACTACACAATGAGACCCTATCTCAAGAAAAAAAGGAAGCAAGAATATCTACAAATATTTGGAAAATAAAGCACATCTGTATGATCTGTGGATCATTGTAAAGGAAGAAACTTTTGGGGAAAGAAAAATATACTAAGATGAATGAAAGTAAAATATAGATATCCTTCAACTTACAATGGAGTTATGTCCTGATAAATATCATAAGTTGAAAAATCTTAAGTTGAAATTACATTTAATATGCCTAATATACTGAACATATGGCTTATTAACACAACACACTGTATAGTATTATCCTGATACTAAAGCCAAATAAAGTTAATAAATTTAAACTTTGGACTAATATAACATTATATGATTGTACATATGATGAAATAATTTATCAATGTATGTTACCTACTGATTGTGTATGTTCCCCTACCAATACATATAAATAAATTCTTACGTTCAAATACTAAACCCTCAACATGATGGGTTTGTTTTTTATGGTGGGGGTTAATGTTGGGAGGTAATTAAATCATATTAGTGGAGTCTGTATAAATAGGATCAAGAGAGAGAGAGAGCTGTCTCTTCTCTTTGCCATATGAGAATACAATAAGAAGACAACCATGTGAAAATCATGAAGCAGACCTTTATTAAACTCTGCCAGCACTTGGATCTTGGGTTATCCAGTTTCTACCACTGTGAGAAATAAATGTCTATTGTTTATAAGACACCCAGCCTATGATACTGTGTTATAGCAGGTCAATGGACAAAGACAATATAAATGCAAACATTCTTAACAAATATAAGCCAGTAGAACTCAATAGCATAAAAACATATAAACAAGGTGGGGCCAGTGGCATAGTCCTTCAATCTAAGCTACTTAAGAGGATGAAGCAAGAGGAATTTAAAATTCCAAGCCAGCCTAAGGAATTTAGTAATCCCCTGTTTTGTAAAAAGATTGGGTGGGGTTGTAACTCAGTGACAGATTTCTTCTCGATTGGATCTCCTAAAATAAAAACAGAAACAAAACAAAAACAGTTGTGCAGGATGGCCAGGTAGGGTTTATTACATTGTTTCAAGGGAGATTCTGCATGCTGATAAAACCAGCAACTTGTAGATGATACTAAGGTCTGTTATCAGTAGGAGCACTAGATAGGCTCCTTTGGGCCATGGCTGTAGTGGCCTCTGTACCTAGATGGCTGAGCACAGTGAAATGAGTATGCTACAAGCTTGCATCTTGAGGCGGATCCTAGGGGCTATACTTTCTCAAGCAAAAGCTTGTTACTGCTGTGTTCCTGAGCTTGTGATGTGTAGGGTTGTGTTGGTTTCTGAGATGTACCCAAGACATCTTTTTTCTTGTCCCTGTACAAAATATTTGGTTTCTTTTTAATGCTGTTAATCTCTTCATCAGCCACAATTCATTCAGCCCCAATTTTATATATGGTTTCTTCTGGGCCAAAATGTAAGTCTTTCAAAAAAATTTTTGAAGTGAATAAAACAAATCAATAAAATTGAACAAAAGAAAACAGAACAATATTAGGTTTTAAAAACAAGACAGAAGGAAATCTCCCATAGTTGCTGTATTATTGCATATTGCTGTCCTCTAAACAGATGCTCAGACTACCAGCTCCCCGTATGCAAAGTCAGTCAATAATACAGTTGCTATCTTCCTAGCCTGTGTTTCTCCAAACCAGCCAGTTTCCTACAGGGAAGAGGAGGAAATTTTCTCCCAACCCACGTGCCAGCTGACTTACAGAAAGGGTGGACTGACTTCTTGGTTCTCTTTCCAGGCTGTGTGGCTGCTGCTGCTGCAGTTTTTCAAATTTTTATACTCTGCTTTTTACCTCCCAGTTTGCACTATAAGTTTGGCTAAAAGCAGTGAGCAGTACACATATCCTACCCTAAATGTAGGGCTATTTTGAAATTTCATCTGCCAGATCATTTAGTTCACCACTTTTAACCTCAGTCTTCTGTAAAGTCTTAGGACATGAACAAAAATAGACAAGTTTTCTGCTATAGCGGGACACATATGACCTCTATTCCAACTGCTAACGTAATCCTTGTTCCCACTGAAACCTCCTGAACGTGGCCCTTACTATCTTCATTCTTATCAGTAGTTTGGTCTTCTGAGCTCTCACCTGAATCACCCATTAGGCTCTGCTTACAGAATCTAGGGCTTTGGTAACCTGCATCTTGAAACTTTTCCAAAACACCTATGCAAACTAGCTCTAAAGGCTTCTAAACCACATTGCCAGATATATTCATAGCAATGAACTCTATTCTCTAGTACCGATTTTTTTTATTAATCATCTTTCCTATTGCTGAAAATAATATCTGACACCTAAATCTTAAAGGAGGAGATTTTTTTCTGATCTTTTTGAGACAGGGTCTTGCTATGAAGTTCAGGCTGGCCTTAGGCTCACTTTAGCTTAGGCTGGTCTTGAACTTGCAACGATCTTCCTGCCTCAGCCTCCCAAGTGCTGGGATTACAGGAGTGCACCACAATGCCCAGCTCAAGGAGGAGAATTTTAATATGCTCTTGGTTTCAGTCTACAGTCAGCTGGCTGTAACATAGAAACATATTACAAGGACATGGACTAGAGCTTCACACTTCTTTGTGACCAGGAAGCTAAGCAGGAGAACAGTGCAAGAGACAAAAGTGTCCAGAGATAGACCTAAAGGCCATGCTTCCATGATCCACTCTGACACACCTGGAAGTGTGCTGTACCAATCTGTGGTCAGATCCCAAAGCCAATCAAGTTGACACTCCAGCAAACTTGATAAAGAGCATCTACCAAAAAACAAAAATGAAAAAACCTAACATATTTAATGTTGAAACACTGTTTTTATCTTGGATCAGGAAAAAGGCTAAAATGTCTACTCTTCAACATAGTCCTAGAAGTTTGAGTCAGAGCAGTAAGACAAGAAGCTAAATAGAAGACACAAACTAGTAAATATATTTGTGGCCTTTCTGTTGCTGGAACAAGTTACCTGACATACACAATTTAAAAGAGAATATTTACTTTGGCTCACAGTTTCAGAGATTTCATCTGTGGTTGACTAGCTCCAAGGGCAAAACTGCATGGAAAGCTATTCACAACACAGCAACCAGGAAGCAAAGAGAAAGGGAAATGGCTAGAGGGAAAGTAATGAAGGACAAAAATATGGTTTTCCAGGAAATACTTTTAAAAAAGAGAGAGAAAAGGAGGAAAGCACAGAAAAAAATCTTTGTAAATGGGAAGGAGAGGGGAAGAGAGGTTGAAGGGAAAATAAGAGAATGGGGGGAAATCAACTTATGTATAGATACAAATTCTCTATAATGAATGTGATTGTTATATATATATATATATATATATATATATATATATCAAAATGTACCAATAAAATCTAAAATAAAAAAAGTTTACTCATTTGTCACAGAAAAAGAGTATGTCCTTCCGAGTGAGCCCCCAGTGATCTACTTCCTTCAGCCAGACCCTATCTGCTAACAGCTCATTCAACAATGAACTCATCAGTGAATTAATCCATTGATGAGTTTAGTACCCTCACTATCTAATCACTTTCCAAAGGCCCTAACTGAATACATGAGCTATTAGAGGGACATTTTCTACTTACACCATAAAAATGAAGACATTAATTCTCTCCAAGTTGATACATAAGTTTGACATAATTTCTATTAAGATCCTAGCAAGAGTGTTCATAGATGCAGACAAGATTATTCTAATATTTATATGAAGAAGCAGAGGAATTAGATGAACATGCCTATAATCCAAGTACTCAGGAGACAGCATGATTTTGAGTTTGAAAAGCAAAATTGGAAAAGGAAAAAAAAAGAAAAGGAATAAACTGGGAGCAGTCACTGAAGCAAATTGTAAGACTTACTATGTTGCCACACTAATTTAAGACTGCAGTATTGACATACTGATCAACAAACTATAATCAGGAATCCAGAAGTGACCTTGTGGAATTCTTTAGAAAGCTGCAAAACCACTTCCTAGGATTAATAATATTTTAATTGTGTTGGATTAACTGTAAATTCATAATTAAATAGGTTCATACATCTAAACAAATTACCTTCCAGACTGGCAGTACTTTTTATACTCCCACCAGCAATTTATGAAAGATCAGTTTCCAGCAGTCACTGAACCTAATTGTAAGACTTATTATGTTGCTACAGTAATTCTAAAATACAGAAATCTCAAAAGTGAATATTTTTTCAATATTTTGTATTAGTATATGTTTTCAGTACATATTGATTACATTCTTGTGGGGAGTTGGTATTTGTACCTAACACATCTTGATTCTTTTTTTACCCCTTTTCCCTCTCAAAACTGGACATTACAAAGACAATCTGATTAGAAAAAAAATCAGCCAGGCACGGTGGCTTACACCTGTAATCTCAACACTTGGAGGACTAAGGCAGGAGGATCACTGTGAGTTAGAGGTTAGTTTTGGCTACATAAGCAAGTTCAAGTCCAATCTATACTGCATGAGAAGACCCTGTTGTGAAAACAAAAGAAAGAAAGAAAGAAAGAAAGAAAGAAAGAAAGAAAGAAAGAAAGAAAAGAAAAGAAAAGAAAAGAAAAGAAAAGAAAAGAAAAGAAAAGAAAAGAAAAGAGGAAAAGAGAAGAAAAAGAAAGAAAAGAATAGAAAAGAAAAGAATCAGCAAATATCATGCACAGGTATTTCACCAATACAGGTAAACATATTGTAAATAGAAATGTATGATGGAGTTTGATATCTAAAAATCATTAGAGAAATACAAATTAAAACCACAATGAAATTTTACTACATACCTATCAAAATACCTATGGTGAATAGTGATAACAGTAATAATGCCAGAGAGGGTGCAGAGAAACAAGCTCTTTCATAAATTGCTGGTGGGAATGTATACTACAAAGGCACTGACAGTTTAGGAGGTAATTTGTGAGTTTCTGTCCAAACTAAAAATAGACATACTACACATCCCAGTACTTATACTCTTGGGTATTTATCTCAGGGAAATGAAGGCTTATTTTTATGTAGAAACTTGTTCATGAAACAGCTTTTTATTCTTTGTGTGCACTGATGATCAAACCGAAGGCCTTATGCATGTTAGGAAAACACTAAAAGCTTTACTTTTATTTATTTATATATAAATATTGTTTTTTGGTAATACTGGATTAAATTTTTTGGATTAAATCTAGGGCTTCATATATGCTAAATAGCTTTTTTTTTGTACAGAGAATCAAATTCAGGCAGGCACTGTGCCATTGAGCTATGCCCCTGGCCCCAATAGCTTTATTGTTAATAGCATCAAACTGTATATCCTTCAGTAGGTGAATGGTTAAGCTATGGTACATCAATGTCACAAAAAATGCACTGTTGATTGAGCAACATAGACGGATCTCAAGGGCTTTTTTCCCCTCTTTGGAGACAAAACCTCATTTTATAACCAGGCTGAACTCAAACTTACAACATTCCTCCTGCCTCAGCCTCCCAAATGCTGGGATTACAGATAGGTACCAGCAGACCCAGTCTTCAAGGGTATTATTCTGTGTGAAAATGCCTGTCACAAAATTCTATTCTGATTCCATTTTTGTAACATTTTGAAAATGACAAAATTATAAAATGTAGAATAAATTAACGTTACCATGAGTAAGGATGGTGCTGGAAAGTACTTGATGTGACTATAAAGTACAGCACACTAGAAATCTTGCGGTCACGGAATTTTTCATTCATTTATTTTTTAGGAGAGGTGCCTGTGTTCTTTAGTTACCTAGGCTGGTTGCATATTTGTCAAACTCAACCTGTCCTCCCATTTCAGCCTTTCAAGTAGCTAGGACTATAGACATGCATCACTGCACTCAGCTAGTTCTCTGTCTTAGCCTAGTCTAGTCTAGTCTGAGTCTCACTATATATAACCCTTGAATGTACTGTGTAGCCCAAGCTGGCCTGTAACTCAAGATTCTGCCTCAGCCTTCTGAGTGCTGAGATTACAGTGTCACCATGCCCAGCTAGTCATGTATATTGATTGCAGATGTGGTTACATGGATCAGCATGACATACCATAGTTCCCTGAAAATTTAAGACCAGTCTTAAATTATTTTGCTCCAGAAGATATGCAGGGCTCATTTTCAGGGGATGTCTTTTTTTCATGTACAACAATCTGCATCTATTTATATACAGAAGTCAACATTTATTCATGTATAAGCATCTACTTTTTTTTCAAGTATAGTTGTCATCTTTTTCTGAAACTTTGTCATAATTCTCCAAACCCAGAATTCTGGTCTGAATTTCATATGACTCCATTTGCTATAGAACCATTGGCCCCAATCTCTCATGTTCAGCAGTAGAACTCTCCTCAAACAAGAACTTCTTGTCTGTGTATCTTGCTTGTAGTGCATTAGCAATGCAGCTGCCAGTGATTTTCACAAATGAATTCTTCACCTAAGTCTCAACCTCTTGCAGGCTAGGCTTCAGTTTCCATTATGTCAAGTGTCAATTGAAAACTTATTAGAGGGGAGTGGCCACAAGAATACTGGTCCACAGGGAAGTGACAAAAATTATAGGCACCAAAATTCAAAAAAGTGATTATTTCACATGAGTGCATTAAGTACATCAGTACAATACAGTGTATTGAATTATGAAGATTCTTATTAGACTCAAGCATGTCTGTTCATTATCAAGTATGCACATTGTGCATTGTGTTTGTACTCTAATTGGTTATTTGACAATGTCTTGAGTTCATCTATTTACATTGGTATTTACCTCTCATCCAAAGTCACCTATTTGGGTATTTACAAATGCTTAATTATAATTTTTATCATCATTTATTTTAAGTATTGTCAATATTATATTTAATTATACTTTATAATTCAGTATCTCCATCATGTGTTGGAGTGCATGTACTAAATGTGTCCTTCTGACTGATGATCTTAACTGGGGCTTATTTTGGGGTGTATGGCTTATATTACAAGCATCCTGATAAATCATTCTAGGATTTATTTTCTAGTTAGGTCTTAGTATAAAGCAAATATGGTAGAACTATACACACATATTGTTACAATATCGATTCTTGGGCTTTAGTGTCATAATTATTTAACATATAACCATTAGAGGGAACTAGGTAATGTATGCACAGAACTTCTCCCTGTTGTTTTTGCAACTCCTTATGAATCTAATGATTTCAGTTAAAAAGATTATTTACAAAAGAACACTCTTGACACTGGATAGGGCTTAGTGATAAAGCATTCAACCAACCATGCATGAGCTCTGAGTTTTGCTCCCCAGTACTTCAAAAAAAGATGTTTTAAAGAGGACTCTGATGGTTGTGGAGCATGGGTTTGAGAAGGACAAGACTGGATGAACATAGGAACAAACAGCATGGAGACTCCTGTAAAGTAAAAAGTGCTGTCTGAACTATTGCATTATTTGTTGTTTTGGAGAAGAGGAGACAGGTAGAAGGGAGACTGGGTTAGAATCAGCAGGACCTTGGTAAAAAACATGTTTGGGGGGTTAAGGAGAAAGAGGGCTCTGGCATGATTACTAAATCCTTAATTTGGGTGATCGAGTATACAGTAAGCATCTGAAATGAAAGAAACCCAAAAGCCAATTGTGATGGCACATGCCTATAATCCCGCTACTTGAGAGGATCATAAGTTTTGAGTCCAGCCTGGCCAATTTAGTGAGGGGGACTGGGGATCTAGTTGACTACTTTTTTTGAGACAGGGCCTCACTATGTAGTTCAGGCTGTCCTTGAACTCAGCAGTGATCCTCCTGCCTCAGTCTTCTGTCAAGTTCACTGTTTTATAAGTTCAATCACTATAGTTTAGAAGCCTGAGAAGCCATATTTTTCTGGTCTGTTATCTTTTTAAATCTAAAAACTGTTTGTCTGGGGGGAGTTATGATTTCTTTTTTTGAGATAAAGTACTAGCTACATTGCCTGAGCTGGCCCTTAATTCCTGGGCTCAAGTAATCCATCTGCCTCAGCCTGTTGAGTAACTGGGATTGTAGGCATGTATGAACTGTGCCCAGCATGTTGGTTTTTTGAGAATTTTGTGAAATCCTTTAGTCTGTCATGAAACCAAATATTCACATAATTCTTCCTTAGACTTCTTTGCCTAGCCTGGTATATCTACTTAAATTTAATGTAATTACAAACTCTATGATATTGGATTTTGATTTCTTTTTCTGAAAAATGAATACTGTTTTATAATGTCATCATAATATGTCCCTCTCATGGTCTTTCAACAAGGATTAAATCAGATAATATATGCAAAATACTTAGACTGTTCCACCACCTACTAAGTGCTTGCAACAGATGTTTATTACTGCTAATGATAAAAATTACAGTAACAAAAACTTAGAAGAAACTAGGTGCATGCCTGTAAACCCAGAACTTGGGAGGCTGGGGAAAGAAGATTGCCAAGAATTTAAGGCCAGCATAGGCTACATACTGAGTTCAAGACTAGCCTGACCCGTCTCAAGAAAAAAAAAAAAGCAAGATATTGAAATGTGATAGATTCTGTTAGTAGTGGCTAGCTATTGAAATGGTCAGATGTTGTATAGCCTACTTTTCCTCAATATCTGTTTTCTAGTTCCTTCAGTGATTCTTAAAGAATGGTCTGCCTATAAAGGGAAGTCACCTCAAACTCCTGAGCTGGTGTCTGCACTGACATTTCGGGAATGGACTTGCCCAAACCTCAAGAAGCTCTGGCTGGGGAAAGCAGTTGAGGACAAGAACCGAAGGATGCGGGCTTTCCTGGCATGTATGAAGTCAGACACGCCCAGTATGCTCAATCCGGCTAATGTCCCTACCCATCTGCTACTTATGTGCTGTGTTCTCCGGTAAGCCATGTGACAGGATGATGACAATTTCCTGTTCCTATAGCTTTTACTTTTTTGACATTTCCTTTAAACAAATGTTTTTATGGTATTTCAGGAAGGGAAGATTTTTGTTTTATGTTTGGCTTAGACTTCAAATGTTGCAAATAATTGTTGAGGTATCTCTTCAGTTTATAATCCTGTATCATCAGTCCATGCATGACATTTCATTTGTTTTTGTCTGACTCAGTCCTTCATCGTTTCCTTTTCCTTTCCACATCTAGTCATCCACTCTTGGATATGTGATGTGTATCTTTTTAAGACATCTTTCATATATTTATCTAGACGTATGTATATTTATTCACAGTTCTGTAGTTCTGGGTTGTTGTGTTTGTGTGTGTGTGTGTGTGTGTGTGTGTGTTGTTTTGGGATTTTTTGCACTACTATGGATCAAACTCAGAGCCTTATATATACTATTCCCTGTGTACCACTGTGCTACATCCCCAGCCCTTTTAATTTTGAGAAAGCATCTCACTAAGTTACACAGGCAAGCAGTCCTCCTGGCTCAACTCTTGAGTAACAGGAACTACAGGCAAGGACCACTGGGATTTATTTTTGTTTTGTTAAATCCATTGAACAACCTTTAGGATATGTACTACCTTTGTGATTCTATTTAATATAATAAATTCTCCCCTATCCCTGGGTCATAAGGTACTTTTCTACATTTTTTTTTGGTACCTGGGATGATCAAACTAACGACCATGCGCTTACAGACAGGTGTTTATGCTGCTGAGCTAAATCCCCAGCTCTACATTTTCTTATAATTTCATAGTGTCTTCATGTCAGGAAGTAATATAGTGAGTATTCTGTGTATGTTGAGAAAAAGGATCGAATTTTGTTTTCTTTAATAAGTTTCCTAGTTCCACTTATTAAATGATGCTTTCTTTCTCCATTGAATTCTGTTATCATCTTCTTGTGTACCAAGTTCCCATATATACATGAATCTATTCCTGGATTCTATTTTACTCTGTTTCCTATTTGAACCCTAATCAGTGCCTCATTATTTTAATTATTAAAGTTTTATACTTTGTCTTAATATCAGTTAGGGCAAATTTGCATTCTTCTTGTTTCAGAATCACGCAGTATATTCTTGTAACTCATGAACTTTTGTTTATAATTTAGAATTAATTGAGTTTCACCAAAATATTGTTGGCTTTTTTGATATTGCATTCAATTTATAGATTAACTTGGAGAATGCTGACACCTTTATGATGGTTCATATTCCTATCCGAACATCATAGCTTACCTCTTCCATTTATTCAGTTATCTTCCTTTATGTCTTAGTAGAATTCTTGTTTTTTTTCCCCATAAAAGCATATAATTAAAATTAATTCCTAAGCACTTGATATGTATAGCTGTGATTGTGAATAATATTCTGTTTTCTATTCACTTTCCCATTGTTTATTGTTGATGTTGAAGAAGTAAATTTTTGTGCAAGAAGGAAATCAGGTCTATTCTACAAGTCATCTTAGCATAAAAGAACCCTGAGCTTTAAAACAAGTCAGGCAGAGAGTGGTGGCTCACACCTGTAATCTCAGTATTAAAAGCCAGGGATATAGCTCAGTGGCATAAGTGCCTGCCTGTAATCCCAGCACTCAGAAGGCTGAGGCAGGAGGATCATTGCAAATTGGATGGCAGCCTGGGTTACAAAATAAATTCAAGGCCACTTTGAACTGCATAGGAAACCCTATCTCAAAAAGACAGAAAAAATAGTTCAAAACTTATGGAATATGATCAAAATGTACAGCAAATGTTTATATTAAAAGGTATTACATTAAAAGATAAATTGTTATTAATCCCCCTGAAAATATTCACCTTTGCTTCAAACACTCTTTTATCTCATCATTCTTGTCTGTTTCTGAAACGATTCTTGATGCCCTCTTTCATAAGTGTCTTTATAAGATATGATCAAAATTTGGTGAATTGTGTTGTTGAGTGCCATCCGACAGAAAATCAGGCTTGTAAAAACATTACAGCAATCTGTCCTACAGTGGTGTTATTCACCAGATATGTCACCATGCAGATTCTGGATCTTCCTCAAAATAAAAAATCTCTGAAAGGTAGATATTTTGGCTTGAGATAGCCATGACAGCACAACAAAAGACATTCACAAAAGAGAACTTACAGAACTGCTTCAGTAAGTGCAAAGAATAAGTGTTTTTTATTTTACAGAAAATAAAACAAAAGAAGATAAAGCAAAGCAGATCAGAACAAAACAATGTAAGCAACACAGCACTTCACAACAAGACAATTGGATATGTATAGTAGCTACCATAATGTCTCTTTCCTTGAAATAGTTGAGCGTAGCTTCACAGGCAATAATATCAAACATCACAAAAATAGAATATAACCATTCAAGGAAATGAAAGTATTGAAAGGCATTCTGAAACAAATGATGGAAAATGAACAGTGGCTACTATAATATCTCATTTTTCATAAAAAATTTGTTTATACTATCATACTTATTAAAATCCAATCTAAGATACAACATGATAGAACCAATGGTAATAGAAGAACAAAAGCATGGTAAGACTTCAAAGCAAGATGATATTAAGTCAGCCACGGCTACCATAATGTCTTGTTTTCTTCAAAGTAACTGTTCATACCATGGTTCAGCCATGGCTACCATAATGTCTTGTTTTCTTCAAAGTAACTGTTCATACCCATCACACATAATAAGATCAAACATAACAGAGTAAAACCATTCCAACCAATGAATGAAAACATTATAAGACTTCAAAGCAACATAATGGTGAACCATAATTACCATAATATCTTTTATACTCTTACCATTTCTTACACTAGGGAGACTATATGGTATTTATACATATGAGTTTGATTTCTTTCATTTATGAGTATGGACTCAAGTTGCATCCATTTATTTACAAATATCTCAATGTGATCAGCATGTAGAGTCATTTTAGGGGGCGGGAGGGATTGGCCTACAAAAATCAATAACCTAGTATTCATCAAATTATCCAGAATAGGTACTGTACTATAGTATCACCTATTCTATATCTGGCAGTGTGCTAAGTTAGCACTTTGTGTATGATGTTTCTTTTTATGGTGTTTCATTTTCTTGTAATAGTGTCTTACTGTGTAGCTCAGACTGGCCTTGAACTGACTATGTGGTTCAGGGTGGCTTTGAATTCATGTCAGTCATCCTGGTGCTCCTTCCCAAGTGCTGAGATTATAGGCATGTGCCACCACACCCAGCTTTTTGTTTTATTTATTTTTTTTGTGCTTGATATTTCTAATCCTCATAACAGTGTTGCAAAAGTAGGTATTTGTCTCCATTAATAGCTGAATAAACAGGTTTAAAAAGCAGTGACTTATTGGATATGGTGATGCATGCCTATAATCTCAACAGGGGAAGATTGCTGAATTCAAGACCAGTCTGAACTACATAGCAAGGCATTGTCTTTAAAAAAAAGAATTTGAAATGCAGTAACTCACAAAGATAACATATCTAGTAAGTGTTATTGAGAGGGTTTGAATTTAACTCTCCAATTCTCAATTACTATATTTTTAGAAGACCAAATGATAGTTGTAATTGTAATGATTAGCATAAAATTGGTTTGATATTTAAAACTTAACTTTAAATGAAGATTGACATATCCTAAATACTTAATTGCCTAGTAATATTAAATAAACCTTGTATAGCATCATGGAACTATAGCCTAGTACAGTAAGTAATAGCTTAGTACTATTCCCACTAACTATAGGTCAAAGATGCATCTCGGGAAAGATAGGCAACACTGGGAAAGTGATGAGTAAAATGTTGGTGAAGCCAAGGGAAATAATGTTCTAGGGAGGATTATTATCATTAGTATTATTATTTGTGGTCCTGAGAATTGAATCTTCACATTATATTATACCTCTAATCTTTTCCATTTTTTTATTTTAAGACAGGGTCTCAAGTTGCTAAGCTGCCCAGGCTAGGCTCAAACTTGAGATCCTTCTGTGTCAGCCTCCCAGAGAGCTGGGTGCTTGCCACCACAGTCAGCCTAAGAAGGACTGATATGGTTTGAAAAGACAGAACCTTTGCATGCCACTAGCAATCACTAGGGAGGGTAATATACTATGGTGGACTACAGCCCTGTTGAATATACAAAGGTATTCAGCAAGGCCCTATCATTTTCTAAAATTTTATTTTAAAGAGAATAAAACCATGCAAAATAAAACAATAAAGCCAATCAAAACAAGACAGTGTGACACAGGATGTCAAAATAAGATTATAGGAAATCAACAATGGTTACCATAATGCCTCTTATCTTCAAAATAGCTGCCCATGCCTTCTGACACAGTAAAATCAAACAGAACAGAATAGAACGAATAACAAAACAATGAATGAAATACAGGTCTTCAAAACAAAATAATAGTAAATCCAAAATGGCTACCATAATATATCTTGTTATCTTTGAAATAAATGCCCATGCCATCAGATATAATAAAATCAAACAAGATGAAATAGAATAAAAGAAATGGAAATTTCAACTGCAAACAATAAAGTATTCCATAATTGCCTGTGGCTCCAAAATTTAACTGAGAGATCTGGGCAGTGAGCCATAAGGGGCTTTGGCAAGCTCATGCACATTCCCAAGGATCAGGAAGTTGGCATATATGTTCAGGAGTGAATGGGGTGGGGTGCAGCTAATATATTCATACCTAGCTGAACATGAGGTTTTACAAAACATGAAAGCAAAAGCCAGGATGAAGTCTGGTAAACTGCATGAAGTTTTAATGAATGCCTCAACATACATATGGATCCAACTGGCAGATGATGGAAGCCTTATTGCCGCAGAGGTTTATGTCTGACTTTGTCTAATTATTGGCCAACTAATAAGATACCTTGACCCAAAAGAGAACCCTAGGAATCTTTTTCTAGGTATGGAAATTAAGAGAAAAATTATAATCTAAACAAAAATTTAAGCAGAGACATCCTTGGTGACTCCTTGTAGAAAACACATATTAAAAAAAAAACTAAAAATGGTATTGGGGAAGGACATCAGAAGTCCAGATTTCTAAAGTATATTTTCAAAACTGTCTATTTTGCTACAAGACTTTCAAAGAAGCATTAGTATATGACTAGTAGACAGGAAATCAAATCAGTCAGTACAAACTATCTCTACAAGGTATAGATGTTAGACACAGTAAAGACAGATCTTAGCTACAATAATATAGCTAAGGAACTGAAGGAATACATATTTAGAGAATTAAAGAAGAAACTGATGTAACTCAGTGGTAGAATATATTCTTAGCATGTATGAGGCCCTGTGTTCAGTACTCAGAACCAAAAAGGGGGTGAGGGAAAGGGAGGGAGAGGGAAAGAGGGAGGAAGGGAGGGAAGCAGACAGAGAGAGACAGAGAGAGAGAGAGAGAGAATTATGACAATGATTAGTAAGAATATAAATCATAGAAACCAAACAGATATTCTGAAGTTGAAAAATATAATACATAAAATGAAAAAATAACTTGAAGGCCTCAACAGCAGGTATGGCTTGAGAGAAGAAAAAAATTAGTGAACTTGAAGGTAGATCAATAGAGATTATCAAGCCTGAAAATCAGAATGAAAAAATAAAAAAAGTGAACAGAGCCTATAAGACCCATAGGAAACCTTGAGCATACAAACATATGCACAATAGAAGTTCAGAAGATAGGAGGACATTTAGGAAAAATAAATTTGAAGAAATAATAAGCTCAAAGGTCCATACATCTCCCTAGATAATATTATAAGGCAATCTTGAAAACAGGAAGCAAAAAACAACTTATTCCATACAGGGGAAGATTAGTAGTAATAGTAAAAAAGTGGCAGGAACCCAAATTTTTCATTAAATTATGAGTGGATAAACAAAAGGATGAAAATTTTGACACATGCCTCTACATGGTTGAACCTTGAAGACATTATGCTAAGTGAAATAAATCATTAACAAAACCACAAATCTTGTATGATTCCATATAAATAAAATACTGCAGTCAAATTCATAGAGACAGAAAATAGAATGGTGGTTCCCAGGATTGGAAGAAGAGAATGGGGACTTACTGTTTAATAGGTATGAGTTTCAGATTAAGAAGAAAACACAATGCTTGTGATGATTGTACCACAGTGTAGAGGTACTTAATATCACTAAGTTTTACACTTAAAAGTAGTTCAAGTAGTAAGTTTTATGTTGTGTTTATCATACAAGAAAAAGGAAGGCAAGGGATGGGAATTACATAAAGACAGAGTAAGGATGGGTAAACCTCTCCAGTGGCATTTCAGTTTAACTGGTGAAAATTATACAAATCAAGGCTGGGCTATTGCCAAGTGGTAGAGTGCTTGCCTAGCATGTACAGGACCCTAGGTTCTATTCCCAGTCCCACAAAGAGCTAAATAAAAAGTAATCATTTAAGGTTTCTGGAGTTTGTCCTGAGTACATATAGTAAATGGAGAAACATTCATTCAAGAAAATCTACCAAGAAAAGGAAGTTGGGATGTTCTAGGGGTTTCTTCTCCCAGAGAGGATACAAAGGAAAAGAATTAGGTCTCTTATCTCCAATCAGAAATGTGGTAAGTACCATCAAATCCCCATTGACCTCTATAGTCAGGCTGTGTTAGTTTACAAAGCCATTTACATTTCAGGATATCTAGATATTGTGAAATAAACAAGATTCTGAAAACTGCAGGCTGTGGCTTCACTAAGGTAAAAAATATATTTTTCTGGTGACATGACTTTGATTCTGCCATTGTAATCTAGAAATTGTGTCAGGAGTATTCCTACAAGAGCTGATTGCCAGGTCTGTGCTTTTCCCAAAGAATGCTGTGTTAAGATTGAAGCAGTAGCTGTCCAAGGACTTTTCACAACAGCATGATAATAAATGGGTCCCGTGTTGTTAGACTGGAATTTTCATAACGTTTCTAAATTAATATCTTATTTTTATAATTGTTGTTGAAATTCAATGTTTGACTAAACTGTCTTTTTTTATTTAAAGAGAAAAAAAAACAAAAAAGGGAAGCAATAATATAAAATTCCAAAAAAAGAAATAAAATAAAATAAACACCAAGAAATCACTAGGTGACAAATTACATACTGTCATCTTAGAAATAGTTGTTAAAGTTACAGAATTAAAGCACACAAAGTGGACATTCAAACTGTGAGACTGCAAACGGTACTGCTCAATGATCCAACAAAAACTTAGTAATATGGTTATCAATCCTACACACTTAAACATACATGCAGTTATATCCTTTACAGCACTTTCTTTTCCTCTTTTTTACAATAGAAATTACACATTTTGGGTTTCATTACATATTACATTTTTTAGTTGATAAATTATATATTGTCTTCTTAGAAATAGTTGTTCAAGTTACAAAATTAAAGCATACAAAGTGGACATTTAAACAGTGATACTGCAAACTGTTCTGTTCAGTGATCCAATAAAAACTCTGTAATACGGTTATCAATCCTACACACTTAGACATACATGCACCTATATCTTTTAGAACACTTTATTTTCCTCTCTTTTTTACAATAGCAATTACACATTTTGTGTTTTATTACTCATAAACTTCTTATTACTTTTTACACTAGAGACACAATGTGATATTTATAAATATGATTCTAATTTATTTCACTTATGAGAATAGGCTCAAGTTGCCTCCATTTCAATATGAAGGCCTCAAGATCATCCTTTTCTATAGCTGAGTAATATTCCATTGTATAAAAATACCACATCTTTTTCATCCACTCTGCAGTTTATGGGCATTTTGGTTGTTTCTAAAATTTAGCTATTACAAATTGTGCTGCTATTAACATGGGGCCACATATATCACTGGGATATGACCTTTTCAGGTTTCCTGGGAAAATACTCAGGAGGCGAACAGATGGGTTGAATGGAACTTCCAATCCTAATCTTCTGATAAATCTCCATAGTGATTTCCATAGTGGCTGCACCAGTCTACACTCGCACCAACAGTAAAGCAGTGTTCCTTTTTTCCCATAGCTTCACCAACATTTGTTATCAGTTGATTTCTTGATGGCAGCTACACTTTCCAGAGTGAGGTGAAAGCTCAATGCTGTTTTAATTTGCATTTCTCGAATGACCAGTGATGGTGAACATTTCTTCATGTATTTATTTGCCATTTGTATATCTTCCTCTGAGAACTGTGTGTCCATCTCAAATGCCCATTTTTGGAGAGGGACTTTGAATTTGGGGGGCTTGATGTTTTTGAATTCTTTATATGTTCTGGATATAAGTCCTTTATCTGAAGTGTTGCTGGCTAAAATTCCTTCCCATTCTATGGGTTTTATTTTCACTCTGTTGATGATTTCTTTTGAAGTGCAGAAACTTTTCAATAATATGAGATCCCACTTGATGATTCTTTCAAGTGTTTCCCATGCAGTTTGCATTTTGTTCATGACTTCTCTGCCTATGCCTATGTCTCCAAGACTTCTACCTAACTTGTCTTTCAGTAGATTTAGTGTTTCTGTTTTAATATTATATTTTTGATCCATTTAGACTTTAGTTGTGTTCATGGTGATAGGCATGGATCCAGTTTCACTTTTCGGCATGTGGAGAGCTAATTTTTCCAACACCGTTTATTAAAGAGGCTATCCTTCCACTAAACATGTTTAGCCCCTTTTTCAAATATCAGGTGACTGAGTGTCTTTGTAGTTGTGCTTGCATCTTCTAATATGTTCCATTAATCCTCAGGTCTATTTCTTTGCCAGTACCATGCTGATTTTATCACTGTGGTTTGTAGTATAGTTTCAAGTCATTGACATCCCTCCTGCCTTGCCTTTGTTGCCCAGAATTGCCTTTGCTATTCTAGGTTTCTTCTGTTTCCAAATGAATTTTAGGAGTGTTTTTTTCTAGATCTGTGAGGTATGTGAATGGTATTTTTATTGGGATTGTGTTAAATCTGTATAACAGTTTTGGGAGTATGGCCATTTTCACAATGTTGGTTCTTCCTAGCCAAGAGCAAGGAATAATCTTCCAATTTCTAATATCCTCTTCAATCTCCTTTTTTAGCATAGTATAATTTGCATCATATAGGTCTTTTACATTCTTAGGTTGATTCCTAAGTATTTCATATTTTTAGATCCTATTGTGAACGGTGTTATTTCTATAACTTCTCTCTCAGTTGAGTTTTTTTGTTTGTGTACAGGAATGCTGTTGCTTTTGGAACATTTACTTTGTATCCAGCTACCCTGCTGAATTTGTTTATTACTTCTAATCAGTTTTTAGTGGAGTTTTTTGGGTCTTCTATATAGAGTATCATGTCATCTGCAAATAGTGATAATTTAACTTCTTCCTTTCCTATCTTTACTCCTTTTATTTCTCTCTCTTGTCTGAATGCCCTGGCTAGTGGTTCCAGCACTATACTGAATAGGAGTGGTGATAGTGCACATACTTGTCTTGTTCCTGATTTTAAAGTGAAAGCTTTCAGGTTTTGTTCATTTAGTATAATGTTGGCTGTTGGTTTGTCATAGATGGCCTTTATAAGATTGAGGTAGACACCATGTATTCCGAGATTCTGAAGGGTTTTTATCATGAACATGTGTTGGACTTTATCAAAAGCTTTTTCTGCATCTATTGAGATGACCATGTGGTTTTTGTTTTTGGCTCTGTTGATGTGGTGTATTACATTTATTGATATGCATATGTTAAACCATCCCTGCATTCCTGGAATGAACCCAACTTGGTCATGATGTATAATCTTCTTGATGATTTGCTGCATTCTTTTTGCCAGTATTTTATTGAGAATCTTTGCGTCAGTGTTCATTAGTGAGATTGGCCTATAGTTCTCCTTTTTGTTTGGGTCTTTCTCTGGTTTTGGTAAGAGAGTGATACTTGCCTCCAGGAATGATTTAGGGAGGTCTGCTTCCTTTTCAATTTCATTGAAGAATTTAAGGAGTATTGGCATCAAATCTCTAAATTTCTTGTAGAATTCAGCTGTAAATCAGGACCTGGATTTTTCTTTGTTGGTACATTTTTAATTAGATTTTCAATTTCAGTAGCTGATATTGCGTTGTTCAAAATTGCTGTATCTTCTTGGTTGATCTTTGGTAGTTCATATGTTTCAAGAAATCTGTCCATTTCCTTTGTTTTTTCCACTCTATGTGAGTAGAGATTTTCAAAGTAGGTATTCATGATCTTTTCAATTTCTGTGGAATCTGTAGTAATTTCCCCCTTTTCAGTCCGTATTACATGAATTTGATTTTTTTTCCTTTTTTCTGTATGAGGTTAGCTAGGGGTTTGTTGATTTTGTTGATTCTCTCAAAAAACCAGCATTTTGATTCATTAATTCTTCATATTGTTTTTTTAGTTTCAATTACATTGATTTCGGCTCTAATCTCTACAATTCCTGTTTTCTGTGAGCTTTGGGTTTAACTGGCTCTTCTTTTGCTAGAAGTTTAAGGTGAAGCATTAGGTTATTTGTGTTCATTTCATTTTCTTGGTATGACTTTTTATTGCTATATATTTCCCTCTTAAGACCGATTTCATTGCATCCCACAGATTACAGTATGTTGTTTCTGTATTTTCATTGAATTGTAGGTATTGATTTATTTCTTCCTTAATTTCATCTATAGCTCACTGGCTGTTCAAAAGTTATTGTTATTTAATTTCTATGAATTTATGCAGGTTTTGCAGTTTTTTGGCATTAATTTCCAATTTCAATGTGCTATGGTCAAATATTATGCATGGGACAATTTCAATACCTTTGCATTTACTTAAGAATATCTTATGGGACAATTTATGGTTGATTTTGGAAAATGTCCCATGCGCAGCTGAGAAGAATATGTATTCTGATGTAGTTGGGTGGCACACTCTGTAAACATCTACTAAGTCCAGTTGGTCACAGGTATGATTCAGTTCTATTATTTCTTTGCTGACGTTTTGTCTAGTTGATCTATCTCTTTGTGACAATGGGGTGTTATGCTCCCCTGTTATAATTTTATTCTTGTGTATTTGGTTTTTCATGTCCATTAGTACCTGTCTTTTATAGTTGGGTGCTCCTGTAATTGATGCATATATGTTTATAATTGTTAGTTCTTCATCTTGAATTTTTATACTAACGAGTATGTAGTGACCTTCTTTATCTCTTTTAATCATTTTAGGTTTGAAGTTCACATTGTCTGCAAATAGAACAGTTACCTGCTTTTTTCTGGGTTCCTGTTGCATGGAATACTGTTTTCCATCCTTTGACTGTTAATCTACTAGTTTCCTTTTGGGTCAAATGTGTTTCTTGTATACAGTGTATTGTGGGATTCTGTTTCTTGATCCATTCTGTCAATGTGTTGATTTTGATAGGTGAATTAAGGCCATTCACATTTTTGGATATCACTGATATGTATTGGCTCAACTTTGCCATGTTATGTTCCAATTGTTTTCTTTCTGCTTTTCCCCCTTGTTTAATTGCTTGTCCTACCTGGTGGTTTCTTTATGTGGTTGTTCTGGGGGTTGTGGTCATTTTTATCTCTGTCTAGTATGTCTTTCAATACTCTTCCTAGGGTTGGCTTGGTGGATGTGAATTTCTTCAGTTGGTCTTTGTCATGGAAGTATCTTGTTTCTCCATTAAATTTGAGTGAAAGTTTTGCTGGGTATATCAGTCTGGGTTGAAAATTGTTTTCTTACAGGGTTTGAAATACCTCACTCCAGGCTCATCTTGACTTGAGGGTTTGTGCCTAAAAGTCTGCTGTGATTCTAATGGGCTTTCCTTGATAGGTATGTTGTGTCTTTTCTCTAACAGCTTTTAGTATTCTGTTTTTATGCTGTATGTCTTAGACCTTAATTATTATATGTCTGGGTATAGATTTATGTTTGTTGTGGCTGTTTGGCATTCTATATGCTTCACTTATCTACATATCAGATTTTTCCCCATGTTTGGGAAATTTTCTTCTATTACTTCTGTGAATATTTTGGCTATATCATTTGCATTGACTCCTGCCTGTTCACTGATGCCTATTTATATTTTTTCTCTTGGCATCATCTTGAAACTGTTGGATTGTCACTTCATGCTGCTTTGTTATTGTTAAAAGTTCTGTCCTTTCATGATCACTGATTGCGATCCTGTGCTCAATGTCCAAAATCCTATCCTCAACTTCATTTAAATGGTTTTGCACACTTTGAAGAGAATATTTTCTGTTCAAAAAATTTCTATTCAGAAAGTTTCTTGGATGTCTATTTTAGTTTATTTCATGAAATCTTCATATTTTCTGTATTGTTCATTCAAGATTTCAATCAGTATCCCATGCTCCTGTACTTTTTTCTCTCTGTTTGTTCTTTAGCTGCACTCAGAACTCATTTACTAAGGTTGTTATTTCTATCTTTACATGAGACAGTACTCTAATTTGATTTCCTCTATAGCCTCATGGAGTTTTTGTTTTTATGTCACTTGCTATCTTTTCAGAGGTTTCTGGTGTGTTACTTTTGAAGTCCTCTATTTCAATTTCTCCTGTGCTTGCCCCTGGTCAGCTAGATGTTTGAGATTGCATTTTGCTTTTTCCTTTTGCCATTTTCCCCTTTTCACTTAATATTTGGTCCTTCAAACCCACTAGTGTCAACTGTTGGTAGTATGTATATTGGGGTCCTAATGTAAGGTTGATATTTGTCCAATTGCTGGGTCCCACAATGAAGATGTGGGCCAGTTACCTGACTTCCCACTGCAGGGCCTGTTGGGTGAGTTCTGTATTCTTCCTGGGCTGTCAAGCCTAGTAGTATTGATGTAGGTCGACTTTTAGTTCCTGCTATTACTTTATCTTCAGGTTATTCCAGGTCACCAAATCTCCCTGTCTATAGTATTTGTGTTGGCTGAGGCCCTACTGTGTCCCTATTGTGTGCCTATGTGTCTCATAAGCCCTTTTGATTTTCTCCAAGTTGGAGGAGTCCTTATTGGCACACTCCTCACTCTGCCTGATGTTTTCTATGTGCAGAAAGGAGCCATCCCCACTCTTGTCAGACTCACTAAGGTCTTACAGTTAGTTGGAGGGAGCTTTATTACTAGCCCTATTTACCCACTTTACAGCTTCACTTTAGGGGCATACTAAGCACACTGACTGGAGCCTGCCAGAATATTCCATTTCGGTGAGGCAGTCACTGAATCTCCCCTCAAGCTAGCATGGTTAATCCACTGTAGTCCAAGGTTCTGGGAGAAAGGGTGGCAGCTCTGGCTGGAGTTCCCTGGTCCTGAAAGGTGGTCTGCGGAGAAGGCTGGGCCACAGGGAGGTCAGAGTCTAAGCCAGCCTGGGTGCCTCTGGATGAGTTACAGTGCCTTGAGGTGATCTCTTTGGAGAAGGCGGGGCTGCAGGAGAGGCCTTTGGCCAGGCCAGCCAAGGGTGCTTCTGGTTGGAGTTCCCATAGAGGCAAGGTGGTCTCTGTCAAGAAGGCGGGTCCCAGGGAAGCCAGTTTCTAAATTGGTCCCCAGCGCCTCTGGCTTGAGTTCCTGCTTCTGGTAGGTGGTCTTTGCGGAGAAGGTGGTGTAGGTGTGGCAGGGAAAGCTTGCATCTAGGCTGGCCCCAGGTGCCTCTCTGACTAAACTATCTTAAGTTATTTAAATGCCATGTGGTAGGGAGAGTAAACATGAAATGAAAATGAGATAATGAATCTTGTTAGTGGTGATACTGTGATTTACAGACTTGTTGCAGAATGTGTGAAAAGAGACATTCTTTACATAATAATGTAAAAGGAATAAAAGTAAAGGGAAATACCATGTAGAAAAGATGCTTCATAAACATAATAAAAAATTTACGGGGCTGGGATTTAGCTCAGTGGTATAAGTGCCTGCTTTGCAAGTTCATGGTCATGAGTTCGATCCCTGGTACCAATAAAAAAAAATTTACCTAGTTCATTTACTTTCTATTAATGATATGAAGTATTAGTTTTCATGTTAGGTATGTAATTCTTTTTTTTTTGGAGTTTTTTTGAGACAGGTTCTCAGTCAGTGTGGGTTTGGGAAAAGTATGTGTGCCCATTAGATAGGGACAGACCATAGGCCAAACTTCAAAATATTCCCTAAGCCACACTCAGACCAACCAACACCAAGCAGCTTCCTTTCTGAGGAACAAAAACTCTACCTCAGACCAAACACTACCTATAAACAACCTGATTTGACTCACATGCAACTTCTAGGAAGCCAGTCTTCACACTAAAATCAAATGTATTCTTTCACAAGGGAATACTGAATGTCAAAGTCCATACCTTACAAGGAATCTAAGAAGGAACCTCCAAGCTACCAGGTCTTTGCTGAATGAGGAGCAACAGTGTAAAGTTCCTAAACAACAATAGAAGCCTTAATCTTGATATATTTAATGGTAAAGGAAAAAATATAACTAGCTGAGGTGACTTAAGGTTACTTAAGCATTGTCTTCTTTTGTTTGTCTTTTTGAGACAGGATCTTACTATGCAATTCAGTCTGGCTTTGAGCTCACTTTGTAAACCAGACTGATCTTGAACTTAGAACAGTCATCCTGCTTCAGCCTCCTGAGTGCTGGGATTACAGCCACCACACCCAGCTAAACATAACCTTATATTGACTGAAGGGTGACATGTAGGTATCCAGGCTAAAGGACAAAAACCAAAGAGAAAACTTACAGCAGGGATATAGAGGCAAGACTCCATGGGAAATGTACTTTACTGAATAAGCACAGCAAGTCACTGAAATAACTACAAAGATCAACCAAATAACAACACTTCAAGCTGGAGGCTTGGCATAATATATCACCTAAAATGTCCAGTTTAAACCAAAATCTCAGATATTCTAAGAAACAATGGATGGGTGGCATATACATAGTAAATGAAGCAGGCTTTTTAAGGGTTGTAGACAGTACACTTAGAAGACAAATAATTTAAAAGAGTGTAAGTATGGTCAGAGAACTAAATGAAGTCATACTTAAAGAGTTAAAGGGAGGAATGATGACTATATCATCAAATATAGAATGTCAATAGAGATACTGTTAAAATGAACCAAGTGGATATTCTGGAAAAGAAAAGTATAGTAATTGAAATTGACTACAAAGATCAACAGTAGAGTTGAACTGGCAAAAGAAAGAAGCAGTAAATTTCAGGATAAATGAATAGAGATGATATGATCTGAAAAAGGAGATAAAAAAGAAGAAAAATGAATAGAGCCCAGAGCAGTCTGGTATGCCTATACTGTAATCCCAGTACTCTGGAAAGCTTAGACAGGAGGATCACAGATTACAGCCCAAGACTGTCTCAAAACACAGTAAAAGGATTAGAGATGTAGCTCAGTGTGAAGGCACAGATTAAATCCCCAGGAAAGGAGCCTCAGGTAAACCAGTAACACCATTAAGTATACAAACATACATTCAGTGAGAGAGAGAAAAGGATACAGAAAAAAATATTTTTAAAAATGTTTGAGAACTCCAGAGGTGTGTTTCAGCTAGCTGTGTAGCCTAGAGTCTCTGAACTCCTGCCAGCCAGGCACAAGGCCCCTGTGCCACATTCCTGGGGTACATCCCAGCTAGCTTGCACAGAGGATCTAAGCTCTGCCAAGCCCAGCGTCCCAGCACAATCCATCAGGAGAACACCTGGCGCGCCTCACAGGTCACAGAGGTATCAATCCCTGCACAGCAGAGCCCCAGAGTCATCCTTCAGGGAAAGACCAGCCTAGCCATGGGTCCTGGAGATTTAAAGTTCCGCCCATCACAGCACAAGGCCCCAGCACCATAGTTCAGGGGTGCATCCCGCATAGCTGCACTGAGGATCCAAGCACTGCCCAGCCTAGCATCCCAGCACAATCCATCGGGGGGATGCTGGGCCAACTTCACAAGTCACAGAGGTACCAGGCCCTGCCCAGCCCAGAGCCCCAGAGTCCCAGAGCCCTCCGTTAAGGAGGAACCAGCCTTGAATTTCATTTAGAATTCCACAGTGAATCCATCAGGACATGGGCTTTTCTTTGTTGGTAAGGTTCTAATTACGTTTTCCATCTCATTAACTGAAATTAGATTATTCAGTAGTTTTACATCTTCTTGATTCAGCTTTGGTAATTTGTGTTTCTTGGAACCTCTGTTTCTTCTGTGTTATAAAACCTATGACAGTAAATATTTTTGAAGTAGGTATTGATATCTTCTGTATTTCCACAGAGTCTGCAGTCATCTCACCTTTTTCATTCCTTATTGCATGAATTTTAGTTTTTTCTTTCCTTTTTTAAATAAGGTTGGATAGGGGCTTATCAATTTTATTTATTCTTTCAAAGAACCAACTCTTTGATTCATTCATTCTTATTATTTTCTTAGTCTGTATTGCATTACTTTCTGCTCTCAACTTATAATTTTCTCCCTTCTTTTGGCTTTGAGCTTGACTTGTTCTTCTTCTTTCAGATGTTTGAGGTGTAGCTTCAAGTTGTTTATTTGTGTTACTTCTGTTTTCCTGATGTGGGTGTTCACTGCAATAAGTTTCCCTTTGAGAACTGCTTTCATTGCCACCCACAGGTTCTAGTAAGATGTATTTGTATTTTCATTTACTTGTAGATATTGTTTAATTTCTTCTTTATTTTATTCTATGATTCATTGATTGTTCAGGAGTGTGTTATTTAATTTCCATGTGTTTATATAGTTTTTACAGTTTCTTTATCATTGATTTCCAGTTTTATAGCACTGTGATATGATAATGTGTATAGGATAATTTCAGTTCTTTTGCACTTATTTAAGCATATTCTATGGGCTAGTACATGGTCTATTTTAGAGAATATCCCTGTTGCAGCTGAGAAGAATGTATATCTGATGTTGTGTGTAACGATCTGTACACATCTACTAAGTCCATTTGTTCACAAGTTTGATTCAATTCTGTTATTTCTTTGCTGACTTTCTGTCTAGTTGATCTGTCTCTTTGTGTCAATAGGGTATTAAGTTCTCCCATTACAATTGTGTTATTGCTTATTTGATTTTTCATTTCTATTAATATTTGTTTTACATAACTGCATACTCACCTATTTGGTGCATATATAGTTTGGATTATTATTTTTTCATCTTGAAGTTTTCCCCTAACTAGTATGTAGTGACCTTCTTTATCTTTTCTGATCATTCTTGGTTTAAAGTTCACATTGTCTACAAACAGTACAGCTTCCCCTGCTTAGTTGGGGGGGGTCCTGTTGCATGAAGTATTGTTTTCCATGCTTTGACTTTCAGTCTATGAATTTCCTGTTGGGTTAGAAGATTTCTTGTATACAGCATATGATTGGATGTTGTTTCTTGATCCATTCTGCCAGTCTGTTTCTTTTAATTGGTGAATTGAGGCATTTATATTAATGCTTATAACTGATATATACTGGCTCATTTTTGTCATGTTATCATTCTGCTGTTGGTTCTTTACCTTTCCCCTCTCTTTAATTGTCTGTGCTGCTTAGTAGCTCTTTTCTCTTTGTCTTCTTGGAGTCATAATTCTTTTTATGTCTTTCTAGAATATCTTTCAGTATTCTTTGCAGGTTGGTTTAATGATCATGAAGTTCTTCAGCTGTTCTTTGTTGTGGAAGTATCTTATTTCTGCATCAATTTTGAAGGGCAGTTTTGCAGGGTACATCAGTCTGGGTTGGAATCATTTTCCTTTAGGACTTGAAATACTTTGCTCCATGTTCTTCTTGACACATTGTTTGTGTTGAGAAGTCTGCTGTAATTTTGATGGGCTTTCCTTTATAGGTGACCTGTCTCTTTTCTCTAACAGCTTTTAATATTCTGTTCTTATGTTGAATTTCTGGGATATTGATTATTATATGTCTGGGTGTAGGTTTATTTTGGTTATGGCTAATTGGATTTCTATATGCTTCACTTAAATGTGTATCAATTTCCTTTCCCATGTTTGGGCAATTTTCTGCTATTATTTCTGTAAATAGTCTTTTGATATCATTTGTGTTGTCACCTTCTTTTTCGTTTATACCTATCAATCGTATATTGTTTTTCTTTGCATTATCTTTCAACTGTTATTTCCTGAGTTGTTATTTCCTGGTTCCTTGTTATTTTTAATAGATCTTTCCTTTCTTGTTCACTAGCTGCAATCATGTATTCTAGATCCGAAAGTCTATCTTCACATTCATTCATGAGGTTTTGCCAGCTTTTGATGGAATTTTTGATTTCCTCGATGTCTCCTTGAATCTCTTTCATGCATTCTATTGCTTTCTTATATTGTTCATGCAAGGTATCCATCTTTTTGCAGTGCTCCTTGATTTTTTAACTATGTCTTGTTTAGATGTGTTCAGCATTTCTTTTATTATGTTTATCATTTCTTCATTTTCCTGGGAGATTATTTCTGATCTGAGTTCCTTTACAGCTTCATTGAGTTACTTCTATACTTCGGTTGCAATCATTTCAGAAGTTTCAGATATATGGCTTATACTTTCTTCTATGTCCTTGTCCCCTGGGCTAGTTTGGGATGGGCTGGAGTTTTGAGATTGCATTTTCCTCTTTCTTTTTTTTTCATTTTCCTGTGTTCCCAGGCAGTTGAATACAATTTCTTAGTTGTTTCTTGTATTGAGGATGGCTGACTGTACTGCAGGGAGTTTCCCCTGCTGAGTGGGGGATATTAGGCAGGCCTTAGTCGGTCCTGAGTGGCACTCAAATGTTCCCCAAATCGGTGAGTATATGGGATGGGCCTTCAGCACACCCCACGTGGCTTACAGTAGCTCCTCAGCTGCTTGAGATCACTGAGCAGGGCCCTGCGAGATTCTGAGTCATGTACCAAGGCTGAATGATAGATGGAGTACACTTGGCAGGCCTTCAGCTCATGCCATGTGGTGTACTAAAGCTCCCCATCTTCTTGGGATCTTTGGGTAAGGCCCTACCAGGTTCTGCACAGCATTCTAAGGTTGCATGGCTAGATGTAGTTCGCTGTGCAGGTCTTCATCTCACACCATGAAGCCCATTGTAGTTATCCAGTTGGTTGGGATCACTGGTTGTGGCCCAACTAGGACTCTAGTGAGGAACCAAAAGTCTTGGACTGATTGGGGACATGAAGTGGGGCACTGCCAGTTTCCAAGCAAGGTCCCATGGCTGTACAGCTAGGTTGAGTGCACTGTGGGGACCTTCAGCTCACACCACTCATCACATGGTGGCTCCCCAGCTGCTTGGGGGTTGCTGGGTGGGATCCAACCAGGAACCAAGTGATGAATCAAACGGCCCAGACTGTTTGGGGTTGCTGGTTGGGGCCCTACGAGGTTCTGAGCAAGGTCCTGTGGCTGCATAGCTAGGTAGAGTTCTCTGGAGGGCTTCAGCTCATACCAGTCATCACATGACAGCTCCCCAGCTACCTGGGCATCAGTGGGTGGCAACCAAGCAGCACCCAAGTGACAAACCAAAGGTCAGGGCTGTTTGGAAATGCTAGTCAGGGCCCTACCAGGTTGTGAGGCATGTCCCATGGCTGCATAGCTACATAGAGGTCACTGTGGAGACATTTAGCTTAAACCACTTAGCATATGGCAGCCTATTAATTTTATTTGAATAAAACAATGGAATAAAAAATAACATGAAGTAAATAGCCCCCCAGGTAACCAAAGACTTAGAAAATGTATTGGACCCACTAGTGTGGTGGCAAACACTTGTAACCCTACCACATGGGAGGCTGAAGCAGGAGGATCACCATTAGTTCAAGGCCAATCTGGGCTATATAGTGAATTCAAGACCGGTCTGAACTACATAGTAAAACCCTGTGTCAAAAAAAAAAAATGACTGCTCTCAACTTGCCTTTCAAAAACTGTTAAGTGATACCCTTAAGACTGGCAGGAAAAACACAAAATGAATTAAAAATGACCACCTATAAAGGTAATTATATAATATATACATATATATAAAGAATAGTATAAATGTGTATTTTCCCATTCATTCTTTTAACTGATTTATATGACTGTTAAAATAATAATTATAAAATTGTACATTAGTTTTATAACAAAGATATGCATGACAGTAGCATGATGCAGGGAGGAAAGAAGAGAACTATTGGATTCAAGTTTCTATATACTCCTGAAATTAATTTAGTGTGAATTTGAAGTAGCATGTGACAAGTTAAGATATATAAAGTACTTCACAGACAAACCACTATGAAAATAACTAAAAGAGAAAAAAGTCAACATTAGAATTAAAATTCTACACCAGAATAATATCTGTTTAGCACAAAAGAGACCTAAATCAAACCGTATTGACAAGTACATCACATAAAAATGGATTGATGGACTGTATAATATATTTGCATTTAAAAGATTGAAATTGTGTCTACAAGGGATGTCTTTTGGGTTCAAAATCATAAACAGTTTCAAAGCAAAAGAGTAGTGAATACCATGCAAACAATGCATGTATATTGTAGTGGTTTTATTAATATCAGACAAAATAAACCTTAAGTCAACAGTATTACTATAAATAGATAACATTGTATAGTGAAGAAAGTGTGAATTTGTCAGGAAGCTGTATGCATATGTGCCTCTGAAGAAGGTGCCCAATGTTGGATTTAGAATGATGATAAATGACAATGGTTGAGTAATGAATTTAGAAGCTTTCTTCAGTATACAACCATTACTCAAAGTGAATCACAGACAAAAAGGTCAAACATATTAAAAACTATACTAGAAGAATATTTAAGAAAAAAATTATCATGATTTTGCATTGGGCAAAAATTTCTTAGATATAACAACCAAAGAGCAGCTCATTAAATGTATGTATTGGATATGATGGAAATACTGTACCAAGCTTGTTTGCATTTTTTAAAGCCACCAGTTGAAACTGAAAAAGGAACCGAGCATGGTGGCACACATCTATAATCTCAGCACTAAGATGCTGAGGCAAGAAAAGTAAAAGTTTAAGGTCAGCCTAGTCTGTACATTAAAGTAAGTTGAGTGCCAGCTTTGGCTGCCTTCTCTCAATGCCTCCTCTCTCCACAAAATAAGAACAAAAAATTCAAAAAAGACATGGCACAGACTGGAGTAATATTTACACATCATATATCTGTTGAATAGTTTGTACCCAGAATATATAAAGAACTCTTGTAACTCAAAAAAACCGCAACAGTTTTAAAATGAATAAGAAATCAGAATGGACATTTCACCAAGGAGGATACAGGATTGAAATACAAACACATGAAAAGATTTTAAAACTCAGTAATCATTGCGAAGTGCAAATTTAAACTACAATGGAATAACTGTTATTATAATAGTATAATAGAAAGAGCAGTAGCAAATGTTAAAGGATATTGAGTAGTAAGAATTCCCCCTACATTGGGCATGGTGGTGAATGCCTGTAATCCTACCACTTGGGAGGCTGAGGGAGAAGGATTTCTATGAGTTCAAAGCCAACCTGAACTACATAGCAAGACCATTTCTCAAATAAAAGATTTCTCTCATAGATTGCTGGTATAAACTTGAGATGGTGTGACTATTTTGAAGATTGGTTTGACATTTTTTTAAGTTTCCAAAGTGCTAAGGATGGACCCCAGAGCCTTGCACATGTGTGGCATGTATATCTACCACTGGGATACATCACCAGCCCTGGTTTGGCATTTTGTTTTTTTAAAAAAATTAACAAAACATATTATTCATTTATTTCCCTCCTAATCTTCTCTCCAAGAGCACTAAAAACTTAATGTCTCTAGAAAACTTGCACATGAATGTTCATAGGAGCAGTATTTATAGTAGCCAAAAATATAAAATAACCTATTAACTGGTAAATGTATAAACAATGTGATATATCCATCAGTGGGATATTATTCAGCAGTATAGTCAAATTACTGATACAGGGAAGTTCATGAATAATCCTGAAAATCATTATTCAGTGAGCAAGAAATATAGCTTAATGAAGGGGCACTTATATGTAAGGACCTGGGTTCAATACACAGCACCTTCCCCAAATCATTTTGCTAAATGTGGATTAAAGAAATTTTTGAAAAGGTCTTAATAAATGCAGGCTTATGGGACTAAAAGATTTACTACAGTAAAGATGTCATTTCTCCACAAATTATTCTAAAGGTTTAATGAAGATTTTTTTGTGTGTTCAGTAAACTTACTTTATAATTTATATCCAAGTGTAACAGCTGAGTAGCACAGCGTGTGTGTTTATAGTCCTACTACTTTGGAAACTGAAAGAAGAGGGCTGCCTAAGCTCAAACACTCAAGGTCAGCCTGGGAACATACTGAGACCCAGTCTCAAAAAATACTATACTCCCTTACAATGGGTGACACAATTTTGAAAACTAAAGATGAAGAATCACTCTACTTAGTATTGAGGCTTACTGTGTAGCTGAAGTGTTCAAGATAGATGGTATTTGCTAAGAACATATCAGTGGCAAAAGTAACCCAGAATATGATTTCAAAAAGACATGTTCAACTGATTATTGACAAATGCAGAAACAATTCAGTGAAATGAGAATAACATTTCATTTCTTTAAAATGTAATTCTTTAAGAGAAAAAAGACACAGAAAAGAAAAACAAAAAGCGAAAGGCAAACAACAATCCCCAAACAATAACAATATAGGTTTTCAAAACAAGATGATAGGAATTTAACAATGATTGTAATCACAGATCTAGAGAAATCATTTCTAAAATTCATCTGGAACCAGAAGAGACCTAGAACAGCAAAGGAAATTCTGACAATAATGTAAGAAACTGAAAGAGCAGATATGATCCAAAATCTGCAATAAAGATTGTGTAAAGGTAAGAAACTGCTGAAAGAGTAAAAGTAACTGGGATAGCATAATGGAGGAAAGAAGAAGGGGAAAAGGATAAAACTAAATTTGTGTGGCTAAGCTTAAGATAGCTAAGATTACTATACTACTAATTCTATTAGTTGCTTGAAAAAGAATAGTTAATATTCATATGATTAGATCAATTTTGCATGTCTATATCTGGTAATCTATGCAACCCTATTGAAAGTAACAATATGCAAGTAACAAATCTGTGTAACAATTTTGGGAGAATGTTCATTTTCACAATGTTTGTTCTTCCTATCCATGAACAAGGAATAGCTTTCCATTTTCTGATATCCTCTTTGATTTCTCTTTTCAGAGTAATTTTCACTGTATAGGTCTTTTACTTCCTTGGTTAGATTGATTCCTAAATATTTCATTTTTCTGCATGCTATTGTGAAGGGTGTGGTTTCTATTCTTTCTCTCTCAGTGAGTTTGTTGTTTGTGTAGAGAAATGCTATTGATTTTTTAGTGTTGACTTTGTATCCAGCTACGTTATTTAATTTGGTTATTACATCTAGAAGTCTTTCAATGGAATTTTGGGAGTCTTCTATGTACAGTATCATGTCCTCTGCAAATAATGATAATTTAACTTCTTCCTTTCCTATCCTTACTTTTTTTAGTACTCTTTTGTCTAATTGCTCTGGATAATGTCCCAGCACTATGTTGAATATGAGAGGTGATAAGATCCTTGTCTTGTTCCTGATTTTAGGTTGAAAATTTCCAGTTTTTGTCCATGTAGCAAGATATTGGCTGTTGGTTTATTATATATGGCTTATATCAGATTGAGTTAAAGACCATCCATCTTGGTTACTTTTGTCTTTTTGCTGGGAAAAAACACTAGACACCCAAAATGAAGGAAAGAAAGGTTTATTTAGTTCACTGTTTGTAGATATTTCAGACCATAATCAGCTGGGTCCAAGTCAGGGTGACATGTCACAGGAGCAAGACTTTAAGGCAGCAGCCAGAACAAAGGTGGAGAAACCAAGCCTCTTTTTCTCCTTTGTATTGTACATAGGACACCTCCTTCTCCAGTGTGGGTGTAACACTCACAAAATCTCTGTACCTTCCTCTTGCAAAGGAGGAGATTTACAAAGTAAGAATCCTGGCTCCCTGCTGAGTTTCTAAGATAAAATTACTAACCTTCACAAGTTACCACAATGTATCAACCATAATGCCATCTATTCTAATTTTTGTAGGGTTTTTATCCTGAATGAGTGTTGGATTTTATCAAAAGCTTTTTTCTGCATCTATTGAGATGATCATGTGATACTTGTCTTTGGCCCTATTGATATTTTGTATTATGTTTCTTGATTTTCATATGTTGAAGCACCCCTACATTAATGGGATGAATCCCACTTAATTATGGTGTATAATATTGATGATTTGTTGCATTCTGTTTGCCAGTATTTTATTGAGAATTTTTGCATCTATATTCATTAGGGAGATTGGTCTGTAGTTCTCTTTTTTGTTTTGATCTCTCTCCAGTTTTGATATTAGGATAATACTTGCTTCCAGGAATGACTTAGAAAGACTTCCCTTTGAATTTCACTGAAGAGTTTGAGGAATGTTGGCATTGTCATCCTTGAATTTCTTACAGAATTCAGCTGTGAATCCATAAGGAACAAGGCTTTTCTTTGTTGGTCAGGTTCTAATTACATTTCTAATTTCATTAACAGAAACAGGTTATTCAACAGTTTTATATCTTCTTGACCCAGCTTTGGTAATTCATATGTTTCTAGGAATCTGTCCATTTCTTCTGTGTTATTGAACCTATGAGAGTAAGCTTTTCAAAGTAGGTATTGATGATCTTCTGTATTTCCACAGGGTCTGTAGTGATTTGACCCTTTTTATTACTTATTGCATGGGTTTGAGGTATATTTTTCCTCTTTTTGACAAGTCTGGCTAGGGGTTTATCAATTTTATTCATTCTTTCAAAGAACCAATCAAAATTCATTAATTCTTTGTATTGTATTCTTAGTTTCATTTGCACTGATTTCTGCTCTGACCTATTGCCTCCCTTCTTTTGGCTTTGGGCTTGACTTGCTGTTCTTTTTGAAGAAGTATTTTTTTCATATTTTTTTATGTAAAGAGAAAAAAAAAGGAAAAAGGTAGAAATATTACAGAATTTCAAGAAAAGGAGATAAATAGTAAGAAATCACTAGTTGATACATTACATATTGTTCTTTTAAAAATAGTTATTCAAGTTACAGAATTAAAGCACACAAAGTGGACACTAAAGCAGTGAGAGTGCAAACAGATCTGTTCAACAATCCAACAAGAACCTAGAAATATGGTCATCAATCCCACACATCTAAACATACATGCAGCTATATCTTTTATAGCACTTCCTATTTCCTCTTTTTTTACAATAAAATTACACATTTTTAAAATTTTATTTAAAGAGAAGAAAAAAACAAAACAGATAAAAGGGTAGCAACAATACAGAATTCTAAAAGAAAGAAAGAAAAAGGAGAATGAGAAAAAACCCACTAAAATCAGTAATTTATACATTACAAACTATCATCCTGGATATAGTTATTCAAGTTACAAAGTTAGAGGGTATATAGTAAATATTCAAACAGTCAGACTACAAACAGTTTTGCTCAAAGATCCAACAAAGATTCAGCTATATGGTCATCTATTTTGCACACTCAAACATACATGCAGTTATATCCCTTAGAGTACTTTCTTTTCCTCTCTTTTTTTACAATAGCAATTACACATTTTGGTTTTATTACACTTGTAGTTCTTATTTACTTTTTACACTAGAGACACAATATGATATTTATAAATATGATTCTTGTTTATTTCACTAATGAGGATAGTTTCCAGTTGTCTCCATTTGCCTATGAAGGCCTCAAGATCATCCTTTTTTATAGCTGAGTAATATTCAATTGTATGAAAATGCCACACCTTTTTCATCCACTCTGCAGTTGATGGGCATCTTGGTTGTTTCCAGGATTTAGCTATCACAAATTGTGCAGCTGTGAACATGGGTGCACATATATCACTGTGATATGAACTTTTCAGTTCTTGGGGAAAATACCCAGGAGGGGGATAGCTGGATTGAATGGGCCTTCCAATCCAGCTTGGAATTTGGGGGGGGGGGCTTCCAGTTTGAATTTGGGGGTCTTGATGTTTTTCAATTCTTTATATTTTCTGGACACAAGTCCTTTGCCTGAGGGGTTGCTGGTTAAAATTTTTTCCCACTCTGTTGGTTTTCTTTTCACTTTGTTGGTGATTTCCTTTGAAGTGCAGAAATTTTTCAATAATGTGAGATCCCATTTGTTGATTCTTTGAAATGTTTCCCGTGCAGTTTGAATTTGGTTCATGAATTCTCTGCCTACCCCTATGTCTCCAAGACTTCTACCTACCTTGTCTTCCAGTAGATTTAGTGTTTCTGTTTTAATATTGAGGTCTTTGATCCATTTAGACTTTAGTTTTGTGCATGGTGATAAGCATGGATCTAGCTTTAGTTTTTAGAATGTGGAGATCCAATCTTTCCAAAACCCTTTATTAAAAAGACTATCCTTCTTCCAGTGGATATATTTATCCCCTTTGTCAAATATCAGGTGGCTGAGTGTCTTTGTAGTTGTGCTTGCATCTTCTAATCTGTTGCATTGATCCTCAGGTCTATTTCTTTGCCAGTACCAAGCTGATTTTATCACTGTGGCTTTGTAGTACTGTTTCAAGTCAGGAATTGAGATGGCTCCTGCCTTGCTTTTGTTGCCTACAATTGCCTTTGCTATTCTAGGTTTCTTCTGTTTCCAAAGGAATTTAGTAGTGCTTTATCTAGATCTGTGAGGTATGTCAATGGTATTTTGATTGGGATTGCGTTAAATCTGTATAACAGTTTTGGGAGTATGGTCATTTTCACAATGTTGGTTCTTCCTAAGCAAGAGCAAGGAATGTCCTTCCATTTTCTAATATCCTCTTCAATCTACTTTTTCAGCATAGTACAATTTTCAGCATAGAGGTCTTTTACATTTTTAGTTAGGTTGATTCCAAAGTATTTCATTTTTTTACATGTTATTGTAAAAGGTGATATTTCCATAATTTCTCTCTCAGTGAGTTTTTTCTTTGTGTACAGGAATGCTGTTGATTGTTGAGCATTGACTTTTTGTCTAGTTGATCTATCTCTTTGTGACAATAGGCTGTTAAGATCTCCTGTTATAATTGTGTTCTTGTGTATTTGGATTTTCATGTCTATTAGTATCTGTCTTATATAGTTGGGCGCTCCTGTATTTGGTGCATATATATTTATAATTGTTAGTTCTTCCTCTAGAATTTTTCCACTAACAAGTACGTTGTGACCTTCTCTATCTCTTTCAATCATTTTAGGTTAGAAGTTTACGTTGTCTGCAAATAGAATAGCGACCCCTGCTTTTTTCTGGGTTCCTGTTGCATGGAATACTGTTTTCCACCCTTTGACTTTTAATCTATGAGTTTCCTTTTGTATCAGATGTGTTTCTTGTATACAGCATATTGTGCGATCCTGTTTCTTGATCCATTCTGTCAATGAATTTCTTTTTATAGGTCCACTGAGGCCATTTATATTTAGGGGTATCACTGATATGTACTGGCTCGACTTTGCCATGTTATGTTCCAGTTTTTTCTTTCTGCTTTTCCTCTTGTTTAATTGCTTATCCTACCTGGTGGTTTCTTTCTGTTGTTGTTTTGGGGATTGTGGTCATTTTTATCTCTGTCTAATATGTTTTTCAGTACTCTTTCTAGGGTTGGTTTGGTGGACATGAATTTCTTCCGTTGTTCTTTGTCATGGAAGTAACTTGTTTCTCCATTAAATTTGAATGAAAGTTTTGCTGGGTACATCAGTCTGGGTTGAAGGTTGTTTTCTTTCAGGGCTTGAAAAACCTTACTCCAAGCTCTTCTTGATTTGAGGGTTTGTGCTGAAAAGCCTTCCATGATTCTAATGGGCTTTCCCTGATAGGTGAGTTGTGTTTTTTCTCTGATAGCTTTTAATATTCTGTTTTTATGCTGTATGTCTGCGATCTTAGTTATTATGTGTCTGGGTGTGGATTTATGTTGATTGTGACTGTTTGGTGTTCTATATGCCTCACTTATCTGCATATCAGTTTCTTTCCCCATGTTTGGGAAATTTTCTGCCATTATTCCCGTAAATACTTTACATATGTCATTTGCCTGGATTCCTGTATCTTCGCTAATGCCCATTATTCTTATATTGTTGCTCTTGGCATCATCATGCAGCTTCTGGATTGTCACTTCATGCTGCTTTGTTATTTTTAAAAGTTCTATCCTTTCCTGATCACTAACTGTGATCCTGTCCTCAAGGCCCGAAATCCTATCCTCAGCTTCCTTTAGGTGGTTTTGCACACTTTCAATAGAATTTTTTGTTTCTCGATGTCTCTTTGAGTTTGTTTCATGAATTCTGCTTGTTTTCTATATTGTTCACTCAAAGTTTCAGTTTCCCATGCTTATATACTTTTTTCTCTAGTTCTTCTTTAGCTGTATTCAACAACTCCTTTACTAAACTTGTTATTTCTATCTTTACATGGGAGAGTACTTCTAATTTGATTTCCTGTATAGACTGATGCAGTTCTTTTTTTGTTTAACTCACTATCTTTTCAGAGATTCCTGGTGTGTTACTTTTGGGGTCCTCTATTTCAATGTCTTCTATACTTGCTTCTGGTGAACTATATGTATGAGACTGCATTTTGCTTTTTTGTTTTGTCATTTTCACTCTGCCTGATGTTTTCTATGTGTAGGAGGGGATCACACACACTATTTTCAGACACACCAAAGTCTTACAGTTAGTTGGAGGAGGTTTTACTACTGCCCCTATTTATCCCCTGTACACCTCTATTTTAGGGGTATACTTACCACATTGATACAGTCAATCCGGTGTAGTCCAAAGTTTACCACCTGGGAGCAAAGTTCCAAATTTTCTCACACTAAATGGATACTGCTGAGATCTTCTGATGTTCCAGGTGGGAGGACGGGTCCATCTGTAGCAGTCCAGGGCAGTTTTCATTCTTGGGCAGGCCTCCTCGATTTTCCCAGTGGCAGGGCAGGCCCACAGGGGTGGTTCCGTGTAGCCTACCATTGAGGTGGGCTTGTGCTGAGTTCCAGGTGGCAGGGTGGGCCCTCGTTGGAGCTTCCAGGCAGCTTACCCCTGATTCAGCCTTCAGCTAACTTCCGGGCGGCAGGTCGGGCCCACGGGGGAGGTTCTGTGCAGCCTACACCTGATATAGGCTTCTGCTGAGTTCCTGGTGGCAGGGCGGGCCCCTCTTTTTGTAGAAGTTTTAAGTATGCTACTAGGTTGTTTATTTGTGTTTGTTCCATTTTCCTGATGTGGGAGTTTACTGCTATAAATTTCCCTTTGAGGACTGCTTTCATTGTGTCCCACAGGTTCTGATAAGTTGTATTTGAATTTTTGTTCGATTGTAGATATTGTTTACTTCTGTGATCCACTGGTTGTGTAAAAGAGTATTATTTAATTTCCATATGTCTGTAGATTTATTGTAGGGAATTTTGTCATTAATTTCTAATTTTATTGCACTATGCTTAGATAATATGCATAGGATTATTTTACTTCCATTACATTTACTTAAGCATGGTCTGTTGGCTATTATATAGTCTCTTTTAAAGAATGTCCCTTGTGCAGCCGAGAAGAATGTTTATTCTGATGTTGTTGAGTGAAACACTCTGTACACATCTACTTGGTCTATTTTTTCACAAATTTGATTCAGTTCTGTTATTTTTTTTGCTGATTTTTTTTGGTTCATCTGTCTCTTCATGTCAATGAGGTGTAAATGTCCCCCGTTATAACTGTATTTTTGCTTATTTGATTTTTCATGTCTACTAAGATTTGTCTTACATAAGGTAGTATTCCAGATTTGATGCATATGTGTTTATGATTGTAATCTCTTTCTCTTGAAGTTTTCCCCTAAGAAGTGTATAGTAACCTTCTTTATCTCTTGATCATTCTTGGTTTGAAATTTACATTGTCTGCAAAAAGAGTAATACCCCATTTTTTTTCGGGTTCCTGTCACATGGAATATTGTTTTTCATCCTTTGACTTTTAGTCTATGAATTTCCTTTTAAGTTTAATGGGTTTCTTTTACACAGCATATTATTGGATTTTGTTTCTTAATTTATTCTGCCTGTCTGTTTCTTTTTGTTCATGAGTTGAGACCATTTGCATTGATGCATATAATTGATATGTAATGTTTTATTCCTGTAATGCTATGTTTCTGTTGTTGATTTTCTACTTTTTCTGTTTTTATTAAATTTTTTAAGTTTTATTTAAAGAGAAAAAAAAAGCAAAACAGAAAAAGGGGTAGAAACAATACAGAATTTCAGAAAAAATAAACACTAAGAAATCACTAGTTGCTAAATTACATATTCTCTTTGACATAGTTGTTCAAGTTACAAAATTAAAGCATACAAAGTGGACATTCAAAGAGTGAAGCTGCAAACAGTTCTGTTTAATGATCCAATAAAAACTTAGCAACATGGTTATCATTCCTACACACATAAACATAAATGAAATTATATTCTTTAGAGCACTTTCTTTTCCTCCTTTTGCTTTTTAAGTCCATTATCTGTTTAGTTATATCCTGTTTCACATTGCTCAGTACCTTACTGACATGTTTTGCTGTTGTTATTTAATTTTTAATCACCTTATATTATTCTGTTGCTTTGTTTTTGAGTTTATCCTCATCCATGCCTCATGGATCAGCTTTGGTGGAGGTGAGAATTTTTTGAAGGTATTTTGTTACTTTGTTATCTACTTTTTTTTGAAGCTAGCAAAATACAGTAGAACAAGACAGAACAAACCCATGTGAGGCAGTGCAGTGAAATTGGCACAGAGCCTCACAGCAGGTCACCAGGACAACAGCAATAGGCAAAATAGAACATCCCATTCCATTCACATTACCTATTCTTTAAATCGGGTAAAGTGGAAATATTGAACTTAAAAAAACAGAATATTGAATAGAGCAGTAGATTTAATCAGAACTGAGCAAAACAGTGATAAAAATATTTGCCTTCAAAGAGATGGTAGAAGGAAATCCCCCTTACTTGCCACACTGCATACATTCATCCTCCCAAGAGATACTCAGACCTCTGGCTCACACTTGCTAATGGGGGTGGGGGTTGGATCAATGTTTGATTGTAAGCCTGAGCACCAGCAGGCCCCCAGCCACTTACCAGAGCAGTGAGCAAGCTGCCTGTTCTCCCAGTGCCCCAAGTTCCAACATGATGCAGAGCTCAGGAAACACTGATAGTTCTCCCTACTTTTTCTGTTTAGTTTTTTGCCCTGCATAATGTTTTCCTTCTGTTGTTGTTCTTGGAATTGTAGTAATCTTTATCTCTTTCTAGAGTAGCTTTCAGTACTCTTTGTAGTGCTGGTTTGGTGGTTATGAAGTTTTTCAGTTATTCTTTGAGATGGAAGTATCTTATTTCTCCATCAGTTTTCAAAGATAGTTTTGCAGGGTACATCAATCTGGGTTAGAAGTTGCCTTCTTCCAAGACTTGAAATACTTCACTTCAAGATTTTCTTGACTTGAAAGTTTTTGTGTTAAGAAGTCTGCCATGATTCTAATAGGCTTTCCTTCATAAGTGATCTGTTTCTTTTATCTTACATATTTTAGTATTCTGTTCTTGTGCTGAATTTCTGGGATCCTAATTATTATCCATCTGGGTAAATATTTATTTTGTTTATGGCTAACTGAGGCTTTATATATCTTACTTATCTGTATATCAGATTCTTTTCCCATATTTGAAAAACTTTCTGCTATTATTTGTGTAAATAGTTTGTGTTGACCCCTGTTTTTTCTTTGACATCTTATATTGTTTCTCTTTGCATCATCTTGCAGTTGAATTGGTGTTTCCTGGTTCATTGTTATTTTAAGAGATCTTTTATTTCATGATCATAAGCTTTCATCCTGTCTTCAAGATCTGAGAGTCTATCTTCACCTTCATTCAAGCAGTTTTTCTAGCTTTCAGTGGAATTTTTAATTTCCTGAATATCCCTTTGAATCTGTTGCTTGCATTCTAATTCTGTCTTCTATTGTTCATTCAAGGTTTCCATCATTTTCTTATGTTCCTCTATTTTTTAATCTAGATCTTTAGATACACTCAACATTTCTTTCATAATGTGTGTCATGTCTTTTTCTTTAACCTGGGAGATTATTTCTGACCTAATTTCTTCTATAGCTTCATGGAGTTGTTTCTTTACTTTGGTTGCTTTCATTTCAGAAAGTTCAGTTGTGTGATTTCCAGTGTCTTCCAATTCATTGTCTCCTAAGTTCTCAGTGGGCTGGAGGACTGAGATTACATCTTGCCCTTTCATTTCATCATTTTTTTCTAGGACCCATGCAGCTGGCCCAGTACCCTCCCTATGGATTGCACTGGAACACTGCTCTGGGAAGAGCTTCAATCTTCCAATATCCCTGTGGCTAGCCGGGTTGCACTTGCGAATAATCCACCAGAGCCTTGTGCTGTGATGTGCGAAGCTCAAAATCTTCAGGACCCGTTGGCTAGGCTGGTCACTCTCTGATGGATGGCTATGGGGATGTGGCCTAGTGAGGGCTCAGTATCTTTGTGGCCTATGAGGCAGGCCAGGCATTCCCCTGATGGATTGTGCGTGGTTGAACTTAGAGACTGGGCTACACTGAATTCGTATCCTCCCTGCAGCTAGCAGGGCCACACCCACAGAGTGTGTCACTGGGGCCTTGCACCTGGCTGGGTGGAGTTGAGAACCTTGGATACCAAGGCAGCTAGCTAGGATGCACACCTGCAATGTGGCTGGGTGGGTCTTGCTCCTGACTGGGTGGAGTTAACAACCTCTGGGACCCAGGAAGCTCTCAGGGACACAGCCCTGGAATGTGACACTGGGGCTTTGCTCCTTGCTCAGCAGAGTTCAGAATCTCCTGGATCTGTGTGGCTAGCTGGGATGCACTCCTAAACTATAGCACTGGGGCCTTGTGCTCTGATGGGTGAAGCTCAAATTTTCTAGGACCCATCCATTAGGCTAGTTGTGAGATAATAGGTAGCCCTGAAGCTCTGAGTTAGGCAGCACTCAGTACCTCTGTGACCTGTGAGGCTAGTCGGGCATTCACCTGATGGATTGCATTGGGCTGCACTGGGACATTGGGCTGGGTAGGGCTCAGATTCTCCATGTAGCTAGCAGGGACACACCCCTAAAATATGGTGCTGGAGCTGTGTGCCTGGCTGGGTAGAGTTCAGGACAACATTTTAAATAAATGATGCTGGAGCAATTAGATACATATAGTTAAAGAGATCTTTGACCTAAAATTTAAACCTTTTGTAAAAATTATGATTATACAAGTTTTAGGGGGAAAAACAAAATGTTCAAGAGCTAGCACTAGTCAGAGATTTCTTGGGCTTGTCACCAACTACATGGTTTATAAAAGTGAAAACTGGTATATCAGACTTCATCAGAAATAAAAGTGTTTTCCCTTTGAAGGACCATATGAGGACAATGAAAAGATATGCTATGAATTGGGAGAAAATGTTTGCAAACCACATATCCAACAAAAGACTTACATCTAAAATATAAAAGAATTTTAACTAATTCTTGAACTCAACTGTAAAATACACTTTTAAAAAGTCCAGTTTTTAATGAGAAAAAGACATGAACAGATAATATATAAGAGAATATATCATAGCAAGGAAACACATTAAAAGATGTTAACATCATTCATTGGCCATTAGGGAAATGCTAGTTAGAACCATAATGAGACTTTGCTATGTACCTATAAGGTATTTGCTAAGTAAATGGGTAATATAAAGATTAATGGTGCATCTAATGCTATTGAGGATGCAAAGAACCTGAATTGTTCTATAGATTGGTGGTGGGAATATGAAATGGCACAGTCTCTTTTGGTTTATTTTTTGTGGTCTTAGGGATTGAACCCAGGGCTTTGAACATGCAAGGCAAGCACTCTACCACCGAGCTGTATCCCTATCCTACAGCTTTGTTATGAATATACACTCACAAACTGCAAACATCCAAATTGACTTTCTTGGATTAACTGTTAATCTAGAGAATCTGGATTACACCTGTTGTCTGGATGTAACATGAAATTCTGTTCAGCTATGGAAAACAACAAACTATTGATATAAAAAGCTGACATGAATGAATATTGAGGGACTTAGGCTAAGTGGAAAAGAAAACATTGAAAGTGACTAAATCATGAAAGTGGATAACAAATTAGTGGTATCAGGGATTGAGAACATAGAATAGGTGGGAGAGATGAGTGTGATTACCAAAACGTTGCAAGACAAAGAATCTTACTAGTGACAGAACTCTTCTGTATCTTAACTGGGTCAGTGTCAGTATCTTGGTTGTGATATTTTACAGTTGTGCTATTTATTACTGTTACATATGTGTGTGTGTGTGTATAAAATTTGGTAAAGTATTCAAGGGATCTTTCTATTTTATGTATTATAAGTGCATGTGGGCCATTTGTGGACTGGGGGTAGAGAGAACAAGGCCACACTAGGTATCAAGCCCAATCTGGGAACCAGCACCATTTGGGGGCTGCCACTAGACTGGCACAGCCAGACCCCAGCTTTTCCCCATGATTCAGCACCATTTGCTGACTGTGGGTGAAGAGAACAAGGCCATAACAGGAGGCAAGCCCAGTCTGGAAACCAGCTTCATGCAGGGGCTGCTGCCAGAAAAGAACAGCCAGACCCCAGCCTCTCTCCATGAGTCAGCACCATTTGTCTACTGGGGGTAGAGAGAACAAGGCCACACCAGAAAGTAAGCCCAGTCTGGGAACCAGCATCATTTGTGGGCTGCTGCCAGACTGAAAGTGCTAGACCCTAGCCTCTCCCTGTGAGTCAGTGCCATTTGTGGACTGAGAGTAGAGAGAGCAAGGACATACCAGGAAGCAAGCCCAGTCTGGGAACCAGCACCATGCACAGGCCACCACCAACCAGAACAGCCAGACCTCAGCCCCTTCCAGTGCACAGGCTGACAAATAAGAAGTACCAGTCCCCTACCTCCTGCAGTAAGTGACTGGATTATCTGGAGAAAAACAGGCTGTGATGATAGCTATCAAGGTGAAATGCAATTGGATGCCTGTGGTGCTTTGTGTTTCACTAACATTATAAGTCCAGGACCAGTGGTCTGATCATCTATTCAGAGGACAGTGGTATGCAGTATGGCATCTGGGGGGAATCTCCTTCTGAGGGTTGTTGCCATTGCTGATTCCCTATGGTCTTGTTTTAGAAGTCCTATATCATTTCCACTGTTTTGTTGGGTTGAGTTTTATGCTCTCTCTCTTTTTTTTTTATTATATCAAATCCAATGGCAGGAGCAGCTATTTTAAAGTAAGCAAGATATATTATGGTAGCAATTTAGGATTTACTGTTGGCTTGTTTTGAAGTCCTTTATTGCATTCATTGTTTTGTTTTTATTGTTTCTATTCTATTCTGTTCTGTTTGATTTTTACTATGTCCAAAGTTATCTGCAGCTATTTTGTAGAAATCAAAAGGCATTATGGTAACTATTGTTGATTGTGTAATATTTTGAAACACTATATCTCTTATACTGGTTTGTTTTGATTGGTTTTATTCTGTTTTATCATCTTTAAAAATAAAACTAAAAAATGTGCATATGAATCTATAATATCAAAATTAGTGGTTAATTAAAACAAATTGTACTAAGGAATGAAACCAGATGCATAGATCATGAATTATATTATTCCACATAAGTGAAATGCCCAAGGCTGCATGTGGTGGCACAGGCCTATAATCCCAGCTATCAGGAGGCTGTGGCAGAAGGATTGCTAAGAGTTAAGGCCAACCTGAGCTACAAATTGAGTTCAAGTCCAGCCTGAACTGCATAGTGAAACTTTATCTCCAAAAAAGAAAAATAATTGCTCAGAAGAGGCAAATCCATAGACATAGAAATTAGATTAGTATGCTTGTCCTAGGATGAGAATCATGTCCTGAACATGAGAGATCTTTTTATGCGTAATGTAAATGTTGTAAAATTCAATTACGATATTACACTACAGTTAATTTACTAAGAATCATTGAATTGTGGTGCAGTTATAATTGATGAATTTTGTGGTATGTATATCTTAAAATCTTTTAAAGTAGACTTCTTTATACATTAAAATTATTTCAAAGTAAAAAAATTATTTTATAAACTGAGTACTGTTGCTGGGCTTGGTGCCAATCCCCTGTGGACATAGCACATGGGAGACCGAAGGAGGAGGATCATGCATTAGAGTCAAATCTGGACTATACAGTGAAACCCTGTCTTTAAAAAGTATTAATGAAAAACATTGAAACTCCCTCAGAAAAAGGAAAGATGTAAAATGAAATCAACAACTATGATGTGATTATATAACATATATATATACATTATAATTTGTGTAATTAAAAGAATAGTAAATTCAATTGGAAGGCTGAGGCAAGAAGTTTGCTGTGAGTTAGAGGCTAGCCTGAACTGTATGGTGAGACCCTGTCTCAAAAAGACAAAAAAAAATAGTAACTGTGACTACATTTGTCAAAACATATCAAATTGAAAAAGACAAATGACAAATAGGAAATATTTGCAATAGTTTGGACATTATGTTAATATTCTTTCTTTATAATTCTTTTGAGAAACCAGAACTGAAAATACATAAATGACACTCTCTTCAAACTTATTTGCAATCCCAAACACTCTGGGAGGCTGAGGCAGGAAGATCCCACGTTTGAGCCCACCCTGGGCAACTTAGTGACACATAACAAGAAAAGTGATCTGGGTTCAATCCTTAATATGGAAAAAACATACCTCACAAAATCATTCTGTTTTATTGAGGCCATGTAATATTCTCCTAGTCTAACACGAAGAAATGGTACACCCAAGCAATTGTTCTGGGAAGGCAGGAACAGAAACTCCCCTTTTTCCTTGGACCTGAGTGGCTTTTTTTCCCTGTATATCTACTTCGCTGGTCACTGCATTTCTTGGCTTAAATTCTCAAGATCATTTAGCAAGTCTTGGACTGTTTTGACTTGTATCAACTATATACCACTTTTTCTCATAGCTGTTACTATTATAAAGGGATTTAACCCAGGTGCACACCTATAATCGTAGTACTCTGAAAGCTGAGGCAGGAGGATTGACGAGTTCTAGGACAACCAGTGCTACATAGTGAGTTCAAGGCCAGTCTGAACTATGTTGTATATCGAGACCCTGTCCCCCCAAAATGTAGATTATATGAGAAGAAGGTGTTAATAGGCAAATTTACTGGTATTTCTATGTTAGACATAGACCAGTCATAGACATAAATAAGCATTTGGACAAAATATACAGTATCACCATTAGCAACGAAAGAAACAAATTTAAATGGCAAAAGACAATTTTTGCCCATTAAAGCTTCAGATTAATTGGAATACTCTGTATTGCCACACTGCTGGAGATTAGGGCATAAACTGGGACAAATTGCTCTACAAAGCAATTTTGCTATATGTATTAAGGACCTTTTTTTGTAGGAGAAAAGTTTTAATTGACAGATAACAGAAGATAGGGAAAAGACTCCAGCTTGGGAGGGAGCTGGAGGGGCACTGCCAAAGTGGGAGGCCAGCTTTTCAGGGTCAAGGTGGGCTGGGGTCCACTTGATTGTTTTCTCTCACCTGGTTGTGTAGCTCAGTTTGAATGCAGTTCCCACAGGAGGGATCTCAGTCCTGCAAGGCACCTTCATATCCAAGGTGACCATGGCCTTAGGTCAGTGGAGATTTGGGGTGTAGCTGAATGTCCCCATATATCTATTTTTTTATTTAAAGAAAAAAATTTGAAACAGTAAGACAGTAGAAATAATACAAAATCTCAAAAACAAAACAAAATAGTAAGCAGTAAGAAATCACTAGTTTATAATTACATATTTTCCTCTTAGAAATAGTTGTTCAAGTTACAAAAGTAAAGCGTACAAAGTGGGCATCCAAACAGTGAGACTGCAGTCAGTTTTGTTCATCCATCTAACAAAAACTTTAGCAACATGGTTATCAATCCCACACACTCAAACATACCTGCAGTTATATCCTTTAGAATACTTTCTTTTCCTTTCTTTGTTTTCTTAACAATAACTATAATCCATTCTTGTAAACTACTTAGAAGTTATACACATGTATAAGTTTCTACGCGTATACCAAGCCTTTCTGTATTAGAGGAAGAAACAACTCAAAACAAGTCAACAAAACAAATTCCTAGAAAAACACGAAATGAAAAGAACATATAAAACCACAATACTAGTAGTTACTATGGTGTCTTTTGTTGTTTTCAATAAAATTATCTATATTGTCAAACATAGTATAATTAATCTTAGCATTGTATTACACTATGAATAAACTCTAAACACTGGAGACATTATAGGACTTCAAAGGGCAGTTAATAATCAAACCAGAATGGGTATCCTATTGAATCTTGTCATCTTAAGAGTAGTTACCTCTACTCTCAGACTTGATACTCTCAAGCATACCAGATTCAAGTAAAATCAGTCAAGATAAAACAGCAATATAACCAATCCTCTCTGTGTTATCTCTGCTATGCTATTTTTCTGTCATTGTTGTTTGCTTACTTTTCCCCTTCATTCCACTGTCTGTCCCTTACTTTGAGACCTTTCTGCCATTGTTCCTAGAAACCTGGTGATTTTTCTACTCTCTCTCTTGAATGTCCTTCAATATTCTTTGCAGGGTTGGATAGGTGGTCACAAACTCCCCCAGTTCCTCTTTGTCATGGAAATATCTTGTCTCTCCATTAATTTTGAGACACAGTTTTGCAGGGTACATCATTCTGGGTTGGAGGTTATTTTCTTTCAGGACTTGGAATATTTCACTCCAAGATCTTCTTGATTTTGATGGTTTGCATTGAGAAGTTTGCTGTGATTTTGATGAGTTTTCCTTTATAGGTAATTTGTTTCTTTTCTCTGAATGCTTTTAATATTCTATTCTTGTGATGGACTTTTGGGATCCTGATTATTATATGTCTGGGTGTAGATGTGTTTTGGTTGTAGCTGGCTGGAGTTGTATGCCTCATATATCTGAACATCACTCCTGTTTCCTATGTTTGGGAAGTTTTCCTTAATTATTTCTGTAAATACACTTTTTATTTTATTTGTATTTGTAGCTGCATGTTCATTCACATATTTTATTCTTAGGTTATAAATCCTCTTGTCATCTTCTAGCCTTTGAATCATTGCTTCTTGCTTACTTGTTATTTTTAAGAGATCCTTCCTTTTGGGATCATATTTTGCAAATCTATGTTCAAGTTTTGAAAGTTTGTCTTTAGTTTTTTTTATTTAAAGAGAAAAAACAGGAAAAAGGTAGAAATATTACAGAATTTCAAGAAAAAAAATAAATAGTAAGAAATCACTAGCTGATAAAGTACATATAGTTCTTTTAGAAATAGTTATTCAAGTTGCAAATTGAAAGCACACAAAGTGGACACTCAAGCAGTGAGACTGCAAAAACATCTGTTCAACAATCCAACAAGAACCTAGAAATATGGTTATCAATCCCACACACCTAAACATACATGCAGCTATATCTTTTATAGCACTTCCTATTTCCTCTTTTTTTACAATAGCAATTATACATTTTTAAAATTTTATTTAAAGAGAAGAAAAAAAACAAAACAGAAAAAAGAGTAGCAACAATACAGAATTCTAAAAGAAAGAAAGAAAAAGGAAAATGAGAAAAAGCCCCACTATGAAATCAGTAATTTATACATTACAAACTATCATCCTGGATGTAGTTGTTCAAGTTACAAAGTTAAAGGGTAAATAGTAAACAAACAGTCAGACTACAAACAGTTTTGCTCAAAGATCCAACAAAGATTCAGCAATATGGTCATCTATTTTACATACTCAAACATACATGCAGTTAGATCCCTTAGAGCACTTTCTTTTCCTCTCTTTTTTACAATAGCAATTACACATTTTGTTTTTATTACACTTGTAGTTCTTATTTACTTTTTAAACTGGAGACACAACATAATATTTATAAATATGACTCGTATTTATTTCACTAATGAGGATAGTCTCAAGTTGTCTCCATTTACCTATGAAGGCCTCAAGTCCATCCTTTTTTATAGCTGAGTAATATTCCATTGTAAAAAAGTGCCACATCTTTTTCATCCACTCTACAGTTGATGGGCATCTTGGTTGTTTCCAGGATTTAGCTGTCACAAATTGTGCGGCTCTGAACATGGGTGCACATATATCACTGTGATATGAACTTTTCAGTTATTTGGGGAAAATACCCAGGAGGGTAATAGCTGGATTGAATGGAACTTCAAATCCTAGTCTTCTGAGAATTCTCCCTATGGGTTTCCATAATGGTTGCACCAGTCTACATTCCCAACAAAATTGGAGGAGTGTTCCTTTTTCCCTGCAGCCTCGCCAACATTTGTTATCAGTTGATTTCTTGATGTCAGCTATTCTTTCCGGAGTGAGGCGGAATCTCAATGTTGTTTTAATTTGCATTTCTCGAATGACCAGGGATGGTGAACATTTCTGCATGGATTTATTTGCCATTTGTATATTTTTCTCTGAGAACTGTGTGTTCATCTCAGATGCCCATTTTTGGAGAGGGTGTTTGAATTTGGGGGGCTTGAAGTTTTTCAATTCTTTATATATTCTGGACACGAATCCTTTGTCTGAGGGGTTGCAGGTTAGAATTCTTTTCCACTCTGTGGGTTTTCTTTTCACTCTGTTGGTTATTTCCTTTGAAGTGCAGAAACTTTTCAATAATATGAGATCCCAGTTGTTGATTCTTTGAAGTGTTTTCCGTGCAGTTTGCATTTGGTTCATGAATTTTCTGCCTACCTCCATGTCTCTAAGACTTCTACCTACCTTATCTTCCAGTAGATTTAGTGTTTCTGTTTCAATATTGAGGACTTTAACCCATTAGACTTTAGTTTTGTGCATGGTGATATGCATGGATCTAGTTTCAGTCTTTGGCATGTAGAGAGCCAATTTTTCCAACACCATTTATTAAAGAGACTATCCTTCTTCCAGTGGACATATTTAGCCCCTTTGTCAAATATCAGATGGCTGAATATCTTTGTAGTTGTGCTTGCATCTGCTAATCTGTTCCATTGATCCTTAGGTCTATTTCTTTACCAGTACCAAGCTGATTTTATCACTGTGGCTTTATAGTACTGTTTCAAGTCAGGAATTGAGATGCCTTCTGCCTTGCTTTTGTTGCCTAGAATTTCCTTTGCTATTCTAGGTTTCTTTTGTTTCCAAAGGAATTTTAGTAGTGTGTTCTCTAGATCTGTGAGGTATGTCAATGTTATTTTGATTGGGATTGTGTTAAATCTGTATAACAGTTTTGGGAGTATGGCCATTTTCACAATGTTGGTTCTTCCTAAGCAAGAGCAAGGAATGTCCTTCCATTTTCTAATATCCTCTTCAATCTCCTTTTTCAGTGTAGTACAATTTTCAGCATATAGATCTTTTACATTTTTAGTTAGGTTGATTCATAAAAGGCTTCTCTCCTATTCTTTCATTTGTGTCTACTTGAGGATTACCCAGGACTTCTTTTATTAATCTTATATCAGATTTAAATTCGTCAATGAGGTCACGGAGGTATTTCTTCATTTCCAATGAGGCTGTCTCTGACATTACAGGTTTGCTGCCCTCAACCTCCCCTACATTTACCTCTCCTGGACTCACTTTCCCTGGTTCCATGATTGGAGACCTTTTGTTGTTTCTCTGCCTTGTCATGTTTCCAGCCCCCTTCAGACAGGTGGGTGGTGAAGGTCTCCAGTCCTTTCATATTGCTTACAGTTTTTTCTGCAGTGCACTTGCTAGGGAAGTTGTATTAAGGACCTTTTAAGTGGATATGTTTGACCTAGTAAGTTCACTTCAAGGAATGTTTCCTAATAGAAAGAATAATTAGAGATGTAGACATGATTTAATATATGAAAATATTTTTAGTATTACTTATAATAAAAGAAAAATTAAGTTGAGTGTGTGGTCCACACCTATAATCCCAACACTTGCAAGGCCAAGACAGGAGGATTGTCATGAGTTGCAGACGAGCCTGGGCATGAGTTCATGACCAACCTAAAATATGTAGTGAGATCTTGTCTCAGAAAAAAAACGTTTAAAGTATAAACAGTAAAGAAAGGTTTAAATAAATTCATATGCTCACATAAGGAATATTCAGTCATTCAAAATTATGTTTTTGAACAGTAAAAATCATGTTTATGGAAATATTTAATAAAATTGCATATGGTGGTACATGCCTGTAACCTCATCACTTGAATGGCAGAAACAGGAAAATTAGCTGTTTTATTGTTTTGTTTTTTGTGTGTGTTTCTGAGGCAGGATCTCACTATGTAATTCAGGCTGATCTTGAACTCATGATGTAGCTGAGGTTGGCCTCATTCACAGAGATCCTCCGGTGTCAGCCTCCTGAGTGCTTGGATTACTGATGTGTGCCACCATGCCTAGCAATCACTATAGGTTTGAGGCCAGCCTGGGCTACACAGTGAGTTCCAAGCCTGCTGCACCACTTAGTAAGACCCTGTTTCAAATGACATAAAAGTGAAAAATATGTTCAAATTTAAAAAGTATATGAAATATTCTGTATTTAATATGAAAGAAAAAATTAACATTTGAGTTGCTAGGAGGAAAGAAGCCAAAATCATAATAATCTTAAATGTGATCATATCTGGTATGGGTATGAATTACATCATCTTATTTTTTTTATTTATACTTTTTTGAGTCATAGCTCTTATATTTGCTGAATGAGAAATGGAGTAAAAAGAGATACTATCAAAATTAAAGCATATGTGAAATTTAAATTTTTTTTAATTTTATTTAAAGAGGGGGAATCAAAACAGAAAAAAGGGTAGAAACAATACAGAATTTCAAAAAAAATAAGCAGTAAGAAATCACTATTTGATACATTACATATTGTCTTCTTGGATATAGTTGTTCAAGCTACAAAATTAAAGCATACAAAGTGGACATTCAAAAAGTGAGGCTGCAAACAGTTCTGTTCACCGATCCAACAAAAACTTAGTAACATGGTTATCAATAGTACACACTTAAGTATACATGCAGTTATCTCTTTTAGAGCACTTTCTTTTCCTCCTCTTGCTTTTTTTTAAAATTGTTTTATTTAAAGAAAAAATTTTGAAATGGAAAGAGGGTAGAAACAATACAATATCTCCAAAACAAAACAAAACAAAAATAGTAACCAGTAAAAACACTAGTTGATAATTATATACTTTCCACTTAGATGCAGTTGTTCAAGTTACAAAACTAAAGTCCACAAAGTGGACATCCAAACAGTGAGACTGCAGTCAATTTTGCCCATCCATCCAGCTAAACCTTTAGCAACATGATTATTAATTCCACACACTCAAACACACATGCAGTTATATCCCTTAGAATATTCTCCTTTCAGTTTTTTTCCTTTACAATAACTATAATCCATTCTCGTAAATTACTTAGAAGTTCTACACATGTATAAGTCTCTACACATATACCTAGCCTTTCTGTATTAGAGGGAGAAACAAATCCAAACAAGTTAGCAATACAAATTCCTAGAGAAACATGAGATGAAAAGAACATACAAAAACACAATACTAGGTGATCTAGGGTAGTCACTATCATGTCTCTAGTTATTTTTAATAAAATTGTCTATATCATCAAATATAATATAAACTTAGCATTGCTTTACATTATTAATAAAATCTAAACATGGAAGACATTATAGGACTTCAAAGGCAGATAACAATCAAACCAGAATGGGTATCCTATTGAATCCTGTCATTTTCAGAGTAGTTGCCCCTACTCTCAGACTCGACACTCTCAAGCATACCAGATTCAAATAAAATTAGTCAAGATAAAACAGTGATATAACCAGTCTTCTCTGTTTCATCTCTGCCATGCTATTTTTCTGTTGTTATTTGTTTACTTTTCTCCTTCATTCCACTGTCTGCCCCTTTCTTTGAGGCCTTTCTCCCATTATTCCTGGAACTCTGGTGATTTTCTTCTATCTCTCTAGAATGTCCTTCAGTATTTTTTGCAGGGTTGGATTGGTGGTCACAAACTCCCCCCGTTCCTCTTTGTCATGGAAATATCTTGTGTCTCCATTAAATTTGAGAGACAGTTTTGCAGGGTACATCATTCTGGGTTGGAGGTTATTTTCTTTCAGGGCTTGGAATATTTCACTCCAAGATCTTCTTGATTTTGATGGTTTGCATTGAGAATTTTGCTGTGATTTTGATGAGTTTTCCTTTATAGGTAATCTGTTTCTTTTCTCTGACTGGTTTTAATATTCTGTTCTTTTGATGGATTTCTGGGATCCTGATTATTATATGTCTGGGCGTAGATCTGTGTTGTAGCTGGCTAGAGTTCTATATGCCTCATTTATCTGAACTTCACTTCTGTTACCTATGTTTGGGAAGTTTTCCTTAATTATTTCTGTGAATAGACTATTTATTTCATTTGTATTTGTTGCTGCATCTTCATTCACATATTTTATTCTTAGGTTATAAATCCTTTTGTCATCTTCTAGCCTTTGTATCATTGCTTCCTGGTTCCTTATTATTTTTAAGAGATCCTTCCTTTCACGTTCATACTTTGCAAATCTATCTTAAAGTTTTGAAAGTTTGTCTTTAGTTTCTGTTAAAAGGTTTTTCCAGGTTTAATGGAGTTTTTAACTTCCTGATATTCTCTTTGGATCTGTTTCATATATTCTAGGTTTTTTTTATATTCTTCATCAAAGGCTTCTCTCCTTTCTCTGGGTTCCTCTAGTCTTTCATTTGTGTCTATTTGAGGATTACCCAGGACTTCTTTTATTAGTCTTCTTATATCTGAGTTAGAATTTCAGATTTAAATTTGATGATGAGGTCACAGATGTATTTCTTTATTTCCGATGTGGCTGTCTCTGATATTACAGGTTTGCCACTCTCAACCTCCTCTGCATTTACCTCTGTTGAACTCACTTTCCCTGTTTCTTCAGTTGGGGACCTTTTGCTCTTTCTCTCTCTTGTCATGTTTTTGGCCCCCTTCAGATGGGTGGGTGGTGGAGGTCTCTGGGCCTTTCGTTTTGCTTACAGTTTTTCTGCAGCACACTTGCTAGGGAAGTACCGCCCCTCAGTCTGCAGCGGACCTGTGAGTTGCACACTGAGAGCTAGCTCCTCCCCCCACGCCAGTCAACCAGTTTATGCTTCAACAGGTTTATGTGTTCCCTGGGGATGCCACTGGCCCAGAAAAGCCTCATCCCTGGCTATTGGGTTTCTTCCAGGGGTGTGGCCCTGCCCAAGCAGATCCCACCAATCTGCTTTGGACTAGGAGTCATTAGCAGATGCTGCTTAGGGCCCCAATTCAAGCCAGCCCTGCCCAACTCCAAAATGTCACCCAGCCAGTCCTCATGGTTTGGGGATTCCAGTTCCCGTCACTCACCACAGTTCGAGCAGCTCAACTGGCCGTTTCCACTCCCTGTCTCAGGGCCTCCTCCAGCCAAGGGTCTGGAGCTCATCAACCCCTGCTCTCAGCAGGGCCACGACCTCAGCTCAATCGTGAATCACCTGACTTTAAGACGTTCCATTACAGCAATCTGGGCTCGCCCAGCTCCAGCCCTCTGTCCGTGCTTCTTTTTCTTCTTTCTTTTTTCTTTTTCTTTTTCCTCAGTTTCTTCTTGGGTCATGAGAATTCCTCTCCTTTTGTCTGGGTTTCTCCATGTTGCCAGATTCCAGCATCTGAGTTGTTTTTATTTTTATTTTTTTCCTCAGAGAAGCTCTCTTATCGTGCCGCCACTCAGTCGGCCATCTTGCAATCAAAATTTAAATTTAGTGTGGTACTAAAACAAACACAGAATAAGTATGACACAAAGAGATCTTTATGAAAATTTAGTACTATATCTGATAAAACAAGGCTTTCTCAAATAATAAAGTAAGAATCATACCATAAATAGTAACCAAGAATGCCTGTTCTTCTGGACACTATGCCAAGTGGTTTTACATGGTTTTCCTCCTTTTCTTGTACAACTCTTTAATTTATAGGTAGTATTATACCCATTATAGAGATAAGCCAAATTCCCTAACAATTAAGATACTTTCCCAGAGTCACACAAAAAGTGTAGTAAAACCTCAATTCCTGTCTAGGATGTCAGTCTCCATGTTTATATTCTTTGCCACTGCTTTATATGTACATAAAGTTCCTAGTAAGTTGTCTAAAATATCAGAGATATTTACTGAATGTTATACATATGGATACTTTATTCTGGAGTTTTCTGCATATATTACAGGAAAATATGTGATATGTGTACATATATAATGTACAATAAAGTATGTACAATAAAGTAATGGTCAATGATAGTAATTGTATCTTTCATTTGTTCTTTATTTTGAGATAGGGTCTTGCTTTGTGTTTTAGGCTGGCCTTGAACTCACCATGTAGCCCTGGATGCTCTTGAACTTGTATTGATCCTCCTGCTCCAGCCTCTGAGTGCTGGGATTACAACCATGCACCCACCACATGACTCAGCTAATAATGGTGTCATCTTGTTATTGAGATTGAGGAAATTTTTAGGGAAATAGGTAATGGTATGGTTTTGTCTGAGAAAATTCCCAGTGAAATAATGTAATTTGTAAAATAGCACACATATTGAGCATCACTAAATAGTGGTTAATCATTATTTCCTGATGCCCAATATTGGAACCTCATAATCCTCTGATCCATGGTGTCCAATTATGTTTCACAGTTCATTCAATACTAGATGAATGGCAGTGCTGGCTCAAAGATGGAGCTTAACATTTCCTTTGGAAAATTCTTGTTTTTTGTTTGTTTGTTGTTTTCTTTTTCCCCCTTTGGGAAATTTTTATATCGACTCATTTGATTAACAAGTATTTACTGTGTGCCCACTCTGCAATACATTAGACTAAAGTTAGATTTAATTTCATATTGACATTAATGTCTAAACCAAATTAAACAGAAAACCCCAAACCCTAGCAATTGAAGCATTTTCTTTATTTTAATGCAGGATATCACTATATAGTTCAGACTATCCTTGAACTTGCGTATGTAGCCCAGGCTGGCCTCAAACTCACTGCAGTCCTCCTGCTTCAGTCTCCCAAGTGCTAGGGTTACAGTCATGCACCACTGTGCCCGGCAGCATTTCCTTCTCTTGTAGAGCCTTCTTTAGATCTCTGAGGTACATTTAGTCACTATTTCTCTCCTAAGAGTACCCAGAACAATATGTAAAATCATACCCTTTGGTTGTAACAGATTTTCTATGTGCTTGCCTATCTCCCATGCTTCCCTTCTTTAAGTCAAAATGTTTTTACATAACATTCAAGATGTGACTAGTAGAATTATACTTTAGAGAATTTGTTTTCATTGGAATTTTTTGTTTGATTGTTTTGGGCATGATCCTATGGGTACATTCAGTTATTCCTCTCATGTTTACCAATATCTACACTATACCATGTACTACAAATACAGAATTCCTAATAAATACATAATAATAAGCAAAAAATCACAGGGGCAAACTCACTTAAGGTCCTAGATCTGAGGCAGTCTCATCTGAACAAGGGAAAACATATATATTTGTGCAAAATCAGTCAAACTGTTAAACCTTATTTATTTTTCAAGTCTCTAGCTTTTAGTGAGTATTAGGTATATTTTATAGGTCACAGCTTGATGATAGCATATTAGTCTCCCACTCTAATTGCATTTTTGTTCATTTTGTCCTAATTTTGCTTTATACTTTGCCAATCATTAAGACAGAAATGTTTACCAAAACAAAACCAGAATGGTGGTGTGTGCCTATAATCCCAGCACTCAAGAGGCTAATCCAAGAGGATCATTGTGAGTTCAAAGCCAGCCTGGGCTACAAAGTGAGTCCAAGGCCACGCTGAACTGCATAGTGAAACTCTGTCTCAAAAACATACCCAAAAAAAGATAGAGATATTTTCAAAAATGAGCAAAGTTAAATCAAAGAACTATAAAACATAGAAACAATATGTTAGACAAAATTGTTCTTAAGGCAAAAGACATTTTAAAAATTATTTTATATATTGATAAAAAGTTACAAGCTACAGATTATTTGCTAAATACCATAGCTTCAAAGAATATAAAACAACCCAGGTGCAGCACTGCATACCTGTAATCTCACCTCGTGAGAAGTTATGGTAGGAAAATGGCAAGTTTTGAGTATCACAAGGGCCACTTATCAGAACCCTGTCTAAAATTTAAATATAAAAGAAGTTAGGGATATGGCTCAGTGACCAAACACCCCATGTTCAATCTCAAGTACTGCCCCCAAAAAAGTATCAATCAAGTCATAAAATAAAAATACATTTTCCATGTGGAAAAAGTGTGAGTGCAAAAGAGAGAAAAAAGTGTTTTGAGCAAACAAATTTTGTTGATCCAAAGGAGTCCAGTCATTGAGAATTTTGTTCCTAAAGAATCAGAAGGGGAAAAGATGGTGGACCAATAAGCAGCAGGATACAGAACCTCCCTGAGAGAGACAACTCATGCCAGAATAAAACATCCTGAAGGGGTCCGGACAGAGGAAGATGGATCCTCTCATCCCAGCAAGAAACTAAAGGCAAAAAGAGCTGGTCAAACACGCACTCCCAGGGCTACCATTGGAGAAAATAAGATTAGCGACCACAGTGCTCTCGCCAAAGCGGCCTGAATTCGCACCATCTTGACTGGCCAGAGCGGCCCAAGCTTGTGCCCGCAACTGGCTATAGTGGCCTGAGCATGCGAACCATGACCCACAGTGACTGGCCGGAGTGGCCCAAACTCGTGTAGAACCTGCTGCTGCTGGCCAGGGCCACCCAGGATTGCACTGCTATGACTGGCCAGTTTCACTGAAGATGGAGATTGGCGAGCCCAACAGAGAATGATGCTGACAAGGGACCTGCATTAAGCTGCAGTGAGTGCTGGGAATAAGACCCCCCAACAGGAAAGGGGTGAGCAACTGGACAGTATGTTGCAACCGGGCAGGACGGGCATGAACTAGGAACAACAGTGACTTCAGTTGGTTGCTCTCTTCCCAGAGCAGATTGGTAGGATCTGCTTGGCCTGGGTCACGCCCCTGGCAGGGACCCAGTAAGCCATCCCAAACAAATTCCGTATGCGCAGCACACGCTAACGTGGTGAAGGCCCCGAAGGTTGACTGGCCCGGTGGAGAGGAGCCAGCATACTCCGCCCCTGCTTGCAGAGGGCAGAAATCCCTAGCCAGCACACTTCAGAAGGACCATAGCCAACAGGGAAAGGGGCTGGTACCTCCACTATATACCTGTATGGAAGAAACCAAAAACATGACAAGAGGAAGACCTCAGCCCCCAACTCTGAGAACATTGATCCAGGAGAGGTAAACACAAAAGAGATTGAGGGCAGCAAACATGCAACATCAGACACAGCATCAGTGGACATAAAGAGATATCTTTGGGACCTTGTAAATGAGCTCAAAACTGAAATATTAAATCAAGTAAAGCGAGATATAAGAAGATTAATAAAAGAAATGCTAAGCACATCTCAAGAAGACACAGATGGAAGAAGAGAGGATCACAAAAAAGGAGAGAAACGTTTGATAAAGAACATAAAGAAAACGTAGAATACATGAGGCAGATTCAGATTACCAGGAAATTAAAAACACTATTGAAAGCTGGCAAAGCTGCTTGAAAGAAACAAAGGATAGACTATCAAAACATGAAGACAGGTTTGCAATGTGTGGCCATGAAAGGAAAGATGTCTTAAAAATAACAAGAAAACAGGCAATAACAATACAAAAGCTAGAAGACGACGAGAGGATCAATAACTTAAGAATAAAAAATGTGAGTCAAGAAGCAGGAGTAAAAAGAAATGAAATAAAAAGGCTTTTCACTGAAATAACTAAGGAAAACTTCCCAGGCACAGGAAAAGAAAATAATATTCAGATGTACAAGCCATACAGAACTCCAGCCACCTACTACCAAAACAGATCTACACCCAGACATATAATAATCAAGATACCAGAAATTCAATATAAGAACAGAATATTAAAAGTCATCAGAGAAAAGAAACAGATTGCTGATAATGGAAAACCCATCAAAATCACAGCAGACTTCTTGACACAGACCATCAAATCAAGAAGAGCTTGGAGCAAAGTATTCCAAGCCCTGAAAGAAAGTAACCTCCAGCCCAGATTGATGTACCCTGTAAAACTGTCTCTAGAAATTAATGGAGAAACAAGATGCTTCCATGACAATGAGGAACTGGGTGAATTTATGACCACCAATCCATCCCTACAGAGAATACTGAAGGACATTTTAGAGAGAGAAAAAAAAATAATGAGTATTTCAGGAACAGTGGCAGAGAGGCCTCAATGAATGGGGCAGGTAGTAGAATGAAGGAGAAAAGTAGACAACCAGTGGCAGAACAATAGCATAGCAGAAAGTAGGCAGAGAAAGTTGGCTATAATCTCTAACACAGATGGCCTTGATACACTAAAAAAAAGAAGAAGAAGAAACACAGGCAGAGTAGCTCAGGATATAGGGTCCACCGAGATGCTATGTATAGGAAATATAATCAACCTGAAAGAGAGTTTATGGACTGAAAAATCAAATATGAGAAAACAATGCTCTATGTGACAGGGAACCAGAGAGAAATAACGGCAACTCGACCAGCACCTCAGATAGGTTGGAAAGATAGGATACTTATGTGCAGTAGAGAACTATTCAGCTATAATGAAGGAAAACCTTGAGGCTTTTGTAGGTAATGGAATACAACTTGAGATTAAGTACTGGAGTGAGAAGGTTCAGAACCACTTAGGTAAATAGCAGGTTGTCCCCTCAGTGTAAAAATTAAAGGAGTTGGTGAGACCCAAAATGTGTAGCACCTGTGGGAGTGAAAGGGGAAGAATAGTCTAAAAATGGAAGGCAGAGAATATTGTTAATAGTATATCAGGATTTAAAACCCACATTACTCACACCACTCTGTTTAGATGGATTACATTCTGTTCCAATTTGTGTACTTGTACTAGATTTGAGGGCACAATGAGCTATCCTGAAAAATAGCAGGATATGATGTGGTAATCATCCTTAGTTTCCTATAAACTTAATCTGAAACCTTGTATAACTTACACTGTTTTACCATGCCTGATCTTAATTGAATCTGGTTTGTTAGATTGCTGTTTTGTGTTGACAGATTTTATTCAAAGCTGTTATGATTGATAGTATCAAGTCTGAGAGTATAGGCAACTATACTGAAGATGAAAAGATTCACTAGGATACCCACTCTGGTTTGACTCTTACCTGCTTTTGAAGTTTTACACTGCCTACAATGTTTTGTTTTTATTAATATTGTTATGTACTGCTATATTATATTATACTATGCCTGATGATATGGGCAGTTCTGTTGAAGATAACAAGAGACAACACAGTAACCATTGTAGATCAACTTGTACTGTGGGTTTATATGGCTTTTACATTTCATGTTTTTATAAGAATTTGTTTTGTTTGTCTTGCTATGTTTTGTTTTTCCCTCTAATACAGAAAGGATAGAAACACTTGTAGAGACTCATGCATGCGTACCCAAGTGCTGATTCCGTAGCATCATGATGTGAAATCCAGCAATACTACTATTCTTTGTTCAGAGTGATTTTAGCCTGTTTTGTTTTCTTTAATTTCAACATACGTGAAGGCATGGACAGCTGTTTTGAAGAGAATAAGAGACACTATGACAGCCATTGTTGACTTCCCTATTGTCTGTTCTTGAAGACTTAAAATGCCTTCCTCATCCTATTGAAATCAGTTCTATATTATGTTATTTCATGTGAATTCTCTGTATGTGAAGATATGGACAACTATTTGGAAGAAAATGAGACAATATGATAGATAGCAAAGATCACTGATTGTCTTGCTTTGAAGTTTATGTCTCTTACATTAGTTTTTTATGCTGTTTTGTTCTGCTTTGTTGTGTTTAATTTTACCCTCTTTAAAATAAAAAAAATCAGAAAGATGTATTGGCATGTCCTACCATCTGTGAATCTTCCTGGAATTCAGAGAAATAACAATCTGGGCTTCAAGAAAGAGTAATTATGGTGGCACTATCCGTGCTATTTTGATCATTCCAGGTGAAGAAACAGTAGCTCAGAAAGGTTTCTACACTGCAAGCCACACTGTCTGGCTACCATGTTGCTTCACTGTAGTACTAGCTGGGTCATAATCCCCTGAAATGTGTCCCATGTACCACTCAGAAAATACCAAATGATAATATGATGAAGAGCAGAAAGACAGCTTCTCCAAGATTGGGTATCCAGACACTGCAAAATACCAATGTGATGACCAAAGAAGGAGGGAGGTGAGCCCTAGGGACCTGGGAAGGATCTGAAGTGAACATGGAATCCCAACAGAGAAAGCAAAGAGACGGCAATGCAGAAGGAGGTGGCAGGCAGTACTTCTTCCCTGAGCCCTGACTGATTGCCCAGGAGGGGCAGCTCAAACCTGCAGACCCACAATGAATAAAAGCCAACCTAGAGGCCTCCAGAGAGAAATGTAATGGTGGAATGGTGCAGTGGACAGATTGGATGCAGCAGATGCCAGTGGGTGGTGAGTTATTCAAGTGCAAATGTCCCCCACAAGAAGGTGATTGGCTTGTCGCCATTTTGCAGAGGGGCCAACTGAGCTTGGAACTCATGACAACTGTGGGCTGGCTCCATTTAACAGCTCCCAATGTTCAGGTGAGGAGGAAATGAGTTAAAATTGGGAGGAGGTCAAGGAGCCAGGTTCAAATAGGGAGCTGAGGTCAAGCCAGCAGGAGGCACACCAAATGTTGCAGGCTAAACAAATCAGTTTCCAGCCTCACAACCAGAAACGAACCTGAAATTTAGTGGAAAAAAAGATGAAGCCTTGCTATGATTATCTACTACCCTGCCATAAATCTGAAGCAGGCTTCCTGGAATTAATTAACATGGATCTTGACTCTGTCTGTCTCTCAGTCTACAAGCAACAGCAGAGATATGCCCTGAATGAACATTTTTTTCTTCTTTCCTTTTATTTAGTTTTTTTTTCCCTTTCTGATTCTTTTTTCTTTTGCTTGTTGTTTTGTTTTTCATTTCTTGGTTTTGCTTTTATATGACTGTGAACATTGTTTCTAGTTTTTTGTAGATATTTTTAAATATATATATATATATATATATATATATATATATATATTTTAAATTTTGTTTAAGGAGAAAAAAAGCAAAACAGAAAAAGGGTTAGAAACAATGTAGAATTTCAGAAAAAAATAAACAATAAGAAATCACTAGTTGATAAATTATATATTGTCTTCTTAGACATAGTTGTACAAGTTACAAAATTAAAGCATACAAAGTGGACATTCAAACAGTGAGACTGCAAAAAAGTTCAGTGATCCAGTAACAACTTAGCAAGATGGTTATCAATCCTACACACTTAAGCATACATGCAGCCATATCCACTAGAGCATTTTCTTTTCTTCCTTTTACTTTTGAAGTCCATTGTCTGTTTAGTTATATCCTGTTTCAGGTTGCTCAGTACCTTACTGACTTGTTTTATTGTTGTTATTTAATTTTAATCACCTTATATAATTCCCTTGTTTTTGAATTTCTCCTCATCCATGCCCCATGAATCAGCTTTGGTGGAGTTGGGAGTTTTTTAGAGGTATTTTGTTACTTTGTTTCTACTTTTTTTTGAAGGTAGCAAAATACAGCAGACCATGATAGAACAAACCCATGTGACCCCAGTACAGTGAAACTGGAACAGAACCTCACAGCAGGTCACCAGGACACCAGCAATAGGCACAGTAGTACATCCCGTTCTGTTCACGTTAGCTATTCTTTCAATCAGGTAGAGCAAAATAGAAGGAAATATCAAACTTACAAAAACAGAATATTGAATAGAGCAGTACCATTAATCAAAACTGAGCAAAACAGTGATAAAAATATTTGGCTTCAAAGAGATGGTAGAAGGAAATCCCCCTTACTTTCCACACTGCATACATTCATCCTCCCAAGAGATACTCAGACAGCTGGTGCCCACTTGCTAATGGGGGTGTGTGTGGATCGATGTCTGATTCTTATCGCACACACTGGCACGCCCCCAGGTGCTTACCAGGGTAGCAAGTAGGCTGCCTGTTCTCCCAGTGCCCCAAGTTCCAACATGATGCAGAGCTCAGGAATTGCTGATAGTTCTCACCCTGGTGCGCCGGCAGCTTCTTAGGCCCCCAGCTGCTTACCAGGGCGGCAAGTAGGCTGCCTGTTCTCCCAGCACCCCAAGTTCTAACATGACGCAAAGCTCAGGAATCACTGATAGTTCTCACGCTGGTGCGCTGGCGGCTTGTTGGGCCCCCAGCTGCTTACCAGGGTGGCAAATAGGCTACCTGTTCTCCCAGCACCCCAAGTTGTAATATGATGTTGAGCTCTGAAATCGCTGATAGTTCTTGCCCTGCTATGCTGGTGGCTTTTTTTTTTGTAGATATTATTTGGTTCTTTTCTTCTTTTTTTGTTGTTGTTTTTCTTTTGACTTTTCTCTTTCCCCTCTCTTTTCTTTATCAGTTTCCCGAAGTAGGTAATCTTACTTTGTCTTCCAGTCTTCTAATCTCTTTTTCTTCTTTATCTCTACTTTCCTCAAACCCTTCTTATATATTCTCCCCTGAGAGTAAAGTGGCCATATGAAGGACATATTTACAGAGTTTATGCCAGTTTGTTTTACACTTTGAACATAACCACAAATATACTTCCAGTGCTTAAAGATAGCAATTTAATAGTTACCCCAGTTGGTCATTTTCTAGGCTCTTCGATGCTATTGTTGGGAAGATTTAAAGGTAAGAAATTATACACTGGGTATGTAATAACACTAAAATACAAGGAAAAGTTTAAGATCATATGATTAATCAGAGTGTATCTATAATCTCTCTCTTTTTAAGCCCAGGATCCAAGGCATTCAAAGGTATTAAAATAAAGTTCCTTCCCAGAAGAGAAAGAAATTTATCTGAATTGCTTGTACATACTGGTATTTTAATTTCCACACTCTGTGCTGCCACAACATTTTTGGGTTTTGCATCTTTGGTTCTAATGTAGGAACCAGCAGTATCACATGGCCAGGGAGATTCTTAGTTATAATCACATCCTTTGAATTTCCCATTTATCTTAAATTCATCATCCAAAAATTTCTCCTGATGAGATGTGGGCAGTAATGTTGGTGAAGGTGCAAAAGGAGATAGAAAGACAACCTTTATTCCTTCTAGTTGGGCCATTATTTCCTTTTGTATGCAGTGTAGCTTATCTAGACTAGAATGGGACTGGGGAGGGCAAGAAGGAGGAGGAGGAGGAGCCAGCGGCAGCAGGCTATAAGGAGGCTCTCTGGGGTATGCAGGTCTGATCTGAGCTGGATGAAGAGGTACTAGATAGTAACCTTCCTCCTGCTGGTATCCTTCTCTA
>PVLA01002171.1:0-287917 GCA_004027455.1 Hydrochoerus hydrochaeris
ATAAACTCTCTCACACTACTCACAGAAGGTAAAACCCCACAACCAGTCCTCACAAAGGGGTTATCTAGAGGGCCTCCAGCAACCCCCCTGGAGTCTCCACCCTCGACTCCATATTGAGCATTACATAAAAACATACACATGTGAACTACACAAATTACAATTATCAGCACAAAACATTCCAAGATCCCCGTGCCCAATACCCACATGCGGTGTCCTTTTCCTGGAGAAGCGCTCTCCTCCACCCATGGACCTTGTCACAAGGCGTGGATGGACGGAAAAGGGTGCCGCACTTCACAGACGCCTGCGATGGAAGGCAGAGCAGGGACCATGACGACACAGTGTCCCGAAGGCCAGGCAGGCGGTGCGTGTGCACCCGGGGAGCGAAGGGCGAGGCCTTGCAGCCTCTCAGGGACGCTGTTTGGCCGCCGCCGCCGCCGCCGCCGCTGCCGCTGCCCCGTGTTCTCCATCGGCAAAGCCTCCTTCCTCTGCTCCGTGCAATTCCTTCTAACTGGAGGAAAGCACAGCCAGGAAGCCGTGCAGGAGGGGCTCACGGGAGTGCGGGAGATCAGCGCTGTCGTTTGTTCCGTGATGGATAACAGTCAGGAGGGGCTGCAGGAGCAGAGGAGCTCGTGTCCCGGGCACCTGCTGGGGGCAGCAGGCAGTGCTGTGCCTGTGACACAAGGACTCAGACTCGGACTCGTTGCTCTGCTACATTTTGACCCCTCGGCCTTAGTGGTCTCTGTCTCAGGACCTTCTTCGTGACGGTCACTTCCTGTCTGTTTCCTCCTGGCCGAGACGCTGGCCTCCCCTCCCAGCCTGGATGTGTGGCCTGGGAGCCCGGCGCTTTCCCCAGAGGAGAGGCGACTGAGGACCACGTGGCCTGGGAGCTGCCCCCGACTCTGCCCAGGTCACGCTGGCCCGAGTGTTGGTGCCATGGCTGCTGTGACCCCACCCCTGCCGCCTCACTGCACAGCTCAGCAGGACCCTATTTGAGGCCGAGCCCTGAGCTGCCCGTGGCTCCCTCGGTGGCATGGGCAGAAGGGGCGAGGCGGCCCCAGCCCCTAGGGAACCCCAGATGCTGGGGTCCTTAGCTCGTGGCCATCAGAGTCCCTCTTTCTCACTGAATGGGTCCAGGGAGCAGGACATGCACATGAGCACTAGAGAGGAGAGGTGGCGTGGAAGGTACCCTCCTCACCTGCCCTATCCTGCCTGCCCGCCCTGCAGGGAATGACACCTGAGTCACCAGCCCAGTGTCACACAGCCCTGCTCTGCAGAGGAGGCCGGTGTGGCCGTGAGCCCCCACTTGGAGACACCAGCACCACACCCGCGCTGGGTGCCTCCAGGGGGACCTGTGGGTCCCGCTCCATGAGAGGAAGGAGTGACCCACGAGGCGCAGCAAGGCCAGTCACAGGGATCCTGCAGGAGCAAATCCAGAGCCAAGCACTTGGGAGGCTGAGGCAAGATGGTCACTGGGTGTTTGAGGCCAGCTCGTAAGCCACAGTGAGGCCAACCAGTGCCAAACTGATACGCTGTTGATGATCCCATGGACACAGTATTAACGAAATGATAAAATTAAAGAAGTGGAAGACACATATATAGGTAGTTGCCAGGAGTTGTGGGGGAGCTGGAAGGAAAGAAGATACTGTAAAAAGGCCCAAAGAGGGTCGTTCTGTGATAGAAACCTGAGTGCACACAGGTGCACAGACACACACTGCACACACACCACACAGACACACACCGCACAGAAACCACACCACACAGACACACACTGCAAGGCACACACTGCACAGACACACACCGCACAGACATACACCGCACAGAAACCACACCACACAGACACACACTGCAAGGCACACACTGCACACACACCGCACAGACACACCGCACAGACACACACCGCACACACACACACCGCATACACACACCGCACACACACTGCACAGACACACTGCACAGATACACACTGCACACACACACACAGCACACATACACACCAAACAGACACACACCTCACACACACACACACACACACACACACACCATGCAGTTTTAGAGCAATGAAGTTGCACCCAAGGCAGTGAAATCTGTTTCTTTTCTTTTCTTCCTTCCCCCGGCACAGTGTCTCCCCAGAGCTACATCCCAGTCCTTCTCTTTTATTTTGGGACAGGGTCTCCCCAAGTCTCCCACTCACCCAGAATGGGGCCCAGAGTGTGGGGCTCACAGACCTTGCCTGCCGCCATGCTGTGGTGAGGTCAGTTCATGCTGACTCCTTTCCAGGCTCCGTGGGGGATGCCGCTGGCCCCTCAGAGGTGGGGCGCCAGCCCAGTCAACTTTGGAGACTTCGGTAAGGCTTTTCCTGTACGTTGGCCATGCTGCTAGAGACAGCCATTGGCTTAATAAGACTCTGAAGTCCCCTGATTATTAATTCTTGTTCAGAAGCAAATGGAATGCAAATTCACATCTTCAGAGCATTCTGGGTCCCTGCTACTTCCAGATTGCCTGGGTCCATTCCAGAAAAGGCTGGCTCCATCCCAGAAAAGGCTGAGTTGGAATCTGCCCCTTATAATCCCTGGGTGATGTGAATTCGTATTCGTCTGAGAAGCACTTGTCTAGGCCCTTTATTAAATTACTATGTTCAGATTTTTTCTCATACACTCTTCAAATGAAATTATAAGGAGCATGATTGAACAGAACTTTCCAGAGATCATATTTCTTAAGCCCTTGTATGACATTTCCAAAAACATGCCCTGGTAATATTTACTATCACATACATGAGAACGGTTTCATCAGAGATTGTGGCAGCCGCTGATGGAGTTGGGGAGCCCCGTGTGGGGCTTGGCCTTTTGCTCACTGCGCGGCTCCCACAGCAGCTGCCCGTGCAATGTCAGTGTCAGTGGCTGCCTCTGGGTGCCAAAGGCGAGCCTGGGGTGTAGGAATTGGGCATCTGGAGTTTTCCATTGAGTCATCCCCGAGGTCTGCGCTTCTCTGTCAGGAAGTGAGGAATGGATGGGTCATGCTTCCCCCCTCCTAAAGTGTCCATGGAGACACCTTGAGGTCACCCTGGGGCACGAACTCTGGGGTGAAGGGGTGCAGCCACTCTGCGGGTCCATCTCACGCTGGCTTCTTCACCTCTGAAGGGGGCTAAAGGTGAGGTCCATGGAGGCTTCCCAGACTCACTGATGTGGGTTGGGACTGTGTGGGCACAGCCTGAGGGAACATATCATATCTGGCCATGTGTCAGCTCAGCAAACACTGCTCTGTGTGAGCGTATTGTCATGGCTACAGCCAGACACCCAAGGCCAGTCCTTTATAGAGACAGGGGCACTGCATGGCACCAGCACCGTGGGGCTCTGCCCAGGACACAGCCAATGGCACTGAGTGGGTGCAGCATGCAGTGAGAAGGTGCCAGGGGCTGGGGCCCCTCGAGGACCACACTTGTCACCTTTGGAGGTGCAACCCTGGCACCTTGCCACCTCCCAAGGCCCAGCTTGGTGGCCTTGCCCCTTTGCCATCAGGACACTGGGCACCGGCTGCCCCATGCCTGAGTGTTGTGCTGGACACAAAAGCACTGACCCTAGAGCTGCACAGCCCCTGTGTCCATGCCAGCTCTCCTGCTGACCTGCGTGTGGCCATGCACCTCGCTAACCGCTGAGAGCCTGGGCACCTTCAGGTCACCGCACATGCCAGGCCCTCACCTCTGCCTCCAAATCCTTGCACTCTGGAAACCAGGAGCCTTGTCAGGGAGTTAGAGGCAAACCTGGCCTAAAGCAGGGTGAGACTTTGGACCGTTTTTACTTCATTTAATGTTCCCTTTCCCTGAGGGATGTCCAGCTGCAGGTGCCACCTGGCTGCTGCTGGCCCTTCCACCTCCTGTCACATGGGTCCTCTGGGTGGCCAGCAATGGTGTGGTCATGAGCAAGCATCCACCCCGAGTAACACGCATTGCTGAATTGGGGTCAGGTATGGCAGATTTCAAGACACTTTGTACGTGGTGAGACCCCCAAACAGGACGAGTGTTTACATTTAAAAGACGCATGGCCATGAATACCCTTGGAGGCCCTCCCTTTACTCGGAACACATTTGCCCGTCACCTTCTGAAGCAGCCCGCAAAGCCTCTTCCTGGGGGGCTTCAGCTGCAGTGTCCCGGCCACCTCAGTGTCCGAGTCCAGCCTGAGCATCTCACGGTCACTGTGACTCTGGGGAGAGCCAGAGGTCAGGAGCTCGAGACCCAGGAAGGAAGTGGGTGACAACAGGCTGTATTATTGGGGAGGGGGACTGAAATTGCCACAGACACTTTGAACTGACTCAGGCCATGGAGATGGAGACAGGAGAGAAAGGAGCTGAGAAGCGCTGCCCAGAGCCCCACTGAACGTGGCGAGAATTCGGGGAGGTGGGTGAAGCAGGGAGCGCCCCGAGGGGCAGCCGGCACGGCGGCTTTTACTAGGATGCTCTTCATTTTTATTCACATATCCACTGTGCTTTTTGATCACGCCTCATGGATCTGAGAGCCGGGACCACACTGCAGATGGAACAAGGTCCCAGTCAGCTCACTCCTGCGGGGCTCAGGGCCCAGGGCCTGGTGTCAGGCAGTGAGTGGGGGCCTGGCCCTGTTGCCCCTGCCCTCGGCTGAGGCTGCCTTGGTTTGCAAGGGGAGGCTATTCTTTAACTTTGTTTTATTTTCCTGTGAAGCCAGGACAGGACTCAGGGTAAATGCTCTAGCCACACGCCAGCCAAGCATAAAGGAACCCACAGGGAGAGCACGTGCGTGCGCATGTGCATATCGCATGAGTGCCACCTAAGAGGAAGCCAGGAAGCACTTTCTTGAAGAGACCCAAGAGGGGCCGGTTTTGCCCCCTGCCCCCTGCCCCGCGTTCACACGCTGTGGGGGCTGCTTTTGAAAGTGTGCAGCTCGACAGGGACTCAGAAAGCGTGCTCACATCTATCTCATAGTCTTGCGATGTCCCTGTCACCCCAGATATTTGCTATTTGCACTCCTACCCCCAGCTGCAGGAGACTGTGGATCTACTTTCTGCCTCCAGCTCTGCCAGACATGTACCCGAGGTGGAGCCACATGGCGTGGTCTTCTGACCAAGGCTCCTTCACGGAGGATACCTCCAACTCCCCACACACCAGGGTGGGGCCCAGCGCTTCCCACGGAGCCGCACCAGCCGCCCTTTATTTTCTGAGACAGGGTCTTCCTGAGTTGCCCTGGCTGGCCAAGAACTTGTGACGCTTCTGCCTCAGCTTTCTGAGTAGCTGGGGCGACAGGTGGGCAGCGCGGCTGCTTCTGTTCGCGCAGTGGAGCATCCGTCATCCACGTGTTGCTGGCAGCCACGGTCTGTCCTTGTTTGCTCCTGGGCACCTCCTGTGGCATCTGGCTTACCCACTTAACCAGTGGACAGGTTGTTTAACTTTGGGCTACTCCAGAAACTTGGCCATGAATGTCTGCACACTGGTGCAGACACACATTTTTATGTTTCCTGGGTTTATACCTAGGAATGAAGTTGTTGGTCATACAGAAAAATGTGTCTAATTTTTTTTATTTTAAAGGGAATAACACCGAGCAAAATAAAACAGAATAAAGCCAATCAAATAAAACCAGTGGAAGTGATAAAGGACTTCAAAACAACAGGAAATCAACAACAGTTACCATAATGCCTCCTCTTGTCTTCAAATAACTGCCCACACCTTCAGACATAGTAAAATGAAACAAAATAGAACAGAATAGACCCCATAAAAGCAAAACAATGAATGCAATACAAGACTTCAAAACAAGGTAATAGCAAAGTCTTTTTATTTTACTTATTTATTTTTTGACACTGGGGATTGAACTCACAACCTCGTGCTTACAAGGCAGGCACTTATGCCGCTGAGCTAAATCCTCAGCCCTGGTAATAGTAAATTCAAAATGACTACCATAATATATCTTGTTATTTATGACATAGCTGCCCAAGGCATTGCATACAATAAAATCAAATAAGACAAAACAGAATAGAACCCAACCCAACAAAACAATGAAAATGATACAAGATTTCAAATCAAGATCATAGGGAATTAACAATGGCTACCACCTTCAGAAGGAGCCCCCTGTAGATGCTACACGGCTTACTGTTATCCTCTGCATAGATCACAGATGATCAGACTATCGGCTTTAGGCCTGCAAAGTCAGTGAAACACTAAACACTACAAGCTATAAACTCTGTGTCACCTCAATAGCCATCACCCCAGCCTGTGTGTCTCTGGGTCAGCTGGCAGCTTATAGTGGGTGGTGGGGAGGTGACTCTTCTTGCTTCCCACCCAGCTGGCATGTTAGAAGGGGCTGGCACCTGGCTTTTCCCGCAGAAACCCATGCCCAGCACGACTTACAGGGAGGGCTTACTTCTTGTTGACTTCTTGTTCTCTCCCACCACAGTCCAAGGATGTTTAATTTTTAAAGAAACCATCATATGGCTTTTCAGAGCAATTGTGTCATTTTCCAGGCAGACCAGCAATGCATGAAAGCTCAAATTTCTTTACACCCTTGTCATCTCTTTCAGGAATACAGGTATCTCTCTCAAGCTGTTTTTTGTTTTTTCTGTATTAGGACTTGAGCCCAGAACTTTGAACTGAGCTATATGTCCAACCTTTAAAAAAAAAAATTTTTTTTTATCTTAAAACAGGGTCTCATTAAGTTATACGTTGCTCAGGCTAGGCTTGAACTTGTGGTCCTTCTGCTTTAGCCTCCCAGAGTTCACTGCGCTTTTAATTTGCATTTCCCTGGTGCCTGATTACGTCAAGCATCTCTGGAGTGCTCATCTGCTCATCACACATCCCCTTGTGTGGAGGCCCCTCTGCCCTGCTCTCCTCAGCAGTGAGTGATGCGTTCTCTTATCAGACACAGGCTTTGTGAGTGTCTCAAGAGGTTTCTCAGTGGTTTATCTGGAGGAGTAAAAATGCTACCTGCTGACGAAGCCCGACTTCTGTTTCTGAGTTGAGCCTGCAGGTGGGGCCGGTGTCCTGCCATGCTCTCTCCTAGACACTGTCACCGCAGTCCTCACAGTCCTCACAGTCATCCCCTGGGGTCGCCGGGGAGATGTGCACATGTCCTGGCCAGCATAGCAGGGTGGGCTGTGCTCCTGTCACCTGGTAACTAGGTGGACACCACGGGCGGGGATCAATACACTGTAACACACCAGTCGGTCCCCGGGAACTTGCCCCATCCACAGGGGCCTTTGTCCACTGGCACACACTGTGTGTGTGGTGTGGGATAAGGACCGAAGGGCCTCCTTTCTTCCTTCCTTTTTCTTTATGAGATAGTATCAAAACCAGTGATTCTCCTGACTCAGCCTTCTGAAGAGCTGGGACCACAGGTGTGTGCCCCCTCTTCTAGATAGTGTGTTTGGAATTTTCATTATTTGCCTTTTCCAGAACCAGTTGTTGAAAAGAATATTCTACTACCCTGAGTGCCTTGGCACCTTTGCTGGAATCAGATCACGAACACGATTTACCTCTATAAGTAGCATTCACCTCTACAGAAGGATTCACCTCTACAGTAGGATTCACCTCTACAGTAGGATTCACCTCTACAGAAGGATTCACCTCTACAGTAGGATTTACCTCTACAGTAGGATTTACCTCTGCATTTCTTACTGTGTTCCCCAGTCCACATGCTCGTTCTTACTACATTTCTGTTGCAGGTTTAGTCGTGTTTTTTGTTGTATACTGATTCCATATACCGTGATCTTGCTAAACTTATAAGTTTTAGTGTATTTTTTCTTTTTTTTTTCTTTTAAGACAGGATTTCAGTATGCAGTTTGGGCTGGCCTTGAACTCACTTTGTAGCTCAGGCTAGCCTTGAACTCACAGCAATGCTCCTGTCTCAGCCTCCTGAATGCTGTGATTACAGGTGTGTGCCATCATACCTGGCGTTTTAGTTGGTGCTGAAAGCAGGTTCTGTCAAATTTCTAACTTTCAAAATGTTCTGTCTACAAGAGCCTCTTTGCATTTTCATATAAAATTTAACATCGGCTTTCCAAATTCTACAGAGAGCCTCCTGGGATTTTGATGGCATCAGTGCTGAACATGCAGATTAACGTGAGTGCTGCTGCCTCAGCAAACGTGTCCTGAACACAAAGCACAAACATCTCTCCAGCTGCTCAGCTCTTCAGTTTCTGTCGGCAGCATTTTATGGTTTTCAGCAAACTACAGGCCTAACGCTTCTTCTGTCAGTTATTTCTTCTGTTGTTACTGTGGAGGGAGCTGTATTCTCAATCTCGTTTCACACTGCTTATGGAATGGATAGGGTTACCCACTGAGATCTGTATATTGATTGCTACACTGTGATCTTGCTAAACTCGTGAGTTCTAGCGTGTGTGTGTGTGTGTGTGTGTGTGTGTGTTGTCTTTTTGAGGCAGGGTCTCTCTATGCAGTTCAGGTTGTCCTTGAACTCACTTTGTGGCCCAGGCTATTCTTGAACTCTCAATGATCCTCCTACCTCAGCCTCCCGAGTGCTGGGTTACAGGTGTGCACCACCATGCTGGGCTAGTTCTAGTGTTTTCTACTTTGATTCTATACAACTTTTTATGTCCAATGTAGCCTTCTTGATATCTAATCTGTGTGCCTTTAATTTTTCCTGCCTTTTGCCTCTGGCCAGGCTCTCTACTGCAATCTTGACTAGATGTGAAGAGCACCATGCCTTTCAGAAATAAAAACAAACAGAGCTCTGAGAGCTTTGGGCCCTGTGCTCAGGGCAGGTTGTGCAGCCCCAGGAAGGGAGGCACAGGGCCCCACGGATGCCATGGTCAACGTGCTGCCTGGCACATGCCCGTCCTCAGGAGAGGCTCTTGGCCAGCTGCTGGCATCGGAGAGCAGCACTGGCACTGAACACGCAGCCTGGAGGATGAGGCTGGGATGGGGTCCTTTCCACAAGGGTGTCCCCAACACCAGACAGCACTGCTTGTGCCTGCATCGTGGGAATGCTGGGGTGCTGGACAGACGCAGGAGGCCCTAAAGCTCCTGGCACAGGGTGGGTTGCGTGACTCTGAGGTTCTGCCGTCCAGATGGTGACGAGCATCCCAAGGGGGCCACTCCAGGGAGCATGCACAGCTGAGGAGAGGCCAGCATGGAAACAGATCTGCTTTGGTGGCTCCTTCCTCCTGCTGGGAGGTGACTCCGCCCCAGGGCCCAGCTCCAGGAGCACTGCCCGTACCTTACTGGTGACGCTCTGCACACCCAGGCCTTGTCCTACGCCCCCAGAGCTGCATTCTGCAGCTCATTGGAGTGGAAGAAACAGGGGTCCTTTGCCCTGACCATGCGTGCTGCTGGGGACTCGAATCTGAGCCTGAAAGCTTGGGGTGTCTCTGACCATTCTCAGTGATGAAACAATTCAAGGGTAATTCTTCTCTTTATTTGGGAGTACAGTGCGTTAATAACAAGTAACAAAGACACTGTGAGCCTCTGACCTTCCAGCAGCTGCATCCAGGGAAAGGGCCGTCCGGCCGGTCTGAGTCGGCAGCCCAATCTGCACCTGCACGCAGAGGTGCTCAGGGTGAGCCGAGGCCGGGGTCAGTACCGTCCCACGCCCGGGCCTCCTCTCCTGTCTGTGAGCACCTCGAGCTGACCGCAGCACTTCCCTGCAGCAGGTAGCTGTCAAAGTCACAGATTCTGTGCTGAGTGATGGAATCTGGGGACAGAGAAAGGCAGGTTGGCATGGTGACACCTGGCCGTAGCCAGGGAACGGGGCCACAGCCCGTTCAGGTGTACACGTTTGCATCTCACCGCGCTTTGCTGTCGGGAGGCCTGCTGTGTGACGGCAGTCACAGCTGTCTGTGACAACATCAAACATCCGGTCCTCAGCCGCGCGGGCCACAGCCCAGGGCTTGCCGGCCACATGTCCCGTCAGCTCACTGATGCGGGGCGTAGCAGCATGCACAGCCTACTGCCTGCTGGGCAGGCTGGGGTTCCCCGTCTGTGACCCCTGGACCCAGATGCTAACCTCCGCCCCTGCCGGTGTGGAGCCGTAAACACATTCACACAGTTTTCACTCATTGCAAGACCTAACGCCGTCCTTTCTGCCAGCGAGATGTTTTATGTGCAGTACAAAGTTAGGCACATTTCCTGGGTTCGGTTTGCAGTGTTCTAGCTGAGGAGGTTGAGCTGGTGAGTTCTGACATCCTGTCGTACACAGTTCGATTTTCCTGTGAAAACTGTGAGTTACACCTGGCCCAGGGGCACTGCGGTCAGGCTGTGTGGCCAGCACAGGAGCATGACACCTGCTGCCACCGGGGCCCCCCTGGGGACAGTGACACGTCTTGGAAGAGGGTTTGGCTCTGTTGCCCTCATGGAGCTGAGCTGATCACACTGCTGCCTCTTTAAACAATTCGGTTACACAACCCAGAACGGTACTGTGAGACCTGAAGGAACCCAGAACAGTGCTGTGAGACCTGAAGGACCTGGCGAGGTTGTGAGGATAAAGAAAATAAAACCGGGTTTGTTCTAGAAATACAGAAAAAACCGGGAGGAAAAATGGTTCACTGTAGCTGTGAGATGACACAACGGTAATTAAGAAATGATCTCAGACTTGAACCATTTCCTTCCCAATACAAACCTGCCTCCACTCGGGGTCTGAGCTGGTGAGGGGTTCTCGGACTCGAGACAGTGACTCTAACACATGTGTGAAACATATATGTACGTAATACACTGGACACAATCACCTCACAATTAGTAATATCATATATACATAAAGTCATTATAGCAACTATTGTTAGTACTAGCACACCAGCGAAGTCTCTTCATGACACTGAGGTAGGTGCTGTGATTTATATGCTAATATTAGCCTTTTATCTCTGATCCATGCTGTATGTTTTCTTTCAGTTTGTCCTTTGCCTTTTCTTGAGCAAACTTCAGTGAGGAAGAAGTTTTCCCTTTTCTTTGTACTCAAATTATATGGATAATTTGAAAATTAGAAAGTTAGAAAAAACAACTCACACGTGAATGTCTTTTGTGTCCTTAAAAGGAAAAACAAGAGTGTGCCATAGGTTTGCCACCCTCGGGCTTTTGTTTTATTGGACCTAGGTTTCATGCCAGAGGTAGACACCCATTTGCTACATCCAGCTTGTAAAGTAATTCAGTATTGGTTTTCTTCAGAGGGTAAAATTCTGTGCATTCAAGTTTTACATTAAGATTTCTGACTGGATGCCACTTTTGAAAGGAAAAAAAATCCTCTTCCTCACTAAGTCTGAAAATTCAGTGTAATCCAAAAATTTCAAACTTTAAATGAAGAAAATGGACACATTTATTCTAGAATTTATATGAAAGCAAAAACACCAAGGAGGATAGTTTCAAAAAGGAAGAATGATGAGAGAGAACCTGGCAGCCCAGATATCAAAACAGCTACAGCACTGCAAGGAAAGATACTTCGCTTGCAGTAGTAAAACTGGATGTGATTTCCACAGAGCAGACAGAGGGACGCAAGGGCCAGCCAGACACATGCCCCCTGCCCCAACCTGGGAATTCATGATGCTCCAGCGGGGCACTATAAATCAGAGGGAAGCAGATGACACGGTCTGGTCCTCTCGTCACATCAGCTGATAAATAAACGGCAGCAGATTACTGCTGTAAACATTAATAAATGGCATAGGACACACAGGAGACAGCCTCCAAACCCAGGGGTGAGAAAGGCCTTCCTCAGCAAAAGCATCATGCTGACCTGGCGCAGAGGAACAGAGCAGCTGATTTTATCACGTACAGTCAGCGCTGCTGCAGAACACAGTGAGAAAGGGCCCCGAGAAACAGGCAAGGGATATGCATGACATGGAAGTTGCCTGCCTAAGATTTTCATGCTCATTAGTGACTCAGTGATCAGGGAAATGCAAGTAAGACAAAGAGATCTATTTGCTTTCACTCATGGGATCAGCCCTGAAAATGTGGGTGATGTCCAGCCCTGGTGAGGATGTGGGGAAAGGAATTCACGTGCAGTTATTACTAGTGCAAACCGTGCAGCTGTGTGCATCGCAGGGCCACAGAGGTTCCACGCCTGGGCATCCACCGCACAGAAACACTGTCTTACCTGGGGTTGGACCAGCACAGTAAGGATGAACCTTTCCGTGGCAGGAGCCCACACTGCAGCCCCAAACCCATTCATTTACTGCCAAGTGCCAGTACTGCAATTAACCTGAATACTCAGGGTTTAGTTTAGAAAAAACAACTCACACATGAATGTTTTTTGTCTCCTTAAAAGGAAAAACAACAGTGTGCCATAGGTTTGCCACCCTCGGGCTAGAAGAGCACCTCCAGGTCACATCACCTCCAAAAACTAAGCCTTTCAATGAGAACACACATGCACGCACACACGGGGTGTCAAGGTTTCCAACAGCAGAAGGGTGGAAATAACTCCCGTGGCCCACATCAGGGGTGCACGAACTTATCCCAGCAAGGCTGTGGGTTAAAGGGATGGCAGAAGTTGCGTATGGGTTAAGCCGGGAGGGTTTCTAGGTGAGTTAAGTGACAACTCATGACAACACGCAGCCCTTTATTTGTAGGAAAACACCCCCAAGTGATGCCTATGCTGGTATTTATTTCATTGGAAATATGTGTGGTCACTCGGGGAGGGCCACTTTCATCACAGTGACTTTTAGGAAGCTTAATGAGACTGGAGGTCCCCATGGCCTCTGTCTCCTTGGGTTCTCTGCCCACTGAAGAGGATAAGCCTCCACCCAGCCAGCCACCCAGCCATCCATCACTGCAGTGCAGGGAAGGCTGATCAGGGAAGTGCTGGGTTCCGGTCTGGAAAAGGAAGAACAGACACCCAAACGTCCCCTGCCCCGCAGTCTGCAGCTGCCCAGCCTCCCCTGGGCACTGTGACTGCTGAGCCCAGGGAGCCCGCCACCCCGAGCTCCCCACGCATCCCCCACCAGGAAGACAGTTTCTCCCGACATCCATCTGAAGACAGCCACATCCCCATCCCAAGTCACCGCGTGAGCAAGCAAGCGTCACACTCCCAGTAAATGTGACTGCAGGACAGACGCGAGGGCAGCACCAGCTCTCGTTGGTAGAAAGAGACAGGCTGAGATGAACTCCAGGAGGGAGATCTGCACGGGGGAAAGAAAACCTTACTTCTCTAAAACAACAGCTTTACTGAACGAGTCTCGGCACAGGTTTACACACTGGGGAAACTGACCAGCTTTCCCTCTGCGTGGCCTCCTGTCAAGGGATGGCACCCACACACCACCAGCTTGAGGTGTTTTAAGTGGCCTTCGTGAACTAAAATCCCCTGACAACAGCCCAGCGTGGCTGACGTGAGGGTGTGAGGTCAGCGTGCTGGGAGCCCCCAGGAGCTTTGTCCTCCTCCCTGGAAACAAGCGACAAGTTCCAGGGCTGCGATGAGGTCAGTGCCCAGTGGCTGGGGCCCTTGGGCTGGAGGGTGGCTCTGCTTTTCTGTGGGACAGAGGTCACCCAGCCTCTGGGGGCCTGGGCCGGGGTTTCCACCCAAGGTGCCTCCCCCATGACAGAGCCTGCAGGTCACTAGCCGAGTGGGACCCCTTCGCGGCAGTGGTGCTGGGCTCCTCCAAGAGTGAGGCGAGCTCCGTCCCACTGCCACGGCTGCGATGCCCTTGCACGGCCCTTCCTTGTCCGCTTCGGTGTGGACCTCCTGAGTGCCCTCGCTCCACGGCACCACAGGTAATGTGGGTTTTGGTCAGGTCCAGCCTCAGGGTACCCTGCATGCCATCAAGGATGCTCTTCCTGAAGACGTGGGTGGGGAGGGTTCACATCAGTGCTCCTTGTAAGCTGTGTGTGGAAAGCAAGTCAAGGCTCAGCCTTTTTAATTTTACTTTGGCAGTGCTTGGAGACATCCCCACAGCACTCTCATGTCTGTCTTGGTTCTTGAACAGACAATAAAGAGCCACCCGAGGCTGCAGCGCCTCTCAGGAGAAAGGCAGAAGTGGGAATGACGGCAGGACAGAAGTGACCGCAGCTCCGAGTCACAGACCTGTGGCTGCTTCAGCACCAGGTGGCTCCCTCAACCCCACCAGGCTCCTCAGATCCAGTTGTGTCTCTCCTCCCACGAGACGGGCATCCTGTGTTCATGGGAGCGTTGGGGGAAGCTGAGCAGTGAGAAAGGCCTTCAAACACAGCGGGCGGCACTGATGCCAGGTGAAGGTGCAGCACGAGCTCCCAGTGTCCAGAACCACACCCTGGCTTTCCGTTTGTCTTTACTGCCAAGCCAGCATCCTCCAGGAGCCCCCGGTTTGCCTTCTGGCTGGATGATTCACCGAGATTCCTGCCACAGGGAATGCGGGGTCCAAGGAACGCACAGGGAACACACTCAGGACTGTGTAGGCACCGCGGCTTCTGGGACATCCTCGGAGGGGTGGCCCCCAGGTGGCTTCCAGCAGCATTCCTTTCCTGTGCCAGCCACACAGTGGCCAGAGGCCCAGCTGGCGAGTGCCTGTGGGTCACCAGGACCCAGGCCTGAAGATCTCTCCCGAGCTGGATGATCGCCGAAGAACGGCACCTTCCTGGCTGTTGTAGATTGCTCTTGAGGTGGGACAGTGCAGTGCCAGAGGGCTCACCCCAGGGTGCCCAGTCTGGGACACTGGTACCTGAGGAAAGATGACTTCCTGCCCTTCTCTCTGGCGACGAAGGAACAGAGCCACAAACAAAGGGAATAAATGCAAAGCTAGTGTAAAGAAAAACCTGGAGTTTTTATTTTGGATGGTGACCTGCAAACCTACAAGGGGATACAGTAAGTTAAAGATGTTTAAGTATTTTACCCAAACTTCTCTTAAGACCCCAGGGGCTCCTTCTCCCCTAAGAAAAATCTGTTGCCTTATTTCCTCTCACCTTTTACTTTGCTATTTTCAGAGAAACTACGTGATATTTAACCTTGTGTGTCTGACTGATTTCACTCAGCATTATGGTCTCAAGGTGGACCCATTTTCCTACAAACAACTCAAATCTGTCCTTCATAGCAGAGTCGGCCCCTCATGGGGTGCAAATCGCACACCTGCTTTGTCTGCTCATCTGCTGGTGGTCACAGGGGCCACCTCCAAGATCCAGCTGCTGCGTACTGTGGGGCATGGACGCCTCTCTGCAGTATTACACTTGACTCCTTCAGAAGACACCCGGAAGGGGACCGCTGGCCCATGGAATCTCTAGTCTTATCTGAGGAGTTGTCACACTGATTTCCAAAGCAGACAAGGCTGTCAGGAGAGGGATGAGGGGTGCAGAAAGGAATTGAGATGTGTACCCACCGCCCACAAGGGACAGGAGCATCTCCTACTGCACACATGTAATACATTCAAATAATTTTTAAAAAGACTCCCGGAGTCCTGACCCCATATGGTAGCTGGCATTCCAGCTGGAATAAGTTTCATTTATAAATTCTGAGTACTGCCTTTCATAATGTATCACAAAATAACCTTTTTGGTCAAATCAATGTGTTCCTAATTTTAATGTCACGTTTTGGGAATAAAATCCTCCCTAGGGAAGTGTGTGTTATAACTGAAGATAAGGAAGAAACTGCCCCAAGACCCTTGGCTTTGTCAGTCAGGAGTGAAAACTGCACGCGTGCAGGACCACTGTCGCCCAGGTGCTCAGTGTTCTCTGCAGCACCTCCCGGGAGGGGAGGAAACAAGACAGAGCCGGGCTGGGGCCACAAGCCAGCGCCTGCAGGGCCCTGCGTGCTGCACAAGCGGGAAGGCACATGCGCAGCAGCAATATCCCCTGCCCCGGTCCTGTGCGCAGTTTTTCAGTTAGAAGGAGAAAACACTGCCTGCTTGCTGTGTGGAAAAGACCTGGTCCGGGCTGGAGGGCCCCATGCATTCAGGGTGCCAACAGGCCAGGGTCTGTGCTACACACAATGCCCCGGTGCTGCCAAGGACACTCGCAGAAGGTGTAATCAGTGGCAAATTAGAAACAGGATGTTAGCTGGGATTGGAGGTCCGGTTTGACCCAGCAATCCCACTTCTGAATTAAAAACATACCACAGTGATACATGTGCACCCATGTTTATAGCAGCACAGTTTGGAACTGCCAGATCTTGGAAACAATCCAAGTGCCCATCAATTGAGGAATGGATAAAAAAGATGTGATGTTTTTATACAATGGAGTACTACTCAGCTATAAAGAAGGATAAACTTGAGGCTTTTATAGGTAAATGGATGCAACTTGAGACCATACTCACACATGAAATGAATCAAACTCACATGTATAAATACTGTATTGTCTCCCTAGTATGAGAAACTGAAAGAGTAAATAAATATTGTGAAAGGGCAAGAAACTGCTCAAAGGGGAAAAATAATTAGGATAGGGAAAAGAAGAAAAGAAGGAAGAGAAAAAATACATAAATTTGTATATACACTTAAGATAGCTAAGATGATTATATTACTAATTCTATTAGTTCTTGGAACAAAATAGCTAAGACTCATAGGATTAGATCAATTTTGCATGTCTATATCTGGTAATTTGAGTAATTCTTTTGAAGAAGAAATAGCAACTTTTGTTAAGTTCCTACCACTTTGTTTTGAAAGCCTATGTTATTATGTTTTGGGTTTATTGTTATTTGTTTCTTATATTTTTTGTTTTGTTTTTTCTCTTTTTCCAATAAAAAAAAAAAGAAACAGGAAGTCACCATCAATCAGGGATTGGAAAGAAACAGGTACTGGGGACTCAAGCCCAGTGGGAAATGCAGAGAATTCTGCCGGGCTGTGCAGGTAGACAGTCACCTCCCGCCCCCAGGCCTTGGGGACAGAGGCTGGCGGGACACCAGAGGACTCGGGCAGGAGGCCGAGGCAGGCAGGGCAGGGTGACCCTGGCCAGGCTCCCAGGTGCCACAGCTGGGTCACCATCACCTCGGACCTGGACCAGTCGGCTCTGCATGGCGGGCCAGGCTCAGCTGCTGCTGGTGGCCACACAGCTGTGTCACTGCCGGGCTCGTGTTCCAAAAGCAGAGCAGGGCCCTGTTTGGAAGGCCAGCGGGTGAAGGTTACATGTCTGGCATCCAGAAACAGTACACTGGCTCCTGGCTCCTGGACAGAGCTAAAGGCAGAGGTTGTGTTTTGAAGTCAGTTTCCAGACAAAAGAGATTGTTCTGTGCCAGACAGTGAACCTCTGACTGTCGCCCTCAGAGATGTGACCTTGATGACCACCGAGCAGGTGGGAGCTGTTCAGAACACCTGGAGTCCTCAAGATTCAGATGTGTGCTGTCCCTTCATGTGCTCAAGGGCAGCATCCAGCAAGGACTGTGTGACATCAGGGGCCTGGGGCAGGGGAAAAGGAGGAAGCGCAGGGCCAGGGCAGGAAGCACAGGAGGGTGGGAGTAGTGCGCAGAGGAGGAGAGAGGAGGGGAGACGGGCTCAGAAGGGCCCAGGCACCGTGGGGTTTTGCCCAAGGCGCTGAAACTGGAATTTCATTTTTAGGGCTGAAATGTGTCCCTTCAAAGCCCCAGGACCTCAGCATGCCACTGCGGTTGGAGACTGCTCTTTGACAGTGGTGATTCAGTTAAAATGTGGTCACACGGTCACCCCAGTGAGATCGGACTGGTGTCTACAGGAGGGGACACAGGGTGTGAGCAGGGAGAGACGAGAGACCAGGAGAGCACACGCAGGAAGGCCAGGTGATCCTGACCTCAGGGCGGCCGTGGGGTGAAACAGTGCCACCTGCTGTTCCAGGCTGCGTGGCCTGAGCACTGGAGGCAGGCACAGGCCTTGGTCCCTCCATGTGCAATTCCCAACCCTGCAATATCAGGTCGCCCAGTGTGAAGCCTGCTTGCCCCCTCACTGGGCACGGCTCCCTCCCCACTGGGCATCTCTCAGCTCACGCATACTGCATGCATGCCCCATCTTGTCCAGAGGTCCCACACAGATGGCCAGGCTGCTGCTGGAGGGAGGAGTGGGCCCTCGGACATGGGGATGGGACATGAGATGTAGGACACGACACAGGGATAGGCGCGGGACACGGGCACCGCTGTCCCCTCTAAAACCATGCTGACCACTGACCCCTACACTCCAATGCATCTGCTTCCCCACCTGGCCAGCCCGCGGCCTGGGGTTGCCCCTCTTTTCCTACCTAGGACCCACTTCTCGGATAGGCACTGCACGCCTGGCTTGCTCTGTCCGAGGCAGGGCCCGATGAGGAGGCTGGCAAGGTGCGACCCCTGGCTGACACGGCCCCCGCACAGCAGCACGAGCTCACGCAGCTTGGCCTTGGCGGGGCTGCTGGCTGGCGAGATGAACATTGGGGGCTGGTCAGCAAACAGTGCTCCACGGTACTGCCCGAGGGACAGGTGGCGCTGGCGTCGGCAGACCTGTGGGGACAAGAAGGGAGAGTCAGAAGGGCAGGGATGGCCCGCTCGCGGGGCACAGAGGACAGTCTCCCTGGGAAGGCCAAGTGAACTCTGCAGACTCAGACACTAAGGATGGAAACCGGAAGTCCTCCAAAGTGGCTGGGAAAACCAATTTCCAGGCAACAGAAGTGTTGGCCTTTGAATCATTACAAATAGTAAAGCACAGCATGGAGGAATGGGGTACGTGCTGACCCTTGCTGAGAATCGGGAGGCTGCCCATGCACTGGAGGCCACAGCAGCTGGTAGAGTGCCATGTGAACCCAACGGTGCTTCCAGGCCGCCCTGTGGCACCTCCAGACAGGCAGAAGCCGCACTGTGCAGATTCTGGGGTGAACTTGCTGGGGTACCTCTGCCTCCTCAGGCCCTTGGTCGCAGCAGTACTCTGCAGTCTGCTCTGAATGCCGATTTCATTCAAACCTCCCCTGTGGGCATCACGGCCACCATGGGCTCAGGTCTGTGGTCCCCTCGAGGAGGCCTCACAGTGAGCAACTTGTCTGCACTGGCCCAAGTTTTAGCTACAAATGGTTAAAAACTGAAAAGATGCAGTGAGAAGCACAACCCCCAGACAGACAGAGCGTGCACTCCTGTGTCAGTCCCCAGGGTGCTCAAGAGCGGAAGGCCAAGGCCAACTAACTAAGGAGGCTTGCTTTTCTGTGGGGAGGGTGGATCCCGGCTGTGGGCAGCATTCCCTTGTGCCCACAGAGCGGCCTTCTGCATGGCCAGCAGCACCTCACAGAGCCACGAAATGGCTTGGCTGCAGCGAAGCTACAATCAGGTAACCAGGAAGGCTGCGCGCCCTCTAGGAAAGCAGACTTTTCCTGCATGGCACAGACCTTCCTGCACAGCCCACATGTCATTTTAAAAGGAGTCGTGGAAGAAGGGTAGAATTCTCTGGTGGCTCTGGGCTCAAGTCAGCTCCAAAACAAACAGGACGGGTGAGTGGTCAAAGAGTCCTGCCTTCTCCGTTCCCTGCCGCATGGGAGGCAGCAGCGTGGAGGTGGAAGCCTTTCTTCTCCATGAGCTTATTCCAGCTGTTGCTGGTGGAGGATGAGGACCAACGTGGAAAGATACAAGAGACGGCAGCTCGATTTAAAAATGCTGCCTGTGTTTGTGCCTTAGCCACAGGGTGATCGCTGACCCTGCACACCTGTTCACCGGGAAGTCGGTCAGGCGGGGAGACTGTCCTGGTGACAAAGCTGCGAAGGACAGAATCCCCAGGTTCCCAGCTCCAAGGAATCCCACCTGTTTACCCAAGGCCAAGAAATGACACCCAGGGGGTTGATGCTTCACTGAGCCAACTGGAGACACTGAGTTTCAGTCAGTAAGAGGGCTCCCGCCCTGCGGAGCTGGCCTGTGGCATCTCCTGCTCACTGAACTTCCCCAGGCACCGTGAGCCACACGTGGAGGAGACACAGCCCTCACATCTAGAATAGAATACAGCAGGGTTCATGGGGGCTGTTCCTGTCCACGGCACTGATGAGCACTCCGAGACCCGGAGGAGCAAGGGCCGAAGCGCTACTGGGAGTAAAGCCAGGGACCCAGAGCATTTGTGGGGTGCCCACTCCAGGCTCCAGCAGCCCTGGGCCATGCAGGGTCAGCAGGGACCACAGGGTGGAGCCACCACCACCTCTGTGCCTGACTGTGCACCCTGCAGCACTGAGGCTGCACCCAAGAGGACCAGACAGTACCTGATGTCCTCGCAGTGCGAGCTATCTGCAGGCGCCTACATCCCGACGCTGTCCCCCTCGGCCTCTGTCCCCCTCGGCCTCTGTGACATCTGCTCCTGCTTTTTCTCCATGCTCCCTCTCAGCCTGCCTGCCAGGCTCCTCTTGCCCATGTGTGTCAGAAGCTGGGGCCCCTCACACCCTCCCCCTCCACGGATGCAGTCTGAGTCCTGGCAGCACAGTTGTTCACTGAACCCTTGGCATAGCCGAGTGTAGAGCACAGTGTTAGCGAGGATTAACTCACACGGGGTCCTGCAGCAGGCAGTGTAGCTGCCCTGAAACTAACCAGCAAGCGGCACCGCAAGCTCAGAATCTCAATGCGCAAAGCCAGAGGGCACCACTAGCTGCCCGGGCTGGCCTGGACACCTTTCTTTCCTCCACTTCTCGGCGCACCTCACCAGCAAGCCTTGCAGGCTTTCCCCCTGAATGCCACCTGAAATCCACCCATCGGTCTTCCTCTCCTCCTCAACCAGCCCAGTCACATCCCAGAAATGCTAAACGACGGGAGCAGCTTCCAGAAGGGCCCGGCAGCCATTTTCACCCCATTTTCCTCTTCTAAATGATGTTCCAATCTCCAGTGTCTATGCTAGGGCCCCAGTGAGCAGGCGGCAGGTGCCAGGACTACTGCAGGAACCATCCCTCACTGAAGGACTCTCTCCTTATGGTTTAGATCTAAAATGCCCCCCAAGTCTCAGAGGTTCAGCTGTGGGCCTTCTGGAGGGCGACTGGACCATGGAGTGCTGTACTTAAGAGGGCACTAAACACCGTGAGTTCATGGCTGCCAGTGCTGTCGGGATGTGAGGCCTGGCTGGAGGTCACCAGTGAGACTCATGGCCTCCCTGTTTCCGTCCTCTCTCTACTTCCTGGCTGCCATGAGGCGAGCAGCTCTCTTCCCGAGGCCCTTCCGCCGTGCCATGTCTGTGTGAAGCCAGTTGACCGTGGATGGAACCTTTGATATCACGAGCCAAGTAAATCTCTGCTCTGTGAGCCACAGGTGCCAGGTATTTTGTTCTAGTAATAGCAAAGTGATCAACGCTGACTCTATAGGTTCTCTGGACACACTGACAATACAGTCTGGTTCCAGTACAATGTCAGCTCATAAATAACCTCACAAACCTCCAGCAGCTTCCTGTTACTTTGAGCATGGAGTTAAAATTCCTTGTTGGTCTACACGATCCTTTAGCACAATCCAGCCCCTCCTGTCACCTGTAGCCAGATCTGCGGTCCCCTCCCTGTTGCTGCTCCTTGTGCCTGGACCCGGGAAGACCCAGTCTCAGGCTGAATCCCCGGGTCTGGATTCTGGTTCAGCTATCATGACCCTGCAGGGATGCCTCCTGACTCCCCGGCTGACCCGATCTGTACTTCCCCGTTTCAGACACACTCAGCACCCAGGAGCAGGGCTGCTTGAGATGCCTTGCAGGTACCTGCTTGAGCTCACGTCAGCCCTCAGGCAGGCACTGAGGGCGGTGGGCCTTGTCCTCACTTTAGAATGCGCTCCTTTGGCCTGAGGATCAGCTGGAGCTGACGCCACCGGAAGGAGAACAGATGCAGGAGACTCTGCTTTCCCTCTGCCCGAGTGAAAGTCACAGCCCTCCCTGGGACAGGAGAGAGGAGGGCTCGAGGGAGAGGTGGCAGCCCAGGAAGTTCTCTGCACCCAAACCTTCTGGAAGCAGTTCTTGCCCCCATTCAGCTCCCGGAACCACCCAGGTACCACAGTCAGCTCTCTGTCCACCCTAGGATAGAAGCTGCGTTTTGCTCCTTCTTTGGTTCCTTGTCTCCTCGTGGGAGCTCCATGTCTTGTAAAACATCTGCACACTTTTCTCCTGTTCCCCTTTCACACCAGAGCTCACACTGTTCCTGCTAACATAGCACAGGCTGATTGTCTGCTCTATGGCTCCATGCCCTTCTCCCCAGAGAAAAATGAGACGCACAGAGAAGGGCCTTGCCGCCAGCTGCCCAGCTAACAGGAGAGGACCAGGCCAGGGTGGAGGACAGGTGTGAGTCTCCCACCCACCATGTGCCCACAGTGTGTGCCTCACTCCCAGGGAGGGTGGACACAGGGCTGCTCAGAGCGGGCACCTGGGACAGAGGAATGAGTGTGAGCCGCGCGCGCATGTGTGTGTGTGGGTGTGTGTGTGTTACCTGAAGCTGAATCTGTAAAACTAGTCCAGAGGTGACAACATCGTTACTGACTCACTTCCGTGTGCACCCACATCCCTAAATCCCACGGACTTGGCTGGAATGTGTGACTTACTGTGGCTTCAACATACATCTCAAAAAGGCCCATGTCAGCTTTCATCCATTGTCTCAGAAACTTAGAGAAGTCTCAGAAACAACCACAGGACAGACCCATTTGCCAAATTCTGCAGTGACACCCATGTTACCTCCCTGTCCCTAGATGTTGAAGTCCCTCAAGGCCAAATGACAGGATAAGGGTAGGCCTGGGCTCCAGGCTTGAAATTCCAGCACTGCTACTCCCCATGTGGCCAGGGTGATACCCTTGATTGCCTTGGTACTCAGCATGTAAGTCATCACACATCTGCCCAGGACAGGACTGGAAGCAGTGGAAGCCCAGGGAGCACAGGGCCTGCTCCTAGGAAGGCACTACTAGCTACTGGCGAGAGGGCCCATTAGTACGACTTCTCGTTTTCTCTCCCTGCACTGCTCTGCATATCTATGGCACCAGAGTTTGGATCCTGGATTGTGGCTTGAGTGACTCAATAGTCAGTGGTCCCATTTCTGGAGCTTAGCATGGCAGTCAATATTACTTACTTAATATTTTCCTTCTTTGCTAAACTATTCTAGGCACTTTTCATGAAACAGTCAATTGCTACAAAAGCCGTGCAAGGGAGAGACCAGCACTATCATCCACAGTTTGCAGCGACGAAGTTAAGGTCTAGGGTGATTTGACAAAGCAAGGGGGACGGATGTTCAACCCGACGCACAGAGCCGAGTCCCACGACGCAGCAACAGACAGCACACTGCCTTCCACAGGGGCTGAGTGCAGGAGTGACGACTGACCCCTGGACCCCAGGCCACGAGCGTCCTGTGCCAGCCACTCAGGGGTCACTCTCTAAGGACAGTCAAGGCCTTCTGTTCCATAGCCATAGCCATAGCAAAAAGTCTTTCTCCTTCAAACGGGCTGAATTGGGGTCCTACTTCAGCTCTGACTCCTTGCTTATATGAGATGTGAATCTGTAGACACTGCACACCGGATCCTGGCTGCCCCACCCCCAGCTGTGGGCCAGGTCGGGGCTTCCTCAGAGACAGAGGCCGACAGTGCCGGGGCTGCCGTGGAGCTTGTCCTCAGGGGCTCTTCTTGCTGCCATGTGCCCAGTGGTGCCAAATTCACGGGAGTGCTTAGAAAACCACAAGTCACTCCACGGTAGGGCAGTGCAAGGGCCCGAACCTGGCTGGTGGAGGCGGCAAAGATTGACTGATGACTGAGTGAAAGCCTGCTCCCGACTGCGGTACCTCTGAGGAGTCAAGAGTGCAAGTGTCTGAAGACACAAGCGAGCATCTCTGAAGGACTCGCAAATGAGGCCCCGAGTGATGAGCCCACAGAGAACACACTCCAGAGCTGGACAGTGCCCAGCCCAGCCGCCAGCTTTTTTCTCCCCTCCCACCTGCACTCTCAGGATAGCTGGGGGGCCTGTCTCCTCCTCAGCAGTGACACGAGCCCTGCACATCTGCATCTGCTTACGGGCGGGAGGCTGGGAGCACGAAGCAGGCGGACGGCGGAGACAAGAGCGCGTCGGAGCACGGATGCTCTGGCGGCCAGCGGGAGTGGGCTGTGACTTGGGGAATCCATGTGGGCTTGGCAGATAGGCCAAAAGTCTGTGTTGTCAAGCAAGAGAGCACCGTTTGGTTTGTATACTGCAGTGTTTCAGAGAAAGAAAAAAAAAGAAATGGAGAGAAATTGCAGAGAATTTATCCAGAGAAAAGAGCAAAGGAGAGGCGAGGGTGGAGGAGGGCTTGGGCCGCTGGCACCTGTGCAGGTGGCTGGGGCAGGAGTGGCCTGTGACTGGGGACTCCCAGAGAAATCAGGTCTGTGATGATGCCGCAAGTGACGCTGCGAGGCAGCAGTGACAGCCCTCCTCCAGGAGCCATTCACAAACGACGCTTCCGTCTCTGGGGTGGCACTGGAGGAGCACGGGCGGAGGCACTGTGTCTTACTTACCTTCTCTGAAAGCAATGCAGACAACTGTCAGCAGGACGCCCTGAACGCCAAACTTGGGTTTTTAGTGTTGCTGGAGTTTTAGAGGCTACATAAGTGGTGGGAACACAATCGTCTAGGGAATCCACAAATAACTTTTAGAAAAGCCATAAATCTGGATTTCATGCCTCATAGTTTTCAACAACTGCGAGAAGCATGTCAAGACCCGAGCCTGAGGCTCCTCCCGGAGCGGCCCGAGGCTGGCTGCCCGCCTGACCCACACCCGGCCTCAGCAGGGGGACTGCTCTGCACCGCCTGGCTCCAGACTGCCTTGGATGCTTTTTCGGAAATCTCGAAAAAGTGCCTATAGAAACCACTCCTTGGTTTTATTGAATGTTTTATTTGATCCTTAAAAATTAACTGGTAGATGGCAAGGAATCTGCAAGCCTTACATAAAAATACAAGAACAGATTCATAGTGTCATGGAAAGCTGGGCGGTAAGCAAAAGTTTGAAAAGTTCTGCATCCCAACAACTCCCCCTCTCACCAGAGAGCTAACACCCACTCAGGTGGCATGTTAGTAACCTGAGAAGTCATCAAGAGTACACTCAGGTCTCTCCGGGAAACCAGTTAAGTCTGAGCCCTTGAAAGGGGCCAGGCTGGCACTGGTCACTTCTGAAGCTCCCCAGGTGAGTGTCACAGGATGCTCAGGCTGAGAAAGGATCACTGAGTCACCAAACTTGACTGCTATTGCAGTGGCCCTGAAGTTTTAAATGACACCAGGAAATGGGAGGGCGATCTGGTTGTGACATCTGTCAGCCCACAGATGGCCAGGGCAGGTCACTTCTTCCTCCCTCACCACTCCACGTCCCTCCCAAAGCTGTGCACCTGGTCAAAGAGGACGCCCACCCAGACAGAGGAGGATATTCTTTGGTCAAGGGTACACAGGTAGCTGTGCTCTCTGCCACCAAACAAAGAGCTCTCAATAATATCAGGAGCCTGGGCCCCAGTGTCAGATGCACTGATCTAATTAAAGGAGGTGTGGTCATCATGGTGGCAGGCACCACTCCCCAAGGGGTTCTAATGGGAAGGAAGGGCAGAACTAGGATCACAGTGGCTCCAAAGGCTGGGCCACTCACGCATAGGCCCAATAACAGTTCAAAGAGCTATGAGCTTCTGTAAGGAACTCCTTCTGATAAGGAATTAGCACCTGCACCCACTGACTAAAGGGGAACAAAACAGGGTCTCCTCTCCACCTTTAGAAGTCTCAAAGATGAAAACAAACCTTGAAAACAAACACTCAGCCCTAAGGCAATCTAGCTGCACAACAGAGGACGAGCTTCCTTTCCCATGAAGATAGCGCCACCCTTCCTGCTGCAGGGCTCCTTCGGGGTTACCCGAGGGCTGCACCTGCTCTCCTTCTCTGCTCCTATGCAGGTCCCTCCAACATCTGGAACAGCCCTGCTGCTGCCAGCAGGTGAGACTTGGCAGATGGGGTGTAGCAGGTGGGGCCTTGCAGGTGAGATCTTGCTATGGTTTAGGTCTAAACTGTCTCCCACAAGTCTTGTGTGCTGAGAGGCAGGGCTTTCAGAAGGTGACCGGATTGTGAAGGCACAAGACTCATCAGTGGCTTAATCCATCAGCGAGTTCATAGGTGAATGTGCTGCTTTGGGGCGATGGCCTGGTTGAAAGAGGTGGGTTCCTGAGGCTGTGCCTTTGGAGGGTTCATCTCCATCTCTGGCACTTCTCTTCCCTCTCTGCTTCCTGGCTGCCATGAAGGGAGCAGCTTTCCTTTGCCAGGCCTTTCCACTATGATGCTTCTCCCTTCAACCATGGAATGAACCCGCTGAATCATAAGCCAAATTAAATCTCTTACAGTTTAAGTTGTGGTACTGGGTATTTTGTTTCAGCACTGAAAGCAACAAACACAGTTCTCATGTCACATTGAGTGCCCAGCCCCAGGCAAGGGTCTGGGCAGGCCCTGAGCTGCTCCTACACCCTGGCATGGAGGCCGAGCTCCGCCTTTCTTTCCTGGCTCGCCTTCCAGTTCTTCTCCAGATGTTGGGGCTCCACTGTGAGGGGAACACTGCCCTAGATATGGCCACTCCTCATGTCCAGATGGATGGTCTGGCCGCTCTGATCCCCACCAGCCTCTTGGCCTCTGGGGGTTGCGCATCATTTCTTTGCTGGACCACCACACTTTCTGGACCGTGCCATCCCATCTCCACCACACAGTGCTGCTCCCTGTGGAAGAAGGAGGCAGGAAGAGAGGTGTTTCCTCCTGTCCTTCACAATCACTGCTTCAGGCTGCAAGACCTAGGGAAGGTCCCTCTAGGGCAGGGCTCTCATTTTAACAGAAAGTGACCACACGCCTTTCATAGGTCGGGCTGTTTATTTTATTATTTATTTAATTTTTGGTGCTGAAGATGGAACACCGGGCCTGGAGCATGCTAGGCAAGTGCTCTACCACTGAGCTACACCCCCAGCTCTAGGTCAGATCTGTTTTTTAAAATAAAGCTTTTACTCAATGTCATTTTTTGGCTTAAGGTTTATAAAATGCATCAGAGACTTGTTATGAAGTTTTCAAGTTTAAATTGTGATGAATATTTGATTTCTCAGAAGTCTGTTTTTCCCTTTCTTTTGAAATTCTCTAGATGTTTTAGATATTTATTCTGTGTACAAATAAGTGGAAACAACTTTGTCACTTCAAGTCTTTAGGCAGTTTGTTTATCCTCATGTTTATAATCATGTGGAGTCTTTGAAGCACTCCCTAGGGTCTTGGATTTGCAATTTGTTGGTTGTCCACAGGAGCCATGGAACTAAGTGAAAAATCTGCTTACAAACTGTATTACTAAAATGAAACCTACTGGTCTGAATTCATTTTTAAAATCAATTTAGTGTTTTACAGTTTACAGAAGCAATTTCTGAAACTCTAAAGCCAGAGAGTGGGATCAACCCCAGCTTCATGACATGGAGGTGCAGGCTGGGAGTGGCTTCAGCTCCTGGCACCCCAGCACCTGCGGGTGGGCCTGAGCCTCTGTCTTTTCATCCTCTGCTCTGCCCAAAGCACCCTGGGTCCTGCCTGAGCTCTGTAACTTTAGGACTCCTGCTGTTCTTCCTTTCCATGGCTGACTGACTGCCGAGTCTCTGGTCAGAATGCAACCGACTGCCAGGCCTTGAAGTGGAGGGAGGATGAGCTGGGCATGGGGAGGCTGCTGGGGAGGGCTCTGAGCAGCCAGGGTGGAAGCAAGGTCTTCAGTCCGGGGCAGGAGGGTTGGGGAGGGAGAAGAGTGCTTGGAAACAAGGTCCTAGCTAGCTCCTGGCACCGGGAAAGGGATGCGGAGTTCCAGACCCACAACCACCCCGGACTCAGGCCTGGTTCTCTGCTCGCCAGACAGGTGACTTCAGAGTGACAAAGTGTGGCTGGCCCCTCGAGCAGTAAGTAACACACTCCCTTCCTCAGTTCTTCACCTGTAAGGTAAGCAGGCTGCAATGGAGAATTTAGTTTTCTGTCTCTTTAAATATTTGTGATTCTATGATTCCTTCCATCTTTGTCTTTATTCCTTTGTATTTAGCAACTGGATTTCCCCTAGCCAGTTCCATCACACCTCCTGGGATAATCCTAAGAAACTGTCCGAATGGCCAGAGTTTGTCGGAGAACCGGATGCTGCCACCTGTCATTTTCCCTTCTGCTTCAGCCCCACAGAGAGTGCAGGCTGCTCGAGGATCAGCAGACTCCGGGTCCGGCTGAACTGTCCAGCGCTGGCCTTCTTTCACGGCCACAGGGAGCACATTGGCTGGGACTGGGTTGCAGTGGGGGGATGAGGAGGGAGGAATGTGACCTGGAAAGCCACCTCACCATGTTGGGCCCAATGGGACAGGACAGGACAGGGCAGGGCAGTGGGGTGCCAGACCTCGGAGCCCTTTTGTGCATACTACACATTAAGGGGATCATGTAAATAAGCACATTCCTAGGGGGCCAAAGACCTCCCAGAAAGGTGTGCATGCTAGGGCAGCCTGGCTGCACAATGACCACTTAGGAGTGGTTTGTGCTTTTAAAAACATTAGTATGGATTCGCTCCCGGGAAAACTAGGAGAACTTGGGGCACATGAGCTGTGCACACAGAGGTACATGTCTACACACACACATACACACACACACACACACAGCATTATGTATGTGCATGTGTGCACACACATGAACACAATCCATACATAGACCCCAGACACAGATGTGTACACACATGTACACACACAAGTGTGCGCACACACATGAATACATTTTATTATTATCCTATTTCAAGACCATTGCTATTTAGGTCAGGCCTTATTTAGTTTATTGCATCTCTTAAAATAATCCAAAAGGAACAACATCTGAAAACACAAAACAAGTCCAATGGAGAGCAGCAAGAGGTCAGACCCAGGAGCAGAGCTCAGAAGAGTAAACTGCCAGCTGGGCCAAGAGTGACTCAGAGGGAAGGAGATAAGATCTGTCTACAAATACCTGGAGGTGGTAAACAACAAGCAAAGCGACAAGCCAAACGGGCCACAACAAAGCCTGACCAGGAATTCCGTGCACCAAGGAGAGGAAGTGGCTGCTGCAGGGCAGGAGCGGTGCCCACCTCACCCAGCCCCAGGGCCCCGCTCCCAGCCATTTCTCAGGCCCCCCACTGACTTCCGAGGGTCAGATCGCCCCTCCCATCCCCCAGGCCACCACTGCTGTGCAGGTGCCATGCAGACACTATGGTGCTGGGTACCTGTCACAATTCCTTGCAGCTGCCACTGTTGTTGCCAGGGAAACCGGTAGCACGCATGGAAGGCAGGTCCCTCAGGTTCGTTACCTGCTGATCTGCTCCTGGCTCTCGCAGAGACTGCTGGCCTGGTGACTGGCCTCTGCACCCTCTTCCAACCTGAGCACCCTGCAGATCCTCCTGCTTGACCCTGGTCATCCTGAGTCATCTGTGCAGCACACCAGTCTTGGCCACCTCCCTCTAGCAGCTTTAGGAGAGTCCTCAATGCACCATGCAGGGCCCAAGGGAAAGGACAAACAGAAAGGTGCCTGCTCTCGGGGCGCTCGCCCAGCAGATGAGACACCAGAGCTAGGGATGTCGATCATCCTCACTCCTCCCCAGGATCTCCAGGGGTGATGCTACACCATAAACAGGCCCAGTGGACTTTTCTTGGAAATGTGGGAAAGGCTTCCCAGAAAAACTTGTTCTTTTTCTAATTAGGGAAAGGGTAGCTCATGTGAGTGGTGTGTGTTTTGTGTGTGTGTGTGTGGCGTATGTGTTGCAATTTGCCATTGTGGGTTTGTGTGTGAAATTTGTGCGATGTGCATGTGTGCTGGGCATGAGTGCTATGTGTGCATGCTGGGTGTGAGCACTGTATGTGTGTTAGGCATGAGCGCCGTGTGTGGTGTGTGTGCTCTGACTGTGAAGCATGTGATCCCACAGACCCGGCAGGAGGGTGCAGACAGATCTTACACCTTGAACTGGAACCTGCAGGTGAAGGGCATCGCTGGACCTCTGAGACAGCAACCCATTCCAGGACCACCGAGAGCAGGGAGGTGGCCCTGACTGCAAGTGACCACATGGCCCTGGGCTGAGGTCTAGCCTGCAGGCCCTCGTGGTGTCTGTCACAAGGAGACCGCCCCCAGTGTCACAGCAACTCCCCAGTTGCCTTGGACCCCTGGCATCACCCACCTGTCCTAAGCACTTTCAGAACTCCTGGAAGATCCTGTTGCTTCCTGTTAAAACTACTTTACTCAGCGCTACTCGTCAGTGAACCAAAAACCTTACTAAAAGAGGCTTTTGCATGTGGAGCCGAGGGTTTATCTGGTCATAGCCGCAGCCTCTGATGAGAAGGTGCAGCCCTGCCAGCCGCCATGAAGCTCTGGGGCGAGGCTGGGGGCCATACCCTGGATGCCTGGGGTGGGCAGCAAGTGATGTGTCACCAAGCAGGCACTGCCCTTCAGCAGGAGAAGCAGAGGGCGACAGCAAGATGGCACTCACAGCCAGGTGGAGAAGGCCCGGCCCTCGCAGAGCCCAACTCTGCACACTCTGCCCGGGCCCTCTATGGTACTGCCAGGCCCCAAAGCAGGGGGTGCCTGTCCTGTGAGCCACCAGCACTCAGCTCTGCCTGTGTGAAAGCAGCACCCTGACCTAATTTTTCAGAAAAGGACAGGAAATTCCAACCTAAATGTTTCTGTGTCGAAACCAACTCAGCGCCACACGTTTCCCCAGCTTGTGAATTCTGGGCAAATCAAGCTATTAAATTGTTGCTGGGCTTAAAATTTACTTATTGACCACTGAACAGCCAGCAGAGCACAAGTCAGGCCAGATACTTTTCAGTTTTATTAATCTCTAATACAGTTCTCCTAACTCATGGTTATTTTTAAATAGCAGCTCACTGAGACAAATTATTGTTTCACTTTAGTTTTCCTCATTTTCTATCCAGGTAATTGTAAGCATGCACGCATATGTTAAAGGAGAGAATTTCCTGCTTGCTTTATTTGTTTATTCTTGGTAGCTGACTTTTAAATGTACACAACCTCTGATTGGATCTCTGTGCAATTTCCTACCTCCACCCAACCCCCACTATTTTCCAAAAAACAAAACGCAGATAAAGAGTAAACCCAGGGAAAACTACCAGAGCTGGTTCCCAACAGCAGATGACTCAGCCAGCACCTGAGAATCGCAGCGCTGTGGGCTCTGCGGCTCTGTACTTCCTGCTTTCATGAAATACCAAACAAGTCGTGTTTCCTTCACAAATAAGCTATTACATCAAGCTCTGTTCCTATAACTTCAGGGTTTTGTCTCCATTCCAACATTTTCTTTGGCAAATGCAGAAACATTCTAATTAAAGTGGGGAGGAAAACAAGCATCATTCATCACAGTAAGAATAATGCACAAAAGCACATCCTTGCTCTCCCCCTCTTGCCGCGCCCCGCGCACGCTCCGAGCAGTCGGGAACTGGCGTCATGCAGGCCTGACTAAGTCCAGGCTCTCAGCCCGAAGAGTCCTGAGTCACTTGCACAAGAATTCCAAAGGTGTCGATAATTCCTGTCACAACCTTAGCATGGTCTCAGGAATATCCTTCGGTCGGAGGAGGAAGGCATGCCTTTTAGGAGGTCACGTAACAACATCAAGGTTTCTTTTGCAGCCCCTAAGCAGAGGAAGAGGCCTTTCTATTTTTACAAGTGTGACAGCTGAGTTGAGAGGAGCCTTCTCACTGCCTGTGAATTCACTTTTCTCAAGCTTTTAAAACCTGCCACATACCTGAGTAGTTGCTCAGTGCTTTTAAACATGTGCAGCTGAACAACCCGGGTCTTCACACACTATCCCTCTGCTCTCTAGCAAAGCAGATGTGTACACGTGTGTGTGTGCATGTGTGTATGCATGTGTGTGCACAGGGCACATTTTGGCAGAGTTCAAGTGCGAGCAAGCACTCCTTTTAATTTTAACTTAAAAGCCCTGTGTCTTGCCAAAGTCCCATCCTGTGGGACAAATGGTGCAGTTGTTTCCAAAGACTGTGGCTTCCAGCATCGCCCGCAGCCCCCTTCCAGTCTCAGGTGGCCCGTCTCAGGGACAGCAGCAGGTGGGCCCAGGGCAGGCGGGTCTGCTCCACATGTCCTTGCCTGGCAGCATACAGGGCAAACCCACAGGGCACACAGCTCCTCCTCTGCCTGGCTTCTCTCTGAGGCCACTTGAAGGCTCCTGCTCACAAGTGTGTGTGTGTGTGTGCACGCACGTGCATGTGTGTTCACTCTGTCATGTGCAGGGAACAGCAAAGACCTTTCAGAAGCTTCTTGGCTATGAAGGAAGAAAGCCCACCAGAGAGCCCGCTGGGCAAGCACACTTCCGACACAGGTGAGGTCAAGGGCCTGCAGACCGGCTGGCTGCCTGCAGAAGCACACTGTCCTCTGCGGCCTTGGCCACCACTCAGTGAGGGCTAGCATCTACCCAGGCGGCTCTGGGGCAGGGGCAGAAGATCAACCCCAGGCTGCGTCTCTGCCTTCTCTGAAGAGTTGCAACCCAGGGAAGTGCCTGCCAAGTTGTCTGGGGTGAGGAAGCGGGCCCCGTGGGCACAGGTAGGAGGAGAGGGTTCAGAAGGAGTCTCCAGAGGGGTGGTGAGGGAAGCCGAACCACTTGGAAGCACATGTGGCCCAAAATGGCCCAATGGCAAGGGCAGGGCACTCTGCTGAGAGCTGCGCAGCAGGGCAGGTGAGGGTAGGGTGCTTCTGGCAGAGCGGCACAGACTGGCCCGGTGTGAGCTCCAGGCTAGCCCGCTGCCCTCTCCACCTGTGCTCTTCTCCAGGATCCTAGGGTCACGCTGTAGCTGTGTCTTCAAGGAATCTCCTGGAGTCTGAGGTCTAAGAAAGACATGAGAAGGCGAAGGTAGAAAGCTGTCTAGCCTGCTTCCTTCCTCTCGGCACCTCCTCTGTCCTGACAGAAGATGTCAGGAATGAGGGGCCAGTCAGGGCACAGTGCCAACCTGAGACCAGGGCCTCAGGAGATTAGCATCTCTCCCAGGGGCTTCCTCAGGAGGCTGAAGACCTGCGGCTGGCACACAGGGGGCACCTAAATGTGCACCAAAGGCAGATGGACGAGTCCAGGGACACAGGGACACAGACAGGGGAGCTCCTAGCAGCCTGGGCAACTTAGCAAGATCCTTCCAAAAACAAAGCCAAACCTGAAGAAGGGCTGGGGGTGCAGCTCCATGCAAGGCTCTGAGTTCAGGCTTCAGTTTAGGACACTCAGTGGGGACTGTGTGCATGTGATTGGGGGGGAGTTCAGGGCAGGGGCTGCCTCGAGGTCAGAGGAAGAAGAACGGATGGAAAGAAAGGGAATAAGGGGGTTTTCCCTCCGCAACACTGGGTACAACCTTGTGGCATTTATAATATTTCATTTACTAAAAGCAAATGAAGATGGAAACAGCTACAATGGAACACCAGGACTTAACAAGCTGAGACGGAGCATCGTTTCCCAGTGTTTCACTGCTCTCTATGGTCTGAAACATGGCATAAGGAAGAAGTTATTAGTGAGCCACTGTGAGCAGCACAAGGTTTTCCCTCCTCAACCCGCCTCAGGGCGCTCTGCCCGCCTTCTATCTCAGAGGTTTTCTTCAGTGTTTCCTTCTCAGACTTTTCAAACACACAGCAAAGTGGAAAGACTTTCACAGGGCACGTGAGAGGACACCCGTTTCTAAGTACACACCTTAAACCACTTTCAACGCTTGTATTTTAGAGAACATGACCTCACCACAAACCAAAATGAGGCACCCACGGGTTCTAGGCAAAGCTGTCCCTAGTAGAAGTTGAATGCCCCCTATTCAAGTGTGACACAAAAGCAAAGTGTTTCTCCATGTGTTCTGTAAAGTCCATCCTCCAAACTTCACCGACATCACTGGAGCGGGAGGTGACAGGCCACCCACAGCTGTTGCCCCACTGCCACAAGGTAAGTGGGGGCTGCACAAGAGGATGTGCTGGCTGTCAACACCTAGAGGGCAGGAGGGCAGACACGCCTGCTCCTCTCACTGCCCCACCCCTGAGCACTCACCCCGCAATGGGGAGTTTCCAGGGGGAAATTTCCAAGGCTGACTGCCAGTGAGCTTGGGCCAGCGGTGAGGATTACGTTACCTGGGCCATCACTCACTGGGCTTTGGGCGGCCTGCGACAGACGCTGTGTGAGGGCCAGACTTTCACAACAGCCACCATGTATGCAGCCAAAAGACTGGGCACTGTCACTACAGCGGCCGGCAGGCGGCCAAGGAGGATGACTAACAGGTCATCGCACCTGCAGAGGGGCCTGGCAGTGAGGAGAAGGGGGCTGTAGAGGTCAGGCAGCGGCACTGATGAGAGCCCTGCACTGCCCACGCCAGGGATGAGAGAGGCACAGGAACAAAACAAGAATTCGGATCTGCTCCTCAGTTTCTTTTTCAGTACTTACCATTTTATATTTGTTCTTGTTTCTGTTTCTCTAAGCTGTGTTCTGTGACAGTGTCTCGACACAGACTGGCATCCTACATGCCACATGAGAAAGCCTCGTTTCTGTGGCAGATTCCACAGCAGGCCCCAGGCTGGCGACCCAGGAGCCAAACTGCAGCTTTGTACTCAGTCTGTGTGTCACAGCGTCTTCATCTTCCTTCACGCTGCCTTTCGACACATTTCAGGACACACATCCCAAACAGCTTCCTCTCTTGGTGCAAAAAGCGACCAGGCCGACACTCACACCTGGGGGCTGTGGAGCCTTCTGCCGCCCCAATGCCTGCTCCAGTGTTAGTGCCCACTCTCAGAAATGAGAGTGGGCACTAACTGAGCTACTTTTTCCACTTAAGCTCAGAACAGGATCCCCGGTACTGAATGCTCTGGAAAAAGTTTTCCACCTGTAGGATATTTGCACACATTCCTCTGGTCCTGAGCGCTCCCCATTTTGTTAACATGATGCACAAAGCTGTACAGTGAGGCTAACAGTTTGAAGGCAGCAGAGTGGGGTCACGTCTGGGACTCCCATGTCTTCTTAAAGCATGGCTTTAGATATCGGAAAGTGAAACAACCTTTTGTGAACTGAGACTTCTCTTTGTAATTATTGTAACTTAGCAAGCACAGATACAGAGACTTAGTCATTAGGGCTGCACTTTCAGGTCCCTTTAGCCTTGTGACACTGGTACAGTGACTCAGTACCCAGACCTGATGCACACTCGGCTGCGGGGCGCACAGCACCCCAGCACTGGGAGCCATGCAGGGAAGCAGGAGCGCATCACCAATGGGAGTAACCATGCCCCTCGCCCAGCCTAGTCACTGCGCCAGCGGGGTGCAGGGTGATAGGCCTGGCGCTTCCTTCCCTCCCCCACGAACCTATCTTCCTGTTGTTCAGGGTTTCATCATTTCCAGATCCTGCTCTTGAAGCCACATCCAGATCAGTACACACTGATGTCACAAAGCCTGGAATTTCTGGTGGGAAATCAGCAGTAGATGAACTCATTGGATACAAAGATCCTGTTTTCATGTCAATATCCTCAGTCATAAAATATGAGGAAAGGGAGGAAGTATAATATATAAATATTCTTCACTCCTAATTTAATCTGAAAGAGATTCCCATGAATCGAGAGATCAACTGTTCTTGGACAAAGAAAAAAAGAAGGACCCTCACTAGGTGAACAAACCATCATTGAGGTCTGAGCTCCAGCAAAGGACTTCTAGGTCATGACCTTTCCTCCATCTGACACTGGGACCATGGGAAGAAGCCATGTCAGTCTGACATCTGGATATTGTGAAAACTGTTCTCTGACTTGGTGCAATGATTACTGAAGGAGGCTCTGTCTGTACTGCAGAAGGGGGTTCCTTATGGCTCCACTCCCATCCTCCAGAGCTGTCCCTCCTTCCTCCTTGAGGATCACACTTTCCTGACAGTCCACAGGTTAACAGCTGATTAGCAAAGATGCCCCCTCCCACTCCTACTGGAGTCTGCCCAACTAGCGTTGGGACCCCCTCCAGTGCTAGGGGATGCTCTAGTGTACACCCCGGGGCCGAGCACAGGCAGGAGACAAGGAGACAGGCTGGAAGAGGACGGGGGAGGAGGCCGCCGGGGCTGCATGTTGGGGCTCTGAGACCTGGTGTTAGGAGGAGGCTGCCGCTAGACCGGGGCAGGAAGTGGCATGAGGATGGGGACAGGGGCGTATGTAATTTAAGCATATTGCACATATCGAAACTCAGTACTTTGTAACATTGTTATGCAATCATAATGAAAGGAAAAAACCCACAAAATGTTTACATTAAAAAATAAAATGTGAGGCTTCTGAACCTGAAATGCCAAGCTGACACCAGCTAAGGACAGTGTGGCAGAGGCGAGAGTCACCCCAGGGACTAGGGGCGGCCTTGGAGAAGACCCCACTGCCCGACACTTTCTCAAGACACCAGCGCGAGCCTGGGAGGGGAAGTCTCAGCCTCCCCACGAGGAACAGACCAGACCCCTCCCAAGCTCAGTGCCGATCCCTGGCACTCTCGGGGTGCAGTTTCCCTCTGGGAGCCACTGTGGTGTTTTAACTGAATTTGGAGTCTTGGCTTCTTGGCAGACAGAGAAGCGCAAGGTTGGCCCAGCTCTGGGAACCTGGGAACAGCTGCAGCCCCACCAGAGCGGCGATGGGGCAGGACGCAGGTAGATCTCCCAGGTGTGCTCGCCCAGCTGGTGGTGCTGTCCATACTGCCCCCAGCTCCTCAGGCAGTGCCCCACACCCTCACATGCAGAGTGAAAACTCTTCCTTCCCGTTTTCCCAAGGTGGCTGGACCATGGACAGCTTACAATGGGGCTGAAGCTGGCCTGAACCCCTGGACACCGTGCTTACTCCAGGGGCTACTCCCCAACGCACCTGTCAGGACACTCAAGTTAGGTCACCAGCAAAGCCCAGAGGATGCTCCACCACCAGATCCTGCTGCTGGCCAGGGACCCCCGATTCGTCCCCACCTAGGCTCAGGCCAGAGCCAGCCCAAGGATGCCCCCCTCTGTGCCTATCTGTGAGTTTTCCTTCCAGTGTCAACACTGTCTCCTGCAGACACACTGTCCTGTGCCATGGTCGCCAGGAAGCTTTGACGACCCTAACAAACCACCCAGGGCCCAGGATGGCTACTCTCCTAAAAAAGTACCAGGCGACTTGTTAACTGCATGCAGTTCTCTGCCAGAAACCAGATTCACAATCAGACTCACAGCAGCTCGAAACGGGAAACCACGCAGGGGTCCAGCAGTCAGCGCTGAACAACTCTGCATCTGGATGGAATGATGACTGCGAACTGCATACAGCGGTCCAGAGCCGCACACGGTGCGGACCCAGAAGAGGGCAAGAGGAAGAACGAAGAGGAAAACGAAGTGGGGAAGGACAAGGAGAGCAGCAGTGGAGAATGGAGCCAAAGTAGATCTCAGGAAGGGAGTTAGGGAACCTAAGGGCGCGGCCTCTGTGACTCCCCTCTTCAGGGAGTAGTTTTCCTCCCAGAGGTTTTTCTCAAGGAGGCTTTGCACAGAACTCTGGTCTGCCTACCTCAGGCCAGCAGCATGGCGCGCCTGCTCTACCAACCCAGCACTGCGCTGGGCTGTTTAGGACGCTGAGAGGACAAGCAGGGCCGTGGCTCAGGGTTGAGCTCAAGGGTCTGGGCCCAGATTGCAGAAGCCACACACTGTGTCGGGAGGGTTCCCACAGGAAGTTTCCACTCAGGACATCTGACCATGGGAGGGGAGTGTGCGACATTAGACTGAACCTGCCCAGGCCCACCTCCTGCCCTGGGGCCCGGCCTGCAGGCACTGCAGAGCTGGTTTCACTAGGGCTCACCCTTGGGCCTTGGCATCCATCTTTGGGCCCTGCCATCCCCGCCGGGTCTCTCTGGGCTCCTGGAGTGCGTCCCCGCCCGCTAGCTTTCCCCTTGGGCTCTCTTCCCCTGGAATGTGCACGCCCAAGCCCGTGACGGCGCCATCCGCACAAGGGGGTTGGGTGGTGGTGTCCTCCCGTGGCCCTGCACACCTCTGCCTGCCTCGCGGAGGCGACCCACAGGGAAGTGCGTGGGGCTGCAGGACTGCTCCAGGTGGAGAGTCGCAGGGAGTCTGCTGTCCAGGCGAAGCTATGCTCTCAGGGAGGCTTGAGAAATGCACTTGGTCCCAATGGTATCATGCTCGCTCGGTGTCTGTCTTTGAGGGAGGATGGTTGTGTTTGCTGTAAGGAAAGGTTGGTGGGCGTAGCCACACATGAACTGGCATTAACACCAAGGCTTGTGACAGAAAATTGCAAGCCATGTCTGCACCATAGCAGCTTTCATGCTCCCGTTACTTGGCTACCATGTTAACCAGGCAGCCGTGGGCGGTCCTCCTGACTCAGCCTCCTGGAGTGTTTGGATTGGGGGTGGTGGGGGAGCCGCCACCTGCACCTTAGTGACTCAGCAAGGCTCTGTCTCCGAGCGACTCTGGGCAACTCGGTGATTTAGCAAGACTATCTCAAAATAAAACATGGAAATAATAAAAGGGTCACAGACGTGGCTAGTGCAAAGGCCTGGTTCAGCCTGCAGGATGGACGGAAGGATGGATGAGAGGGTGGCACTGAGGCCCACGGCACGGTGGTCCTGAAGGGTAAAGTGCAGGTCAGTTTCACAGCCGGCAGACTTTATAAAGAGATGAAAAGCACAGTTGTGTGTACAAGTTATTTCACTCTTTTAAATAGGCCGCACAGAGGAGCCATCCATTCCCTGCGGGAAACCAGCCAAAACAGTGGCAGTAGGAGGAACGTCCAATGTCACAAACACATTTTAATACAGGGAAACACAGCAGTCCCTTACTCTGTGACTGGGGAAAGGCAGCCCTGAGTGGTGGTGGCAGAGAAAGTGCCAGCCCCCAAACTGCAGGTTTTGGCAGCTAGGAGTGAGCAGAGGCCGCAGTGGGCTGCCGAGGGCTGCGGGCCCAGGGTGCATCTCGGGCCTCCAAGGTTCGGCCTCCCTGCAGAGCCCCTGCCACCCCTTTGCACAGGGGGCTCAGGCCCAAGTGCAGCAGCAGACACAGCTCTCTCCACTTCTCCCCCTCTTTTGCCCCCAGGCTCAGCCAAGGGCAGGAATTCCTATTTTTCTGCCATGGCCCTTTATTTGCCAATGAAAAACCTAGAAAACAGACAATGTGTACCGGCCTGAAAACATCAGAAATGTAAGTGCTGTCGAAGTGCTCAGACTGAGCTGCTAGAGAGCAGTTTGCACGGAGGAGTTGGCCACATATGTTGCCCACCAGGTGGACATGAGGGCGGGGCTGCAATGGACTCCTAGCAGAGGAGACTCCACAGGAAGCTTCCAGAAGTAGATTTGGGCTTTTAGGCTCCAGGGTACCTGACGTCTCTGTGCTGGTCTCTGCACAGCTGTTAAACCCAGGGTAGTGAGGAGTGAGACAATGTGCAGGGCCTGACCTGCTCAGCAGAACGCATCTGAGGGCCAGGGCTTCTGAACGGCTGCATATGGTCAGCTTGTGCCTGTGTCTGGGAAAAGCAAGCAGCACAGAACCTTTTGCTGCAAAGTCATTTTAAATGGTCACTAAAAAGTGTTTCCACATCTGTCACATTTTGGAAAAGCCTGCGTGACATTCACCAACACGGAGAAGCGCTTCTGCCCTCGGAGCTCTGAGCTCTGGAGGGGCAGGCTTCAGTGACCGTGTCCTGGCCACGTGCTTGCTGTGACTCTGGAGGGCCCTGGCACATGCAGCAGAAAGCCGTCCAAGAAGAGACTGGAACGGAGAACTGGAGTTGCAGAGTTCCCTCACAATAGGCTCCGTCTGCTTTGTCTCTGTTTGAATCGGTTGAAGTATGTTTTGGGGCGATGCTTGTGTTAACATCCAACTTTTGCAGTTCACTAAACCCTTGATTTTGACACAGACCTAAACCTTCTGCGAGGAGGGGGTTCTAGACTCTGCTGGGGGCTGCGCCAGCTGAGCACCACAGTCCCTTCCTCCCCAGGTGCCTATGACCCTCACGGTATTTTGAAAGCATGTACTGATCCTGAGATAAGGTGAGATGTGCAGTCACAAATCCAACACAGACACCCCAGGGTTTCAGTGACAGACCAGCCTGGGGATCACTGAGGGTCCCGGGCGGCCAGAGAACTGCTGCAGCAAGCCACAGCTCTGGTGAGTGCCACAAAGTGCTGCAGGTCTGCAGGGTGCCAGGTCTGCATGACAACTCCAGGACCACCCCAGGCAGTGAAAGCACAGAGCCAGGTCGGGGGACACGGGATGGGACGGACACACACAGAAGCTCCCCCCACAAGCCACAGAAGAGGAGACTTCAGCAGGCACACAAGATGCAAACCCCACAGCCCAAGCAAATGGGTCCCTTCCGTGGTGCATTTGCCAGGGCCCAGGCCTCAAGCTCCGAGAGCTGCTCTGGGACACAGGAGAACCTGGCCACCGCAGCTTCTGCCCAGCTGCTAGCTCCTCCCTGGGGGCAGTCCTCACCCCATCCTCTCCCGCCCCTCAGTCAGCTTCATCTCCTGCATATACGCGTCCCAGACCAGGAGTGGGACACGCTGCACAGTGCCTCGTCTGCCTCTGAGGTTGGGGGAGGGCAACTCTTCAGCCCTCTGGTCCCCAGGTCTGCCAGGGAGCCAAGGCCCTGCCGCCCAGCCAGCTCTCCTCTGTCTCTCTGGCCCTGGCCCTGGCCCTGGCCCTGTGGAGGGCCCCGCTGCGTCTGCGGTGCCTCTCCCCTGCAGCCCTGCACTGCCCTGCGCGGGGCCTATTCTGTTTTTCTCAATTAACTGGCATTCTGCTGGTCTTGAAATGGCCTGTTCTGGGAAAATGGGGAATGATATTATAGAGAGAGAGGTTTGGGTTATATTTAGAAAATGATCAAGTATTGTTCTTGTCTAATCATCAAGACATTTGAAACATTCTCAAAAAACACAGGCATGGCAAAGTTGGACATTAGTTCTTATGTTCTGAAAACAGGCCTATTTTTAAGCCCTAAATAAACACACTATGGAAAGGGGTTTCCCAAAGTTTTAGGCTTCAAGCCTCATTGTTTTCTCACTTTTCTTTTGCCAACTAAAACGTTGTTTAGAGCTGATACTGGATAGTGAGCAGCTGCAGGTTCTGGTGGAGTGTTTTCCTAGAAATACCAGTTTCGGAAAGAATTTCCACCCATTTCCTTCTGCCCTGCACCATTATGGGGCTTTTGCTGCTCTGCCCCAGGATCGAGGGCCGCTTATTAGTTGGGACAGGGAAGTGAGTGTTACCATGCAGAGCTGGTGAAAGAGGAGCCTGCTCCTGGCCTGCCCAGGGAGTGAGGTGACCCTAAATGGCAGGGAACCCCGTGTTTCAGAATTGAGATGAGGGGTACAGCTGTGGCGTGCAGGTTCCCCAAGACGCCATGCCTCGAGGCGGTTTCGCCATGAGGGCTCTCAGGCAGGTGGAAGCGCAGGGGGGGACGAGCCTGCAGCAGGACGCTCAGCTGCGCACTGCACAGTCTGAGTCAGTCTGCAGCTGCTGACCCGCCTGTTTAGAGGCTTCATCTGGACACAAGAAGCGCAGGAGCACCAAAGGGAGAGGCGACAGAGGCTCATTCAGAGCTACAGCTGTACTGCAGCTGCAGAAACCCCAGGGACCTGTACTGGCAGCTGCTCTGGGGCAAAGGCATCCGGCTGCTTGGACAGACTTGGGCAGCTCAGGTGGCTGGGCCCGAGGGGAGGGGTAGGGAGCGTCTCAGGGTTCATGCAGAGCAGCGTCCACTGCCAGGACCCACAGAAAGAAGGTGCGGGTAGCTGAGGCCAATCACTGTGAAGAAGGGGAGGGCACCCTGCACAGGGTCCCAGCTTTCACTGTGACGACACTGCTGAGTCTGTCTGACAGGTGCGGCTGCACACATGCGTGACATGTCTCCCATGCCCGACCTCAGGTTATAGAGCCCACAACTGGATGGGGATAACAAGCTGTCACCGCTTGGGCTCGAGGTAACGGGGCACTGGGCTTCCGGCAAATGCAGGGTCCTGAGGTCAGTGCACAGGGCACTTTCTGCACAGAATCCGGATGGCTTCCTGGGTCTGGGCCAGGCCTTGTGGAGCGTGATGGCATGAAGGAGCCCTAGGGCTGCTAGGAAACCATTTCACTGCTGTAAGGCGAGGCTTTGCATGGGTCATGAAAACGCACAAGTGGCCTGGACCTCCCCTCCAGTTAAACAGGAGGCCCAGGAACCAGGCAGCTCCCCACTGGTGGAGGCTATGTGGTAGCAGCCTGTCCACATTAATCCCTTCTCTGTTACTGATCATGTTGGAGGGCGTTCCAGTTCACGAGGTTTTTGAAACAGTACAGCAAATGGAGTAGCTTGAACCCTCATGGTATTGGAGCCAAGGCCCACGCCCAGGCAGGGTTACTCCTGGCCTTCCCTGCGGTCACTGGCCATCTCTGGGGTTCCCCAGCTCCTGGATGTGTCCCTGGTCTCTCTGCCTTTGAGGTCATCTGGCCCTCTCTCCTCGTGTCTTTGCCTTTGTCTTCTGAAGACACCAGTCACACCAGACGAGGGCCCACTCTGCTCAAGACCAGGTTAATCCCTCACCCCTGTGGTGGCCCTGCTCCGAATGAGGGCCCACTTTGAGGTCCTGGGGGTTGGGATTTCTGTGCCTCAACGCCAGGGGACTGGAGTCAACCCATAACAAAGTCTTCAGAGAAACGAATTCCTGAAAAGCTACCATGCTTCTAACTGCATCTTGCACGTTTTACTCTATTTTGGATCACTGGCGATACCTCACAGACACTGTCCCTTCTTTACCTGTGGTCACTGCCTGCCCTTCCTGGAGCAGACACCGAGATAATAGCACGCAAGGGTCACTGTTGCAGGAGTGCTTGGCTACAAGTGCCATGGCTTTCTGGATCTCAGCAGCTGCGCTCTGCTCCTGCCACAGCAGCAGTGAGAGTGGCTAAAGGAGGGCACCGCCATTGGTCTTCCTGTTTCCAGCCCGGGTGGCCCTGAGCTCAGCCTGCGTCCTCCACAGGAAGGCCTGTCATCCGCAGAGGTCAGAGCCGTGCATGGCTGCCGCTGGGCCCCAGGACCCACTGTACCCACACCCAGCTCACACTGCTTCTCGGGGGCTGTGATACCCTGCTGGCCATCTGAGCCCACTCTCTGAGCCTGCAGCTTGGCCCCTCCCGTCCCCTGGAAAAGCACTCAGCACTGTCTCCCAGCGCTGGCCCTGCTCCTGCCCCTGCGTTCCTGCCGTAGGTCTGTCTTCCTCTCCTGCCCTCTACTCTTGCCTCTAAGATTCACCCAGGACACCTATCTTTCTTTCTTTATTTTTGTAGTACTGGGACTGAACCAAGAGCCTCTGGACTCAGCTATCTTCCAAGTCTTTTTAAATTTTGAGACAGGGTCTCACTAAATTGCTAAACTGCACAAGTTCCTGCTAGGCTGGAACTTGTGACTTTCCTGCCTCAGCCTCCCAGACAGTTAAGACTGTAACCATGTGCCCCCACACCTGGCGGGGCACTGTCCTTTGGCGTATCTTTCTGCTTACCTAGTCACTCTTCTGAGCTTCAACTGTCTAATTTTGTTACACTTGACCTTTAAATCATGCATCTCAACTACTGTGTCGTTTATTCCCACGCATTCTCATTTCAAACCCTCGCAATGCCTTACCCTTTGGTCTTCCGTCTCACACGGGTGTTATTTTACTGCAGATCTGTAACCCCCGCGGTGCGGCATCACAGGACTGAGACTGTGACCCTCCTGGCAAGCAGGGCCCTTGTGGATGTAACTGGCAAAGATGAGTCACAGCAATGGGTGGTTCCTCTCCCAAGATGACTGTCATGACAAGAAGACTGCATGGAGGGCGCAGACACAGGGTCCCCCTCCACGAAGGACAAGGAACTCGGGGAGCAGCCAAACGCCTGTCAAGGGGAGGGACCTGTCCTGCCTGGACTGTGGGCTTGGTGTTTCCTATCTGAGGGACAGTGCTTGTCTCTGGTCTTCTTTGTCGCAGCAGCTAATCTAGGAGGGACAGTTTCCTTGCCAAATGTGCCACCCATGAAGGTTTGAAGATCGGTCCCTGCCAGCCCCTCCTCCCAGCCTTGGAACCAGAGCTGGCCGGATGAGAGCAGCCAGACTCCTCTGCAGACCTCACCATGCCGAGATGACTCCCTGCAGCAGAGAGGGAGCTCCCAGTTGTGGTGCTGGCCAGTGTGCCAGGAGACACAAGGGCAGAGCTGTCCAACATTCCTCTCCATTCCCTGGGCCCGATGTTTCCTTACTGTCTTGTCACTTTGATGCACAAGTCAGCCCAAAGCCATTCCTGGGGCCCCCACACCTGCTCAGCTGGAAGTCACACGGATGGGTCCTCTGTGGCGGCACTGTGAGCCCTTAGCATCCCCACCAACGACATGGACAGTGCCTCCTCTGGCCTCACTACCTGCCTCTGTACAGGGTCAGGTGCTGGCCTCTGCAGTTGGGCCGGGTCAGGGTCTCTCTTCAGCAGATTCCCGAGCAGGCTGCAGGAGCAGCTCTGGCCGCACCCGCAGGCTCCCTCCTCCCCACCCATGGCCCCCGACAGCTCCTGTCCCTGGGGTTCTACGGTCTGGCACATTGTCTCCCACACAGTGTTTTCTCAGCCTGCAGTGTGAGCGAACAGTGCAGATCTCTGCCCATACTGGAAGTACCATGCCCCGTGGCTTGCCAAGCCTCACCTGCCTCTGCCGGCCTGGGGGTGGTAGCCATGCTGCCCTGAGTTTTCTGAGAAGTGACGCAGGCATGGGGACACCGTCTGCTCTGCTAGACTCCGCACTGGCTGCACGTGGGACCCGCCCCCGCGCAGACTGACAGCACAGCGCTCGACTTCCTCTGATGTCCCCACAGCTCAGTGGGGCAGCCACCCCTCCCCAGAGCATGCAGAGACAGGCGGAGTTCTGCATCTGCTACACAAAGGCTTAAAGAGATGCTTTCACCGTGGGCACGTGCGTTCACACACGCCAGTGCAGCTGCTCAACTTCCACCTGTGCTGGGCTGTTTCCCAGAAAACTAGAATTAAAGCATTCCAGGTTGTATATTAGTTGCCACTGAGTTACTGAGTTTTAAATTCCGTATCATTTCCATTAAGGGCTTTACTACTAACCTGGGCAGTTGTGCGTGACACTTGCTGTGAGGCCAGCAGGGGGCGCCGGGGAGTACTCTAAGGGCATCCAAGGGTGCATTCTTGACTAGGTGCCATTTCTTGCAATTTTCTGTTTTAATTTTTATGTAATCTGGCAAGACTTTTCGATGTATAAATTAAAAAGGTCACTGAAAGGCATGAGGATTTTGAGGGAAAGTACTTAATTTCTTTTCCTGTAAATATGCTGCTGGAGTGGTTGCTGAGCTTTTCAAAACATTACTGGAATTTTTTTTCTTGAGGGAAACATGTCAAGAACTGAGCACCTTAATATTGCTATAAATGTTCTGTCTCCCCAGTCTTTGCACAATTTACTTCTCTTTATTTTCTCTTTGTCAGTCTTTCTTTGACTCCAGACCCCTCCTGGACAGGGAAAGTTCTGAAGAAGAATGGGACCCCAACCACAGCGAGGGCCCGGTATGGGCATCGCTCTCAACCTGGGCTGTCCCCACCAGCTCCGAGCGCCAGGAGTCTCCTCGGCATTTATATGCAAGTGGCACAATTACTTACACACACAGCCTTGACTTTTATACACAGCTATCTATTACAGCTCTGATGCAGTTTTTAAAAAACTACTTTTTTGTACATGCAACTCTATAATCAAGCATAATTTCCCACAGGAAGACTTTTTCATAGTAAGTTAGCGGGATGGATGGGAATACCATGAAGGGTCACAGGCTTCTTTTTACATCTTTGACATAAGCAATTTTATTTATGTTAACCTATAACCAAGAGAGATAATATATCTTAATGTAAATAGCACATGAGACATTTTTATCTGTCTTTAAAAATGTTTCTCAATAATTAAGATAAAATATTACAAATTTAGGTTAAATGAAGATTAATTTAGGTGGTATTAAGCTACTTGCAAATGGAAACGCATGGTATAAAATGTTGAGACAGCTCTTTATTGATGGTTATATGAAGAATCTGGACATGTTGTTCAGAAGCAAAAGAACCTGCATTTGATGCAGTTTTTTTGAAGCAAATTTAGGAACGTTTAATCATAAAATGATAGCTAATAAAGCTTCCTCAAAATCTCAAATGAAATACTGTGTTGGTCAAAGAAAAAACTATTTGACCTAACTTGGGTCATGGGTAAAATGGTCACCACTGACATCAATCCATTGAAAGGAATGTTTAGCATTTCTTTCTACCGGGAGAAAACAGGACATAGAATTACTGGCAAAAATATTGACAGGCTAATGCACTTACCCATTGTTTGAAAATTTTACTCACTGCCTTTAAAAGCTGTGTTTGTATCTTGACCTTTCTGGCATTTGTTTTTTTTGATGGGAAGATAAAATATTCCATAAAAATATTAAGATGAAAATATTTAAAAATCAAACATTTGGGATAACTTTGTACAGCAGGATAGTTACATAAACTAAAGCATACCTAAAAATTCAAGGAATTTGTGGGGAATCTTTAAAAAAGTTACTTGGCTATTTCTCAGATAGCCAGTAAATAAAAACCCTTCCTTCCCCAGTCTGTAAGGTCACACAAGATCCACAGTGTGGCTTTCTGATACAAAAATAAGAACGAGAAGCAGATCTATGCTGTTTGTGGCAATGCAGAATGTGAAGGGTTCAAGAATCTTCTATATTTGTTTAGGATAACTGTGTTCTATGTCAGATGTCTCATTTCAGACAAATGTGCCCTATGCCTACACAGTTTCACAGTGAGCTCTCAGATGAGTGACGATGGAGACTTTCCAACATATCTGGCGTGAATGAGCATGCCCAGCACCCGGCAGCATGGGGCATGGCTCCCTCAGGTTGCTAACCTGCTCCTTCCCTCCAAGTGTGCTGATAGTGTCTGCAGTTCTGTGGCCAACAGAAGCCTCCCAGATGCAAGCAGGGAGACAAGGTGCCGCTCGGTCCTCTTGTCCCTCATTGGTGTGGCAGGGAAATGGCTATTTCCCAGGAAGAGACATGGCCTGGAAACACAGTTCTCCCATCCCCTGGCAGCCAGAGCTGATGCTAACGAGATGTACATTTCCTCACGGCCCACAGAGGTGAATCATATGGAGCCAGCGCCCAATTCCTAGTGGATGATACTTCATTGGCACCTTACATATACTGGGCTAGCTATTTTATGCCAGACACTGTATATCTGCAGCAAGAACAGGAAACCACACTAAAGTAGGCATCACCCTTCATTTCAGAGACGGCTTCTGTACCAGGTGTGTCACCCCTGCCCCCGCCTCCAGGGGACACAGCTGGAGGCAGATGAGGTATGGCAGGACTGCTAAGGCCAGAGAAGCGAGAGTGGGGGTCGTGCACAGAGAGCTTCAGTGATGCCTGCAGTCTGTAAGGGTAATGACCTTTGGCCCCATCTGTGCCAGTGCACTCAAGGACGGTCCCTGCATGCAGACAGCACAGGGCCGTGACACTGACTCTGCGTGATGAGCTTTCACATGAGGCCTGAGGCTCTGGCGCGGAAACCGAGGTTGCGCAGGCTCTGGCAGCAGCTGGCTTTGCACTTGGGGCGCTGGTGGGTGCTGCAGAGAGGTGACAGCCAGGACTCTGGGCGGGTCTCCACCCTCTCTCACGAGGGGCTGGGCCTGATCATGTTAAAAGCAGAGTGAACACTGAGGCTTCAGTTTTCCTCAGAGTTGTCACCATAGGGTCCAGGGAGGCTCCTGGCTGCTGGCAGGATTGTCACCTTTCACCCTGCCGAGCTGGGTTCCCTCACCGTGGAGTGGCAGGAGCTGTGGAGTCCGCAGAGAGGAAAGCCTGTCTGTGTGTCCTGCTGTCTGTGCAGTAAAGGCAAGGGGCTTTCCTCTGCTACTTTCCCCAAGTCCCACGGTGGGGATCATGTGTCACCGCACCCCAGACACTGAGCTCACGCTGCGAGCAGACTGCAGAGTGTGACAGTCAACACACCTGGGCTTGCAGGGACCAAACATCCAGCCCCACATCTCCACAGGGGCAGAACCGGAGGTGGATGGACAAATCGCTCCCACGAGCCTGACTCTGAAAGGCTGAAATACACACCCGCTCTCTCTCTCCTGTGTTGTTGCTTCTTTAGTTCTCGTTAATTACTGCCTACAGCTGAGGGAAGGGAGCAGTAAAAGTAACTTTTCCTCTGACAAGTTTCAAGCAGCGTGAGATTTCTAATGGTCTCCCCTGCACACTTATTTCACCAATTTTAAAGATGCCAGGGGTGGGGAGGAGTGACCAAGATGTCTCTCAGTTTCCTTCCAGCCCCAGTGTACCAGGTGCCCATGAGTCCCGAGTGTGCCCATGTCTGCAAAGCAGTGTCCCAGCTTTGTCATTAGGGCGATTCAGCCCAGAGTTTCCATTGCACCAACAAGGCTTTTTCCCAAGTCAAGGCCAAGAACACTGGCACCAGTCACCACCTCCAGAGGCCTGAGGCAGCGTCGAGGAGAGCAGAGCAACCTCAGCTGTGCAGGCGAGGTGTGGACAGGTTGCAGGCTGGGGAGTGGCCCAGCCCGATGGAACCCAGAGTGGCGGACAGCGGACACTTTCACTCTGCCCCTCTGCAAAGCACACCCTGGGTATGGGCTCCAGAAAGGAGCAGTTGGGAGGGCAGCCACCTCCCCCAGGTCAGCCACAGGCCCCAAGGCCGCCTCTGACCAGGCCAAGGCAGCACTGCCGTGGAGACACGGCACACAGCTGGTGGCCAGGCCTCGCAGCCTGCTCTGCAGCTCCGGCCCCTGCACCCAGGGCTGCCCGCTGTGTGCTAAGTTACACTGTATAACCTTAGTTGGTTTCTGGCTTCCTGGGACACAACAAGTGAACAAACGACTGAGAGGATTCCCAGGTTGCTCTGGTGAGTGAGGCCATTGGGGCTGTGACACGCTCAGACCCCACAGCCAAGTGGCAGCTGACCTGCACCACCAGCCCACACTTCTAGGGCCAGGAGGCCGCAGACTGTGGGATGGCATCGGACTTGGCCTGGGTCACACACGGTAAACCAAGCGAAGGGGCTGGTTGTCAAGGTGTGGCCAGGCTGACCTCTGTCTCCTGGGGAGGGCCTTTCTGGTGCTGTGACGGAGATGGAGAGATCGGGAGTCAGTTCCACAGAGCACACACAGAGCCTCTGCACTTTCAGCCAGGGCCACACGACACGGGGAGAAAACATGTTATTAGGGAAGCAGATGGCACCATGCACTGTAGTTCAACAAAAGTGTTAGGGAAATAAAAATCAGCCGGACAGCAGGCGGCAGCTCTTGGGAAGCCTGTAATCCTATTTCTCATTTTCTACCTCATCTGCCTTCAGCTGTCTTGTCTGCAAGCCACCGAGGAGAGCCCAGGATGGAAAAACGAACAGTCCGGAGATGACTGTAAAACCTCCTTCCAGACTGCAGGGATCTGAGTGGCACTGGCGTTGCCTAGGCAACCACAGCAGGTGCACCTGCAGCCCGGCGGGGTCACCACGGTTCAGTCCCTGCTGGCCTTGTCCCGATCGGTGTCTTGTGAGGGCCTCCTGCCCTGTCTGAAAAGTGTCCTATGGTCTCCCTGTGGTTTGGTAGCTGCAGCAGGCCACGCTCTGCTTTGTGCTGGTGCCATTTCCCTAGCACTCTGGCCTTGTACTGCACTTCATACTCAGCTGCAAAGCAGGGCTTTCTCTCTGGGTCTTCCAAGGGCCCCTCCATGGCACAGGCCACACTTCTCAGCCGTGTTAGGAGCTGCACTGTGAGTGGAGCAGAGGTTGCTGTGTCCCCTGGCTGTGAGTGGCCTCCCAGGCCATGTCCTGACCCCTGTAGACTCCCCTGGGCTCCAACTCAGAGGTCAGCAAACTACAGCCCATCACTTGTTGCAGTCGATGAGCGAAGAATGACCTTTACATTCCCCAGTGGAGAAGGCTGGAGGTGCAGCAGAGTGTGAGATGATGAGGAACTCCAGTGTCAGTGCCCACGAGGAAAGCCACCCAGACCCTGGCACACTTGTCAGGTGCTGGCTGGATGGCCACGTGGCTGAACAGCAGCAGCAGACAGGATGGTGACAGAACCTGCATCCACAGTGGTGAGAAGGCAACCTCTGTGAGGCAGGCAAGCTGCATTTCAGTCAGAGCACGGCCACGGGCCCCAGTGCACTCTGCCCACAAACCATACTCAGGCTGAGTCCTGTTCCAGCAGCAGCCAGGGAAAGAGCCCATTTAGAGGACGCACTTTTAAACAGTTTAATTAATTAGGTCAAGACAGAGTCTAAAAAAGCAAACTGTACTGCACAAATTGCAAATGCACCTAGGAATTAAAGTCTTAATTCCTTGACCCTCTCTGCAAGCTGGTCCTAGGCAGCAAAGGTGTGCATACGGCTGAGCGGCCTGGGGGCGGGTGCTAGCGAGTAGGCAGGTGCGCAGCCCCGGGGCGTGAAGCGCTGGCAATTACAGGAGTAACTTACAGATCTGGTGAAGCGTAGCATTACACAGAAAAGTTTTGGAAGTTAGTGCAGCACCTGAAATTTACAGATAAGGACATCACAGGCTGGACTGATTTAATTAACAATATGCTCCAAAATGCTGAGACTAGAGCGGATCCTGTATAATAAAGGAGGAGGCTGCATGTTCCTCTCTCAATATACTTTAAATTCTGACTTCTGTATTGTAACTCATACACCATTAATCAGGCAACTACACTCTGTGTATTTTAAATACTTCAGGGGAGTTTTTTTTTTTTTAAAGGACAACTGTCAGCTCAGAAATGGATCCTTCTAACTGTATTTAATAATAGCAAACTGGTTAAAAATAAAAATTTTGCATAACTTAGCTAATAGTTCAACCTTCAAGCAATCTCAATGAAACTATTTCCCTCTGAAAAGGCACAGTTTACAAGAGCCAAATGTCTTCCTCTTTATTTGTAATAACAAAAATAAACTGAGGTCCTCACATATTTGTAGTATTTTTATTCCTAAAGGAAAAAACAGGAACTCTCATTGTACTTGAAGATTAAAGTTACGACCTCAGATTCTCTGCCAGCTTAGCATGGCGGAGAGAGCCCGGTGCTCTCTCTAGGAAACGCTCAATTAGGGTGGTGCTCGGACATGCCAGGGTCCTGCAACGGATCACTGTTCCCACAGGGCTCCTGCAGCCCACGGTCCTGGCTGGACAGCGAGCATTATGCGAGGATTTTTCCTGTTGCCTGGCTAGTGACCCCCTACAGGAAGATAAGGGATAAGCCAGGAGGGCGGAGCAGCAGCTACACATGTCTGGCTGTGCTTATCGACTTATCATATAAGGGAAGGAAAGTGATTGATTCGGATACTAACACGGTAGAATCTGGGGAAAGAGAAACAAAGAACATGAAAGCTGCTCTGTGAAGCCTATACGGCCCTCCCAAGTGAGCCGGGCTGTGCTTCCCACTGCAGTCTGACAGTTCCTGCATGCCCAGAGAGAAGACAGCACCCGAGAGCAAGGCTGCCCCTGGGAAAGCAGCAGAACGAGGGCTTTCACCAATGGGCTCAGCCATGCAGCACAGCCCAGCGTGTTAGGTGGCAGCGTGGGACTGGGGACTCACATGTGCCTGGAAGTCTGCTGAGCCGGTGGTTTATAACCCGAAGAGAGAGAGAGAATGTGGCAGATTGTTTTCTTTACTTTGGGCTGTGATCTTCTCTTGGCCGCAGCCTACAACAACTTTCGGAAGAGCGTGGACAGCACAGGGAGAAAGCAGTATCAGGTCCAGCACGGGCCCTGCAGCTACACATTCCTGCTGCCCGAGATGGACAGCTGCCGCTCTGCCTCCAGCCCCTACATGTCCAATGCCGTGCAGAGGGACGCACCCCTCGACTACGATGACTCCACACAAAGGCTGCAGGTGCTGGAGAGCATGCTGGAGAACAACACGCAGTGGTTGATGAAGGTAGGAGACTGGGCTTCTCTGGGGAATGCTGGGGACTCCTGCGATCAGCTCAGCTCTATCCAGGACCCAGGGTGGAGTGGGACTGTTGCTAACACCCTTGACTGACGGGCTGTTGCTCTGGTTCTCTCCGGGGGGTGAAGGGGAAAGAGCTCCCTGAATCCCAGCCGCACTGGAGCCCGCTGAAGCCAGGAGCCTGTGCTAGCAGGCAGAGGGAGTGCTGCTCTGCAGAGCTCAAAGACTCTGTGAGGAGCTGGAGCGCAGACAGCACTGCCAGGACCTTCCCCGCGGTCTTGGGGTCTCAGGGAGGCTGTGAGCCACGGCCTCTTGGAGCCAGGAAAATGTGACAATCATGTTAATGACTGATACATGACGGATGCCGTCAAGTGCTTTACTAATTTCCTGAATTTCTGTACGAAAATAGATTGGCTCTTGGTAAATGAGGGGAAATTAAATACAGCAGACCTATGTTTCTCAGGATCTCGGCTCAGTGGCAAAGGGCTCGTTTTGCAAGTGTCCCCAAGGCAGTACAGTCCCCACTCGGTTCCAGCATCTGGTTCTCGAGAGGCTGTCAAGCTGGACTCCACCAGGCTGAGAGGACGCACAGCGGATTCTCAGGCTGCTATGATCCCATAGACTTTTTATAGAGCGTGTAACCAAAATAAGATAGGGAAAGCTCTGTTTTTCCTTCACAAATTGTCATTTTCTTACAAACCCCAAATGACCCTGGCATTTTCTTTATATGAACCATATGTATTTTAAAGGAAGTTTAAAGGAGACATAAATACTGGATTAATTGTTAAATACAACAATGCATCACAATGCTTATTTAAAGCCATATAAAAGCTTCTAAAAGTTAGTGAACTGCGTAGCACTTTCTTCCAGAAAAGTTCATGTTCTCAGTCATTCATTTCACCGTAAGCTTTTTGTTAGAACACCTTATCTTAATCTCAGAAAAGGTCAGGCTCCTAATCTGTGCTTCTCATTAACTCCCTAACTGCAGGGAGGAAGCCACTGAGCCGAGTAGAAATGAATGACTGTGCCCAGCACTGTCTCAGCTGTTGTGACAAGAGAGGTCGTTCACCCCAGAGAACAGAAAACAGGAGAACTTAGCCAAAGACCCCTCAAACACTGCACTGGGGAAGTTCTCAGCAGCCCTCAACAGCTGCTTCTCAAATTCTCCAGTTTCTCTCCTCTCCTAGTATCACCCTGGCGTACTGTCTGCTATCTGAAGTGCACAGATGGGCAAATAATAATGCGAAGGATGCGAAGCAGGACCCCAGGTTCTAATAGCTGCAGCGGCAGACTACACCCTGGCACCCGCCTCCTCTCTGCTTCTTGGAGAGGTGTCACGCTCATGTTCGAGACCTCCCACATCTAGCCAGCAAGGGGGTGCGGGGGCGGGAGTGTCCATCTAGTAAACACTCTAATCTGTGGCCAGCAAGTCCTCTGCTAAAGTAAACAGCTGCGAAACCTGAGAATGTTTTGCCAAAGGCAGGACCTGTGCTGGTGGCTCTGGCTCCGGCTGAGCCCAAGCTGGGGTACTTGCACCTCCAAGAGCGTAGCTCCTGCTGCTCTTCAGACAAAATGCCCCTATGCCCCTTCTCCTGCATCTTTAGAAACTTTACAGACAGAACAGGGCGAGGCATCTACCTTAGGCGACCCAAACCTCTTCTTTCCCAAGGCCAGTGTTCTGAAAGCCCTTCTCCAGCTCCCCCAGAGAGGAGTTTATCTTTCTATCGGAGGCGGCGGCAGCGCAGCACCTGCTGCTTGCAGGACCTGGGATGTGCACCTGAGAACAGCCATTTCCCTGCCGGCCCACCGCCAGCCCATGAGCACGCCCTTGAGCACGCACGCCCTCGGTTTACAGCCTCCTGGCTTGGGAACAAAAGCACAAAGCAAATATGAAACCTACTCTCAATGAGTAAATGGAACCTCTCCGCTTGTTTTTCTCCTCTGTGTCCTGCCACCTGTAATAATAAACACAGCTTTTCTCCTAAGGAGCAAAATAGTGTCTAATGTAATTAGAGATAAGCCCTGTAACTGAAGGGGCAACGCCATAGAAAGAAAAAGCAGCGTTCTGGGTGCTTCATTGTTTCACATATTTTCTTTTGGGCTTTAAAAAATGTTTCCATATTTCCTTTCTCTCCATGAACAACAACAAAATGAAAAGATAAAAATGAAAAAAGCTGCCCAGAGCCTCTGAGCTTTTAAAGGTTTATAAAGTTGTCTAGAAGGAGCAGCAGACTGCACACCTGTCAGGCCGAACACCGAATGCTCAGCCTTTGGCTGTTTCTGCGAAGGGGGAAGGGGCCGTGTGCGCACCGGGCGCTGCCCTTTCATCTGCCGGGCAGAGGAAGCGTCGGGCTTCTGAATGAGCTTAAGCGTGTGAATGACCAGTGCAGGGCAGGCTGGCTTTCTGGGTAGCGTTTCGCATGGACGGACTCACAGGAGTCCACACCAAGCTCACTCGGGACTCAAAAGACGGTTGTGCCTCTTGGTCCCTGCAGCTATTCTCAGCCTCTGCCCTGTGATGCTAAACACACTATGAAACCTGCAAATAACCTGCCTAGGTGGACTGTATTTTGGTAAGAGAACCAATGTATTTTTCTTTTGATAAGAGGAAATGTGGAAAGGAAATAACTATTTCACATTGATGAATGCTTCATTATTTTATGCACAACTGCAAATTCTATAGCCACTATAAAACGAAATAACTTGAGAAATAAAGCCAATGCCCATTACAATGATGTAAACATTTCCTCTGCCATGATACTTATTGTTTAAAGTAGCACAATCATGGGTTAGGAACCCTAAACTTGAATCTCAATCTTTCCTGAAAAGTGATAATATGTCCCTCAGTAAGGCAGGAGAGCTCCTGTGCCTGCCCAGTCAGAGAGCCAGCAGTCACACCTCTATAAACAGGGTTTCTGCCAGGGGGAGGCGCTAATGGTGAAGGGCGCAGAGAGGAACTCAGTCCTCTAGCCCCCCCCAGGAGAGAAAGCAGTGTGTGTGTGTGTTTGGTCATGTATAGCTCCAAAACACGCCCAGTCCTACACCTCAAGAAGTGAAGTGCAGAGCTGGGCTTGTTGAAGGAAGACAGCCCCGTGGTACCCACAATCCCTGGCCGCCTGTGGTCTGGAAGAGCATGGCTGTGGCAGTGCAGTAGGCATAGCCTGAATCCTGACACGTGATCCTACTCAGGGCTGCAGCAAACCTGGGGCATTCAGTGGAGCTAACTAAATCCACTACCCAAGATCACAGGGAAACAACTGCTGTCACTGTATAAGTGAACAAGTGGTATGGAAGCGCAACACACCGAAGCTTGGAAACCGCAGTCTAGGAGAACCGTGGACAACACGGCACACGAGTGGCCAAAGCACGCATGTGTCTCAGTCAACACATGCCGGTACAGCAGACGCACTTACTGCACACACAGTATGTGAGACATGAACATGTCTGCTGGGCCTAGGTTCGTACAATACAGCACTGTAAAATACAGGGCGCTTTGTGTTGTGATGCTGGGTACAATGCTTCTCTTCTGCAGCCCAGCAGCGTCTGTTTACAGGGGTGGAAAGCTGGGCTAACTGTTCAGGCTTCCTAGCGTGCACACAGGTCACCTACAAAACCGAGGGTCCCATCCTCCTGCAGAGACACTAGACAGTCTACATGGTTTCATCAAGGGCATCTGAATCAATATGGCTTTTCACAATCGATGAATGGGCTGTAATCTGGACAGTTACTGTATTTGGGAGGTAAAAAGAATAATTACTTTATAAATGATAGCTGCATGCTCGGGCTGGCCCATGGCACTTATTTTAACCCACAAAGTAAGTTTTATATATTTGTAGTAAAAAAAACAACAGTTTAAATCAATTCTATTTTTAAAAATAAAACAAAATTATCATGAAAGATATGAGCAAGGCTGAGAAACGGTCTAGTCACAAAACAGCAGAAAACAGGAAGTATATTATTCTTTCCCCCATCTGCTCTTTCTTAGAGATCAGCACGTCAGAAATTTAAGACTAGCCCTTAACTGTGACGAATTTAGTACCAAAATGCTTGGTTTTTACCCTTAAACTCTGTTCAGCAGCACTGTACAATGCTTAGAGTCCTTGCTGGGTCACATGTGAGAAAAAGAGAGGTGGGAAGAAAGACTTTAGGGAACTAGAGCAGTAGAAAGATGTACGTGTACAGCAGGGAGGGGAGGAGACAGACACAGGCATTACAGGCAGACGAGCAGACAGACAGACAGACAGACACACAGACAGCCTGTAACGTCAGGATGAGGAAGAGCCCGGCCTGGGCAGGACTGCTGTGACCGGAAGAAGGGTGGCTGTATCTTTCCATACCTGCCATGAAAGGACTGGGCAGCTCTGCGGATTTCCTGAGGTGAGGCCCAGAGGACTGTGTCATGACTTGTGAGTGTGTGCGAACTATTTCCCAGCCAGGTGCTCCCGGCCTGGCGGCTGCCTGCGCTGCTGCTGCTGCGGATGGGCCGCCGCCCCGGGCTCGCTGCTCTCACTGTCCCGGGGTGGCCGTGCTGCTCTAAGGGCCGGCCCTTTTCAAATCCGGTCCACACACAAGGCCTAAAGCAGGGCCCATTGTAGACAGCCCCGATGTTCTTTCCACCACGCCCCTCTAAGTTGAAGGAGCTCAACAAAGAGCAGTGTCTCCTGTCGCTCTAGAATTCTGGCACCAGGGAGCCCCTTGGGTGGGCAGCCTCACGGCACAATGAAGTAGAGCAGGAACCCTGTGACGGGCTGGCCGAGAGGGCCGTGGGCCGAGTCAATCACTTGCTCTGTCACCTCCTTGGTTCCGGGCACCTGGCAGGCAAGGGCCACGTGACGGGGGACCTAGTGTCACACGTGCAGAACCCAAGGGAAGACAAGCATGGGATGGCATGTGCGTCCCTCCTTGGAGATGGGCGGTGGGGGAGGGGACTTCTTGGCCCCACTATGTGAGTGGGTGCACAGCGTCATGCCCCCACCTCTGCCAAGGTGTTCCCGGTTCCAGGCAGAGGCCAACAGCGCTCAGGCATCTGTTCAGAAAAGGCCTACTGAGGGCCCACCCAGGTTTGCAAGGTTTGCTCCGGTGCCTGGCTAAGTGGAGAGAAAGGAGAACGCAGGGGCCTGGAAAGGTGGGGACGGGCGACACCCAGCACCTCAGGCTCCCAGGAGCAGGTAGGACGGGGAGGAAGAGGAGATAACAGCAGGGCCCCAGGGGCAGGATGCTGCTGAGGGGTGCAGGCATTGACTCAGATCATCAGAGTAACACGGGATCACGGCCGAAAGGGGAGCACACAGAGAACATGTGAAAACGGCAAAACCTGCCAGCCTGAAGTCACATTGCTACTATTTAACGTTTATGTGACTGCCTGTAGGTCAGCATCTTAAACATACAGCATACACTGCCATACTCATGTACGACTATACCTATCCAACAATGGAACTTTTAATTAAAAATAAAAAAGTGAACCCAAGGGGCTTAGTAACTTGGGGCTGATGCCCTGCGTTGGGTGTCTGTTACAGAGCCTCATGCATATGCCTGGCTTTGGACAGCCCTGGGGTCGGGGTGTGGAGGCACCTGGGGAACCACACTGGGTTCGCAGCTCTGCTGTCAAACAAGGACCACGGCTTCGCCATCCTTCCAAGTGAGCATGGCACCACTGCTCCAAGAAAGGGGACAGTGACTGAGAATATCTGCTGTGCAACCTAAGGACAAGACACTTACGCTGTGGTGCAGGGGCGCAAAAGCGCACCGGGTGTGTGATGCCTAACGAGGCACACACATGGAGATTCTTGGAAACCACACATCTTGTCACTCGCAGCCTGTTAGCCCTTTCCTGTAGTTGCTGGAGGGTGAGATCCTGAGTTTCAGAGCTCACACTTCAAAGCCAGGTGGTAAAGCAGGCTGAGGAGGCGCTGGGTGGCCCTCACTCTGCCTCTGGCTTTAGACACCACTCCAAGGGCATCTTCTGCCAGAGCCACAGAGGGGCCCACCCAGGTGGGGGCAACGCCAGCGCTGCACTGATGCTGACAATGATTTGATAACAATAAAAGCAGTGAAAAAGTTTATAGATGACGTTGTAGGAGTGGGTGGAAAACAAGGAAGGCCTGAGCTGCAGGCCAGGTAGGCTAGCTCGCTGGCTTTAATTAATATCTGGATTAGCTATTTCCCCATGAGATGACCTTTTTCATGTCCTAATCCTAGCTGGCACCAGTTGACAAAAGATGTGGAACAACTGAAGGTCTCCTGGGAAGGGGATCTAAGCCTTTTGCACAGAGACCCTTCCACCAGCTAAAACCACTCTCTTTGCAATTCAACTGGAACCTAATTAAAGCCTCTGTGGGTCCCTCCCCTCACCCCAGGGCTCCCCCAGTGATTTCTTTGCTCTCAGATCACCTCACTTCTCCCTTTGAGCCACTCTTCCCTCATCTGTGAGTTACCTTTGGAATCAACTTGACAACACTAAGAAAGTCAGTAGTTCATCTTAAAAGGTCAACAAACCAAATATAATCATACCGTAAAAATAACCTCACATTTTTGAGTATGTAATTTTATAACCTTTCAAGGAAAGTGGAGACTTTTTTTTTTTTCCCCTCTTTTTAAGCAACGTGATACTAAGCTAAAGAAATCTTGGGAAATGGATTATCTCATCATGCTGACAAAGCCTCATACCTATCTGGTCATTCTTGAGGTGCTGAACACTGAACAATGTCACTTGCCCCATGGGAGAGAGTATTAAGAAAGTCCAGAAAGGAAGTCAGAGCCCATTGGGTCTCAGTGTCGACCCGGCTCAGAATTACAGGGTGAGCACCAACTGATGGGCCACACTCCTCTACCAGACAGCTTGCCCGGGTGACTGGGCTGGGGACAACTCCCTGCTTGTGTCTCCTGGTTTGAAGATGGTTTCTCAGGATTCCAGGACATACAGTCATGTGCACCTTCATTATTATTATTATTATTATTATTATTATTATTATTATAGGATTCTGGGACATACAGTTCATATGCACCTTCATTATTATTCTTATTATTGTCTTTTTGAGACAAGATTTCGCTATGCAGTTCAGGCTAGGCTTGAGCTCACTTTGTAGCCCAGGCTGGTCTCAAACTTGCAAGATCCTCCTGCCTCTACCTCCCAAATGCTGGGATTACAGGGTGAGCCACACGCCCCGCTGCATCCTCATTATGCCTCAGCAGACCCCTAGGGCCCAGTTTAAGACTGATGTGGGTTCATCTATCTGTCACTAGTTAACAGTTATCCTGTGCAACTTGCTACAAACTGAAGACTTCTCTCTGGCTGCCCAAACAGTGTTTGGGGATTATGTGAATAGCAAGAGGGAAAACATGCATCGTGAAATCATCTTATCCATGGAGGGACAGGGAGAAGGCCACACGCCTCAGTTTAACTGGCCGAGTTGTGTGTCACATTAGTCTTTGTGACACATTACTGTGTGTGACATTAGTCTTTCTGTTCCGAGAGACGCACTGAAAGGGGCTGAGAAGCTGCCTCCCCACTCTGGCTAAGGGGCCTCTGAGGCCACTAGCCAGAAGGCAACAGAAAGGGCTTGAAAAGCCTGTGTCTCGCGTCAGGGCTTTTGCTTCTGGGCGGTGCCAGCCCGAGGAATTTGGCCAGCCTCCAGGCACTGGGACCATAGGGCCATGTTCTGCAGGGTCTGGACGAGGCATTCTACATAAAACAAGGAATAATGTCGGACACAATCAGAACAAAAGAAATAGAAACAGAAAGTGTTTACACAGGAGGCTCTGAAATACTTTCCTGGGGTCTATATTTGCATGTTTACTTAACCAAGTAACCTTCAGAAGATCCCCGCGAGTACAGGCTAGGTTTATAGGTCAACCTAAAGTCAAAGGATTTATTGTTTTGTTTGCTGTGTTTTACAACTAATAGATGACTTATTTTTAAAAGCAGATTTTATTAAAGTAGTTTTAGGTTCACAGCAAAACTGAGAGGCAAGCAGAGACCTCCCATATACCCTGCCTGCCTGCACGGCCTCTTCCACTGTGGGCACCAGACACCCGTGGAGTGCGGTGGTTATAAGCAAGGAGCCCGCAGCACAGACACATCAGCATCACCAAAGCCGTGCTGGCACTGTTTGTTCCTGGCACTGTATCTTCTGTGGGCTTGGGCAGTTGTACAATGGCATGTGTATACTGCTATAGGCTCCTACAGAGAACTTTCACCATCCTAATATCTTCTGTGGGCCACCATCCACCTCCACTTGCAGCATGGATCCTTCCTGGCACCAAGGTCTTTCCCAGATTCTCCTTCTCATGGATTCGCAGCGTGGTGTCCTTCCAGGGTAGCTTCCTTCCCTTAGCAAGTGATTCCTCCACGCAGGGACCTCTACCGTGCTTGCCTTACTCAGCTAAGCTCATTGCCTCTTTAGGAGGGAACAGGTTTTCTCACTTGTACTGTGTGTTCCTGGTAAGAAGACCACAGTTATAATAAACTTGAGTAACAATGTAAGAAACGTGCTCATCAAGAGCCACACTACAGCTTACACTGCTTAGGGAAAGACTGGAAGTCCACTCATCCTTACCAGGTGACATGGCCTGACCTCTCACCCGTGTGAGCGACATACCTCACAGAGCATCTCCGCCCTGTGAGCTAATGAGTCTCCTTTCAGAGCTGAGCAGCACCAGTGGGAATGTGCATGTGTAAGATGTCCTTGTTCGCTACCCCTCACCTGCCTGCAGAAGCAGGGAGCTGCCCACTGTCCCTTAAGAAGTGACACTGCCCTCCAGGCCACCCAGCCTCTGCCTCCTCTGTCATAGTGCTGCAGGAGCCCACTGCAGCGGCCATACCTCCTAAGTGAATGCAGGCTTCTCCGCTCAGTTCTGGGAGGTGCTGTGATGCGGACTGTCTGCACGTCCTGTGTTTGAGGGGAAGGAGGCAGTACCTTCCAAGCAGCCACTCTGGGGTTAACCAGTTGACCCACATATCTGGGGAGAAGAGAACTCCTGAGAGACACCACTTCCTCTGGGTTTCTCAAAGCATTCGCTCTGCCATTAGATTTTTGGGATCAACAAGTTATCAACTGATAATTACAAACAAATTACAAAATCTGAAGCTAACTCAAGCATTGTTTTATTAAACTATCTAGTGTTTGGAATCTTAAAAAAATGATTGCATATGGTTGTAGCTTAAAATTTCTCTAAACAAACTGGGCTTCTTAATGGGAAGTTATGGAACAAAAATACTGCTACAACTACATTATATTTCGCTGAGCAACATAAAACCTTCAAATTCCAACCACAAGCTAATTATCTATGCTTCACATTTGGAGTATGTTTATGAAATTCTCTATTTCTATTTTTAACTGCTAAAAAATAGATTCAATTTTCCTTTTAAAAAAGGACATCCATGACTCACATAAGAAAGTGTTAAAAGGGATTCCTGACAAGTGTAATTTTTAATAGTGAAATGTTCTTAAAAACTTATTGTTGGGTAAAGAAAATGATACAAGTTTTTTTTTTTTTTAAATCAAGACTGATCAGAACATTAACCCCTGATAACTGGTCATTTTGCGATGTATAATTAACTGCTCCTATTTTTCAAATGCAGTTCCCTTCAGGGTAATGACCATGACAAGCCCTCGTGCTTTTCCCCTCTGCTGTTAACAAAGAAATCCTGATTAGCCTGCTGTCCCATGAAGCTTTTCTAACCCACAGATGGGGGCCGCCTCCTGCGCCCTGGCTGCAGACCCTGCTGCCCTCTGGACAGACAGGAGAGGGTGCAAATAACTGGTGAAAAGGCTCTGGCTCCAGGACTGGGCCCTTTCTCCTGCTGCTCTGAGAATTCACCACAGCAGCCAGGGCAGGGAGGGCATCTCACCCAGGTCAACCTGGGAAACACACGGGTGGGGTTTGCCACCCTGAAGGCGTAACCCTCCTGCCCGCCTGTGATGGCGCAATCACCAGTACCCCAGGGAACTTAGCCTCCTCGTCGAGCCCTGCAGGGCTGACACAGTAGTGGTGGAGGTGATGATGCTGCCAGTCACCACCATGGTGGTGGCGGGTGTGGATCAGGAGCCCCATGTGGCTTGTCTCATTTAGTCTCACAAAACTGCCAGGCTGCAGGGGGCTGATGGTTGAGGCTTTGGGAACAAGTTACAGAGGAGGCACACATCACCTGGCAAGTATGGGACACAGGAATGGCACTTGGGCAAACCTGCACTTAAGTTCTAACTTTGGCCTCCTGAAGCCACCCCAAGGAGAGGCCAAGATTCCAGTGGAACCAACTGCTCCTAATTTGGATGCTAAGGAGCAGCCAAGACTGCAGTGCAGGTCCCGCTGCCAGGGCTCAGTGAAGACACAAGCCACAAAGTTTAAGCTGGCACCTGGACCACCTTAATTTGGAACTAAATTTCTGCAGCTGGGGGAAGCTTTCAAGAATTCAGTACCACTGATAAAATTAAATTGGCTGGTAGGAGTCAAGACCAAATTAGAGAAGTAACCACAGTGAGTTTTGGTTTAGAAGTGGGGGCAAGATGACTCACAGTTTGACTGAAACAAACCAACCTAACAATAGGAAACCCTCTGCTACTGCTCAGTCTTGCACTGGCTCCCCGTTCCCACCGAGTGAGTCAGTAGCCTAGGTCTCCAGTGGCTTGTGTGTGAGGGTCCCTGAAACAGAGGCGCCTGGAACAGCACTTGCTGGGCACTGTGGACCAGCCATGCCATGGTGGCATGGCGTGATGCTGGGCCCTCACCCCAGTGATACGCAGGGGAACAGCTCTAGGAATGATTTCTCTCCCTGAGTAAAAAGCCCAGCATGGACAGGAGCAGTTGGTTCTGAATGGCATGCTTTTTATGACTTGTGGCAGTTGAGTGAAAGGGGAAGGAATTTTCCACTAGCTTCCCCTGGAAGAGCAACATGAGGGCCAGGAGCAGGGGCAGGCCTCCAGAACTGAAACTAATTATGGGAAAGGGATTCAACTGTCTTTACTTCTTTACCACAAGCATTTGGAGAATCATACTGAAAATTTACTTCCCAAAGCGCAGTGGTGTTTAAGTCCATTCGGCTTTTTGTAGAACTTAATGTTATAAAAGGAGTTCACTTTCGAACAAGTAAGGTGGAAAGTACGCAAACTAGAAAACGCACGCCGAAAGTGAGCGTGAGAGTCCGCAGAGAGCTGAGCTACATTCTGCTCTTCCACCCACCACCCAGCCGCACTTGGGAGCACCCCTGGGACACACACAGGGCACCGGAGAGCACTTCCACCAAGGACACTCTGCTTCTAACCATCGTGCCTGCAAGGAATACAGTTGGTTCCCTCAGTGATTTCAGAAGCAAGGAAAATATTGAAGTATATGTTTTAACGAAAGTCTAGCAGTTTGCTAGTTCTTTTCCATTACTGGTTTTCCAACAAATGTATCAAACCACAGAGGTTAAAATTAAAGACAAAGGAAAAGAAGAGGGAAACCAGAGTTGAACTTATCATCTACCTAAAACAAGGCTCTGTGCAGTGTGTCCTCAAGCCAGCTGCTGGCACCTTAGTGTCTTATTATTTTTGATTCACAACACCTATAGGTGAAATGAAATAACCTAACAGTTGCACTTACTAAGTGTGTAGGTTAAAAACAAGTATCCTGTCTTGACAATTTAGTAGCCATTTGGAAACACAAATATACATACATTAAAGGACCAGTGATACTTTGTGGCTCACCAGGTATGGACACCCCGCCGGTCTTTTTTTTTTTTTTGTACCAGGGATTGAGCTCACAACCTTGCATGTAACCAAGCAAGTGCTTCAACTGCTGAGCTACAACACCCCCAGAGCTGTCCTCATTTTAAACTCTATGATTTTCCTGTAGTGCTTGATTTCTGTAACCACAGCTGCAAGGGATCCGGCTTTGCAGAGAGACACATCTGCTGGTGCAGCTGGGAGCTGCTCTGCCCCCACCCTTCAGGGCAGATGTCTGCTGAGCAGCTGCCCATCTGGTGGCACTTGAACAACCTCCTGTGGGCCTGTGGGCAGCTGCAGTCACCAGGTGTCTCACACAGTGGGCACCGCTGTCTCACTGAACGTTCTTGACAACCTGGCACAGTGAGCACTGGCATAGGCTTCACCAGTGAGTAACAAGAAGTCACCGAATGCTAAGCCAGGGGCCCTGCGGACCCTGCGTGTCTGTCCTACACTGGTGCTGCTCAGAGACCCAGTCCGTTCACTCAGGCTTTCCCACCGCTGCTCCACAGTCCGAAATACATGCGTGGGAGGAGCTCAAAATAACAGTGAAGTTCAATCAACCCATTTACTTCACTTTTCACAGAGCAGTTCTGTATTCATTCTACTGGGTGCTGGGTAGGACAACTATTCAGAGCTCACACTTTCTCCCTGCACTTGAAGCCTCCAACTCAGACAAAATGCGATAGATGACTCAGACATTTATTTATTTATTATTTATTTTTAGACCAATGGGAACTGCATGAATTCTTTCTCGGGCTTCCAAGAGTGCCTGCCTTTTTTTTTTTTTTTAAATGCCTAACTGTAAAGAGCTGTGTTTCAGAATGAATTTTAGATTACTAACTTAGCTAACTGAATATATTTAATCTTCTGCAGGCAGCAGAGATGGTTTAATTCATAGTTCTTGGCAGAGACTTAAAATTACTTTCCCCAAGTTTTTATTTTAGTTATTCTAGGATGAAAACTAAATACAGAGATAAATAACGGCATCCATCCCAACTAGGATCATGGTTTCAGAGCAAAATTACCCAACACTTCAGTTAAAAATCTCTTTTCCTTTGAGGCCTCTCTTCACTGAGATGTGAAATGCAGGAGGAACATGTACAAACTATGCCAGTCATAACCCACAGCTTGATGAACTTTTAAAATGTGCACCCACTCACGTGCCTGACGCCATGATAGAGCCCGGACACCCTCATGTGGCCGCTCCCTCCGGCGCCCAAGGCCTGGCCTGCTGCGAGTCCTAACCTGACCCCAGCAGCAGCAGCAGCGAGTCTCACCCATACAGGCTTCATGGAAGCACACCTCAGGAGGACGCTCAGGTGTGCCCACCAACGCATTTCAATTTTATAATCATCGCAGACATTCTTTTTCAAAATTGTGTAGCAGATCATGTATACATTGTATCAGTCTCCATGGAACACCACAAGTCAAAATAAAGATCCCATTGTGAGAGGAAAAAAAAAAAAAAAACAAACAGTAAAAAGTGCTTACCAAAGAAGATTATATAGTTTTTCCGTTTGTTACCACATAATCAGCAATAAAACATCCCAATTCCTTATGATCTATCTGGACAATTAAATAGATGTTACTCACACATTAGCCTGTAAGAAAGGTTCTTTCACGGTAAATGTGACTCTGAATACCAATGGCCTTCACTTACAAGACTTCCTTGTTAGAGTGCTATTTACACAAACATTACTGTCGGTTCAGTACTAATGTTATAGAATAAAATGATGTGGGCTGGAATGCCTTTCAGGCAGTCAGGCTTCATCTGATGGCCAAGTTTTGCACACGCAGCTCTATCACACCACTAGCGTGAGCATGCCCCCCCCCCCATGTACCCTGCCATGGAATCTGATGGGACTCCCTCTGAGAACCAGGCATAAACACCACCCCAGAACTGCATTTTGTAATGAGAGGTTCGGCACAGCATGCACTCTGTGGTCAGGTACTTGCTTATTTTGGGCAGGAGGCTTTGGAAGATGTAATTAGAAGCTGGATGATTTGTCCGGAGTCATCTTCACATCTGCAGTTCTCAGTGCCTCTCCTCTCGGAGAACCCAGCTGCAGCCATCCCCAGAGCCTGCTGCATGTGGCTTTTGGAACATTTTTCTTGGACTGCAAACCCGGACAGAAGCAGAATGCACTTCTGGGTTTTCTACAGCCTTTCAAAGTGAACAGCTGTCCCACCTTAACCATCACAATTTTATTTACTTTTAAAAATTTTTGGTACCTGGGATTAAATTCACAACTTTGCACTTAGCAGGCAAGTGTTTGAGCCACTGAGCAAAATCCCCAGCCCAGCACTGCAGTTTTAAACGGCGAAGAGTAAACAAGTTGATATATACTTTGCATACTTATTAAATTTCAGATCAAGAAACAACGATAAATTACTATCAGTAGAAAAAATTCATGCCATTCAGTCTTGCCATTTAATCTGGGTGCTGAATATTTTCTTCCTTTTGCTGGATTGTTCCTTATTTTAAAGATTAAAAAACTCAAAATATGTTTCAAAAGAGTAATGTGCAAAATAGGGCCTTGTTAGACAAACTTTTTTTAATAAACAAAACAAAATTAAAAAATTTGTATTTCTGAGTTATAAAAAGATTGGTTACTTTTAGGTTCTGCAAAAACCAGGCAGACATACAAGTCTGTGAAGTATGTGCTCACAAGGGAACTAAAATTATGTAAATAAATATGAAAGTATGAAAAAGCTTGAAGCTTTAAGCACTTGGGAGGATGGGAACTGAACCAGAGGTTAGAGGGGAGATAATCTAATCAAATGCAAGAGGTTACTTTCCCTCCTAAATAACTTAGCTGTAATAAAATCACTAAATTCAAAAGGCTGCAGCTATGGCTTTGTGAAAATGATCGTCAAGGAGGAAAGAACAAGAATGCTTTATTGTCTAATGGCTTCCTGGCCTTACACTGCAGTAACCTCAGCAGGTGATGGTGTTAAGGTTGGGGAGGCTGGCAGACCCTGCTGTGGCATCGAGTTCACTCGCCAGGGTACAGGAAGGAGAAGTTGTTGGGACCAACAGTGAAGACAGCCCAGGGGAGCGCAGTCACCCAGGGAAGAGCTGGACTGGGGTCAGGGCCGGTGGCTCATCTCCATCAAGAGCGAGGACCTGTGCTGGGGGTGGGATGCCTGAGGCAGAGTGTCTTCAGCGTCACCTCCCAAGTTCTCCCTCTAAGGTCTCTGCTTTGGGAGCACTTGCAGCAGGAGGAGCTGAAGAGAAAAGAGTGGGTGGGGAGGCAGCAGAAGCAGGTACATAGTGATGCCCCACCCTTCAAAAGAGAAGCAGCGTGAGCTTCCTGTGCCACACCACTAGGTGCCTTCAAAGCATCTTCTGGATGAAAAGCCTTTGAATTTGCCTGTTCCCCTTCAAGCCAGCCAGGACAGTGTAAATCCAGGCTATGTTAAAAAGAAAACCCACTTCCCGGAGGGATGACCACATGAGCTGGTGCACAGACATCAGCCCAGGAGCTCTGAAAACTCACATGGTCCAGACGGCGAGAGCAGCACCAGGACAGAGAAAAAGCACAGGCAGCCCCTGGCGTTGAAATACTTCCCCCGCAAGAAACACGTAAGAACTCAGCACTCGGATGGCCACTTTTCAGCACATGATCAGAGTGGTGGTTATGGTGGGAGACCAGGTTCTGATCCGCACCCCTTGGCCAGCAGCACGAAGCTTGGCCCCAAGTCCCCAGGACACAAACTCCATGATACTACTCCGCCGGCCACCCTGTACCACAGAAAACTGTGTCCACACGCATGTGCACAGATTCCTCACACTTAGGAGTGCCAAGACCCTCTCTGGCGCAGAAAGAGAATGAGATATCTCCTCACTTTATTTATCTTTTTCTTTCAATGAACCTTATAATCAGGTGAAAAGACTTTAGTTGCTTTCTTTTTTTTTCTTTTTTTTTTGGTATTGGGGACTGAACTCATCACCCTGCACTTGCCAGGCAGGTGCTTACACCACTGAGCTAAATCCCCAGCCCAAGCCTCTGGTGTCTTAAAACAAGCAAACAAAAAATGCTTAGTATATTGTGCCCTAAATTCATCAATCTCATTTTTAGGGCTGAATATCAATTGCTTTCACTTGTAATATTTTATAACCCACCATGTTTTTAAAGAGGATAGTTTTATACATTTTTCTACCAACTCTGCAGGAAATAACTGGTATCTCCTAAGCTAAAAACCTAAACTATCCCCAGTGACAGTCTTCCTCAAGGCAGCTGGGCATCTGCTGAGATTCGAGTGGATTCTGGGTTCTTTGGCTGCTGCAGCTGTGTGAACCTCATGTTCTGTTTTTTTTCTTATGGTGATTTCAGCTTCTGTTTCTGGTCTCTAGCCTTGCCCCATCCACCCAGCCAGAAATACTGTCATTTTCGGGGCATTTTCTTCTGCCATCACTCTGCCTAGCTTGCTGCCTGGGAGCTATAAAAAGCTACTGCTTTCGACACGGGCTAACCTCCATCGCCCACCCCATATGCCTTCCGTCACAGCCCTCAGACTATGGTCCACAGAGTTTGGGGACGGACACACTGAGTTCTCCGAGCCCCACATTTCCGTAGGAAAGAGGCCCGACAGCCCCAGCCGGCCATGTCAGGGAGTGCCCCGGAGACCACACGGACTCCTGCCTGTGCCACATGGCCTGGCGGCCTGGTGGGAACCTGCTCAGCTCAAGGCCAGCGTAGAGGTAGATGCCCCTCATGGCCAGGTGGACGCTCTGAGACACAGTTCCCAGGGTTTCCCAGAAGGGAACACCAGCTGCCGCAGCAGTGGCCAGTGAGTCCACATGTTTGAACTGGCCGTCCCTCCTCCCTGCCCCCTCACTTGTCCTCCGAGGCTGCTCTCTGGGACCACTTCCTAAATAAACTTCCTGCATGCCTGCCTTGGTCTCAGGCTCTGCTCCTGGGGAAACCCAAGCTAAGAATGTGAGAATCCACTGAGATTAAAAAAAAAAAAAGGAAAAGTATATATATATATATATATAGTCATTTTGCTCTTGCAGATTGCTATAATAGTCTCGCTGTTCCACACTTGACCTCACAATGTCTGTTACGGAGCTGACACACAGGCATCTGAGCAGTGTCAGGCACTGCAAGGTACCATGAGCCCAAGACCCATGATGTCTGGGTAAATGTGTACCCAAGAGCGCTCCAAAAGACGCTCCCACATAAAAGCTGATTCCTGCACCACGAGAACATGAGATGCATCTACTCAAGGTCACTACAGCAGCCCCATTCACCCCAGAGCCACGCACTGCTGCTGCCCAGGACAGGAGGAAGTGACTGCAGCCCACAGAGCAGGCGGCGGGCTCCTTCCCAGATCCCAGGTCTCGGGAAGGGACCTGCGGAGGCCAGGAGGTGCAGGCTCAAGAAGAAGCCCCAGTCACACAGTGCAAAGGTGCTGTCACTCGCAAGGCAGGAGCTGCCACACACCAGTGGGTGGCAATCAGGTCAGACAGTATCTGTCTCAGAAGGGCACCCACCACCTGCACATCTCCTGCATCAGTGGCCCAAAGGAACGCCTGTTCTCCCCACTCTGAGGAAAGGTGGGAAGAGGCAGGGGTCACTCGGAGCATTAACAGACAAGCCCTGGGCTTCTGGGCACTGGGGCTGGTGGTGGAAAAGCCCCATGGGACTCCTGCAAACACCCCCTCAGGGTGCTCAGTGCGGCTCCCCTGGACCTGCCTGCCAGGAGAGACACCAGTGAGGGTGCTGCCAGGTGTCCTCATCATGGTGTGCGTGTTTGGCAGCCCACACACAGCAACCTGCCAGCCACACCAGGATGCAACTGCCAACCTGCGGGGATGTGGCCTCCGCCTCCTGCAAATGTCCCCCGAAACAAAGGCGTGCCCTGACCTGCTCCTCCTGCTCCCACCCCTTTGATTTCAGCATCCCACCAGCACTGAGAACACAAGCGCTTAGGCAGCAACGCTCTCCAAGCAGGAGGAGGGGAGCCCAACGCTGCCCCTCAAACCATGCTTCAGAGTTTCCTCATGTCAGAGGACCCAGAACATTAGGTCAAGAGCCTTCCAAACAGAGCATCCCTGGATTTAATAATTCTGCACTTGGGTTTTCAGTGCCCGAAAGAGCCAATGTTTTTCTGGCTGTTGCCAGGGTACACGCATAGCATGGGTGGAGTGAGTCCCAGGCACACTGGAACTCGACCCGCAGTGCTAGGCTGTAACATACACAGATGCAAATGTTCTTGGTACCGCGATGCCGCAGGACACCCAGTGTACTTATGACAGGGAGACGACCGCTGGGGTGTGGCTGGGGCTAGGGTGTGTCATGGGCTGGAATCTTTGTCCCCAGTGTTGCAACTTTAGGGGGCCATAGGGCCTTCCAGGGGTGCAGCCCATGGAGGTCCCAGGGCACTATCCTCCATGAGTAGTTCTCACAAGAAGGTTTTCATAAAAGAGCCAGCCCCCCATCCTCCAGCCACCGGCTCTCTAGCTTCCTGTCTCCCACTCGAGCCCTGCAGTGACATGAGCTCCTGCATGGCTCCATCCGTCGGGATTTCACATGGCCGAAGAGGCTCCTTGCCAGAGATGGTACCATGCTGTCTGGACTTTCAGCCTCTCAAACTGTCTGCTGTAGGAACCTCTGTTCTTTATAGGAATGTTATTAGGGCAGTGAAAAATAGATGACCGATGTACACCCAGCAGGGGACGGTGGACTTGCTCACTTGGCCAGAGGGCAGGGGTGATGTGAGCTGCGAAATGATGAAGGGGTTTTGGCTTCTGACTCTGACGTGGGGCAGCAGGAGGGCAGGTGGGGGCCGCATGAGGACCCAGACTATAGAGGTGACAGGAGGAAGGAGTGAGGGAGAGAGGGCCAACTGAGGCAGAAAAAAACATCCTGTGTGTGTGTGTGTGCGCGCGCGCATATGTGTAAGACAGAACACTTGCCACATCTTGTTTATAAATTAAAACACTAGAGAGAAATGTTTCCAAGGAAACCTCAAACTATTTGTTACTTTTCTAGGAAAATTAGGTTCCTCAAATGGATAAAAACTAATTAATGAGACGAGGACACCAACTTTTAAATAGAAACGGCATCTTTCTGGCGTCTATGCTTGGTGCGGGACTAGCCTCAGAATCCCAAGTCGAGGATAGTTTTCACACACGCGCTGTCTCATCCTTTCCTGAGCCAATTACAAGATGACTTTTCTTCTGGTATGAAAATACAGGGATAATCACAGTGGGAAGGAAGGGAGCCAGAGAAGCATTATAATGTGTACTCACTCTGGCACAACGGTCTCAAAAATGGACTTATTTGTCCCTGTCAAACTTGATTATTCAAAATGTTAGGGGAAAAATAAAAAGCTCCAGAATATTTTAGTCTACAATGACGGACCCCAGGACATATTTTATATTATACATATACAGTGGTGCACTGATTCATGAACTTACTTTGTTCTGCGACTGCAGAGAAGACAGCCACGGTCATGGTCCTATGGAGAGGGTGGTGTGGCTGTATTTATCACTGGAAGCAGGGGTTGGGAACGAGAGCAAAATTTTGCCAAACACTTCTGTTTGTGAACCAAACTGTTCATGTGTGTGAACCGAAGTACATAATGTGCATATGTGCACACATGCATATGTGCCGTGTTAAAATATTTTATTCTGGTTGTTGGAGCTTTGCTGTGTGGTCAGGCTTTGAAGCCTGTTTGGGGTGCAGATCTTTTTTCAGCAAATTAAACAACACCTAGTGACGATCTAGGCTGCTATAGTATAATGGTAGTGACAGCCCTATAATATTAAGTTTGGATAATTTGTCCGTGACCTGAGAAGAGCAGCTCCGGGCTCCTCACGCTGAGAGCTCAAGGCGTTCAGAAGAGGCGTAAGGAGTACATGCAGTCCTCTGACTCTGCAGAGAGGGGCCCTCTCAGGGGCCTGGTGACCATCACCGTCAGATAGGAAGGAGATGTCAGACATTCCTGAAGCCAGCCGGGCACAGGAAACAGGAGGGAGCCATGGCTCGAGCATTGGGGGGCTGTTTCTGATCAGAGCACTAAGTGTGGATGTAAAGGGCAGGAGACGTCTGCTAAGGGCAGAGCCGGCACGGAGGGGAGGACGGCTCTTATTCGGCGTAACCCCCCACCCTACGAGACCCTTACGCTAGGGAGGAACTGGGCACATTTCCTGGTTGCAATCATGGATGACAGAAATTCGAGAGACACTAATCAGAAGGACGTTCCAGGGCAATAATCTTAAAAAGTCAAGAGACAGGGAAGTACCAAGGTACCTGACCGTGCGACCATCCAGGTGGGTGCCTCTCTCATGGGTCCTGAGACACAAGGACATACAGAGAGGCTCTGCAGGGGAAACCTTCATTAAGAAATGCCCACTCTGAGATTATCAACATCTGTATTTTTTCTATTTAAAAAAATTAGCACTGGATTTTGGAAAGAAAACTAGAGCCTTTTGTTACCATACTAACAGACACTGGCACTAGTAATTCCTAATTCTAGGGTCTCCTGTTGGTGAAATGACCCTTAACAGAGTGGCAGGTGATCCACCTGCTTTCCAAGATGCTCTGAAACTCCCCATAGGAAGGTGCACACTGATTCAGAGACACAGCACTTTGGGTTGTGAAAGGGCAGAAAGTGTAACGTGGCCTCAAAGGGAAAATAACACTTTGCTTCCACGTACACCAGGTCTCAATAGACACCCAGAACCCAGAGGAGATTTACACAGCAGCCAGCACAGACAAGCAACCAGAGGCTCCAACTGTCATTGCTTGGCTCGTGGCTGCTCCACTTGTTTCTGAAGAATGAATGCATTTTTCTTCTTCTTAAAGAGCAGCCACTGTCAGTTCGCACTTTCTCTCAAAATGTGAATTCCACCACTCCACGGGTAAGAATATAGTCTTTTTACAGCAAGATAAAATGCTACTGCTTGCTGCTTCTACTTCTGTTCTATTTTTCTCTCAAAGACTTCGATCCATCAGCAACTGGCCCAGCATTATACAGAACTTCACTTTACATGACATGTCTTCAGAAACTGCACATTTGGTGCACTGATACTAACCATATATATATACTATGTATACAGTACCCTTATAAAACACATCCTCACATGTAGACACACACACACACACACACACACACACACACACACACACACTGAATGGCTGACACACGCTGTCATACTGAATAGCTGACCAGTAGTGATCTGAAAACATTTTGACAACGGATTACTTTCAAGCTTAGAAAATAAACTTAAGAAATTTTATCTTTAAGATTAGTCTGTACGTTTTCTAATGTTCCCAAATCTAATTTTAAACTGGAACTTGACTTAAAAATTTTCAAATTATAAACACTCCTCTCATGTCTCTTGACAGTTGTAACCACATTTGACCCAGGAGCTTGAAAAGTGGGAAGGAGGCATTAAAGGATTTATTTTCTTCCTCTGGTTATATGATTCAGAATGACAAATAACAGAATCACTTTTATTTAACTGTTAAGTACTAAAATCAAAACGAAGATTAAGATTTTTATTTATAATACTTTGTGAATTATTATTTCTGAGTATGGATTTAAACTAAATACAACTTAAGCAGACCTTTGTAGTTCCAATCCTCCCAGAATAAATCTTTCTAAATATTATCTTTGCTGGGTGTTAAGAGTAACTAAGTAATTAAGACAATTCCTCTGGATGACATAGCTCCAACCTTAACCTCGAAACCCCACTCCTCCCATGGTGCTGGGGTGGGGTGGTTACAAACAGCTGCCTACAAATTCTTTGAACGAGGGATTACAATCATGAAATTCACAGTTTGTTAAAAGATGAAGCAGAAGAAAGAAGGGACAAATGCATTAAGGAAGATCACGGATACTAAAAGTCCTTATCTGGTTCTGATAAACAGTAATAGGGTATGGGATTCTTCAAGTTTCAAGAGGTCTGTACAAGAAGAGGTGGTTGCTGAGACTGAAATAACAGTACTCGAGTTTTTGTAGGGTCTAATCTTTTTCTTTTTCTTTATTTATTTTGGTCTAATCTTTTTCGAAAGCCACAGAGTAGTAAATGCTTCAACTGCATACTTTCACGAATGGTCAGAAGTCTAGTAACCATCACACTTCCTCCTGACTTGGTCCACCCCATAACCACAGGACAACAGTTACCAAGGAGTGGCCAGTGGAGTGGGGGAGGGGTAGTGGTGGGAGTCAGAGCCAACAGGCCATGGCACCGCCAGAGTTACAGTTCTGGGCCTGGTCCTCAAACCCTATCAGCTGCACAGCCTGGGAGCCCTGAACCCTAAGCGGGAAGCAACCATCCCATCAGCACTCCTCCCAAGGGTCCTCACTCCTGTCAATACCCACAGACAGGGGGTCCCCATGATCATGGAGGGCAAAACACAGCCCCATCACAGCAGTGGCCGTGTCTCGCTTCCCCAGGAACTGAGGGAAGAGGGTCTCACGTTAGGTGAGGAGCGCGTCCATGCAGGTCTGGGTGGTTAGGCCCACAACACAGTCTTAGGAGGGTTACTAGGCCCTGAGAACCGGGACCCAGGGGAATCTGAGCCCACTGGTTCCCTCACACATCTTAGGGCCTCCAGACCCCCAGTGTCCACCTCCCAGTGGCAGCACTGAGAGTCAGCGTGGCACACTGTGTGTCTTTCCCGGTGGCAGGGTGTGACCCTCTCTGGTGTCACTTCTAGAGACACAGAGACCACATGAGACTCTCCTACACACAGAGTTCCTAGGTTGCCAGATTTTGGGTAAAAATAGCACTGAACTTTACTGCTGGTGTAAGAAATGGAAAGATTTCAAATCTACGGCAAAACACAAGTTTTCAAGTAGAGTTTTTGAAAGAAGGAAAAGACGGCCAGTGCTTAGGAGTCAGGTCCCTTGTCACAGACTAACGCCTGTCTCCCACACCCGCTCTTCCCAGCTCGAGAGCTACGTCCAGGACAACATGAAGAAGCAAATGGTAGAGCTGCAGCAGAACGCCGTGCAGAATCAGACAGCCGCGATGATTGAGATTGGGACAAGCCTGCTGAACCAGACGGCGGAGCAGACTCGGAAGCTGACCGACGTGGAAGCCCAGGTGAGTAACCACAAACACGGACGGTCTGGCTGCTTCGCAGCGTTCCCCTGTTGGGCCATGCGGCAGGATAAGGTACATCGAGCATGGGAGAAAAAGCATATGTGAGAGCTTGAGACTGGAGGTGGAGGCGACCGCTGGTGAATGCGGCTTCCCCACGAAGGCAGAGCTGCCTTTACTCTCCTGAGGACCCCAAGTCACCACTGCATGGTCAGAGCTCCTTCCCCCACAGCTCTTTCCTGGACTCACTTTCTGTGCACTTAGGAAACAGAAATCACTGAGAAGAGGGCTAGAAACTTCATTCTAAGTCTGAGTATGGAATTCAGGTAAACCCTGAGTCTCCAATAACAAACGCACCAGTGGGCAGCAGCAGGCTGGGCACACTCTGAGACCACGAGCCCAGGGCCCACATTCCATGGCACGGCTCAGGTCCACCCCCGCACTCGAGAGTGGTTTGAGCCCTGCCCTGCCACTTCCCGCCTTTGGTGTTCACAGTGACAGAGGGCTGGTCCAGAGCACTGAGAGCCGAGTTCTCCTTCTGCTTTAAGATTCTGTGACTGCTGGGTAACAACAGCAGAAAAAAGAAAATGGAATAATGAAAATATTAGGATAGCAGCAAAACATTACCATATCAAAATAGTAAAAAACAAACAAACAAAAAAAAAACCCCAAAGTGTCCAGAGTTAAGCTGAACAAAACACAGCTTGTGACTCTGTGAGAACAGCCCAGAGGAGGACAAATGAACTGGCGCTCAGGCCGTCCCTTGCCCATGCCGAGCCCAGCTCCTCTGCAGGTTCAGGGCAGCACCGTCCTCCTTGGAACTGTAAGACTGCGTCAGAAGAAGCAGAGCATCAAGTGTACTGTCTCCCGCCTCCACATATTCCTGCATGCCGCCTCCTCCTCTGAAAGGACCGATGGTGTACACAGCCACAGAAATCACAGGCTCCATGTCCAACGTGGGTCGGACGTCCTCCCACTGTGTCTCTGAACCGCTGAGGAGGGCAGAAAGCAGCAGGAAGGTGATAAAGAGCAAGGGTTTATAATGGGATACAAAATGAATTACTTGATTACCATGTCTGTCAGCAACACCAGAAGAGTTTTGAAACAATATAAGTAAACAAATATTTTATTAGTAGATCAAAAGGCATTCGAATTTATCTTACTTGGTAATAAAAACTAAAAATGAAAAGACAAAAATAAACATATCCATGTATCCACAGTCAATCAGTAAAATAAACTAGCAATGGCCAAGTGGCCTTCCCTACACCTGGACAGGAAAGCTGGCTGGCAGCCACACTCATTCAAAAATGTCCCATAAATATCAACACATATCATGTTTTTATGTAATAGTAATTAAAAAAGTGTTATGCCACAGAACAACCATGGAAGCCTTTATCCCACCCTGTGTAAGTGCTTTTGTTGGATCACATGATTTAAAAAAAAAAAGCCTATTGTGAAATTAGATATCAACGACCCTAACAGGAAAATAGGAAAACGGATGGAAAGGAAACATTCTACAGAGTCCAGCGGGACACATTGACAGGCTGAGTAACAAAGGACATTATGAGACTGAGTAATAAAGACAGATGACAGAAAGAGAGGCTCGGTGGAGAGAGGAAGGGCCCTGGGGAGGGTGGAAGAGAGGGTGGGCAGTGAGAGGGAAGTGAAGAGGACTGTGAGGCAGTGTGAATGGACACTCCACACAGTGAAGGGACAGGACTGCAATTATCATGGACATATGCTAATGAGAAAGACACGCTGAGTTATGAGCCCAAGCCACTGGGAGCCATCCACTCACCAGGTACAAGCTGTGCGAAACGGTTTCAAGTTAAATGTGGAAATTTCTAGTTAGATGCAAGGTTCTTCAGCCTGTAAGAGCAAGAGACTGCTAAGCTGGGCACTGCCATGCAGCTGGAGGTCTGAAGGAAACTCAGAGAAAAATCATAAGACCTGCATAACTTAGTCACCAGCAGACCAGCTCAGTTGGGTGACTCTTCAGAAGGTGACCTGAAAACTCTGCAGTTCTGGGTCACACAGGATCTGTCCACTGTCTGTCTGTTTCTCTTAATTCTTACAACTTAAATAAGAGTCTGATTTTCCAATCCCTTTGAAAAATAACTGACACAGAATATTGGCATGCAATACTCCAGTGCTAACCCCAGTGATGCGCATGGCCTTTCTTCACGTACAGAGGAACTGGCGAACTCGAACTCAACCAGTGGAGGAGTTGGGACCAGACATGCATGAGACCCGCACCTTGGCCAGGCCGGGGTCCTGCCAGTGACAGCGACACCCAGCAAACAGTGACTCTTTCAAGGACCCTGATTCTCTGGCAACAATTCTGACTTCCATGCACATGTGATATCACATCCTAAATAAGCATGACTGGGAGGAAGTGAGTAATTGATCCTTCCTGTGAAAAGTCAGCCAAATGCTGCAGGCCCTGTCTTTAAAGCTGTGTGAACACGGTGCGGAGAGCGACGCTGCACATGCTACATCACAAAGGCCCACAGAGCAAACTGGTCTCCACTTCTTATTGACATTTTATTGTTTCCTAATTGGTGGAAAAGACTTACAAAATGGGAAAAAGAAAAATGGGAAAAAGAAAAAATAAATCAAAGGCTAAGCATGCGGTTAGAGACTAGGAAATGCCAGACTAAAAGGGAGGTGCATTTTGTATAAGAGGCAGGCAACTGCTCATCTTTCGTTTACTGACCAACAAGTAAATATGAGAACCAGCATTTCATCTGAGCAGAGGGAAAAATATTTTTTTAATTTATCAACAGTTTTTGATCTATGAGATAGAATCATTTTATACTTCCACTTGTCTCAGTGGGTGAAATGATAAAAATATGGCAGAACTAGAAAAAATATTATATTACTTCACACAAACCATTTTCCAAACTATGAACCACTTTCTAAAATAAAAATGGGGAAAAAAAGTTTAACATGCTTGACTGTTACCAACGATTCTAAGCCTTTTCTGAAAACAAAACCATGCCAACATGGGCCACTTGAGTTCATAATGTGTTGTGTTTTCCAATAATGTGGGCAACTGAATTAAAAGGGAGCTATATAAAAAAACAAAAAATAACAAAAAAGAAAACCAAAAACCACCTCTTCTAGGCTGGGGGTTTAGCTCAGCGGCATAAGCGCCTGCCTTGCAAGCGCACATCCTTGAGTTCGATCCCCAGTACCAAACAAACAAACAAACAAAAAGGGGGTGAGCTATAAAGTTAAATGTATTAAAATGATAACCTGGAATTTTACTTTGTTCCATGTAGGTATTAAATCAAACAACAAGACTTGAACTTCAGCTTCTAGAACATTCCCTTTCTACAAACAAGCTAGAAAAACAGATTTTGGATCAGACCAGTGAAATAAGCAAGTTACAAGATAAGAACAGGTAATTACAGTGTAAAAATCTTTGTAATTCAAAGCTGTACGCCTTCCAGGGATAAAAGCCTGCCTCATGGGCCTTAGTTACAAGCATGGTTTCCAGATAATGAACGCTTCATGCACAGCATACAAATCAGAAACCTTGAAGGGAAGGCAGAGGGAGAGCAGGTAGAGAAAAGTCCTGAACAAAGAAGTCCAAGACAGTCCTCGATGCTGTTTTTCATTCTTTGGTTCCTTAAAGATGGTCATACATCCAACTGCCTCAGTCTCATGCATGTGAATCTATAAAAAGCAGCACTCGTTCAGTGAAGCAAGCGGCACTGGCCTGGACATTGGAATACTGACTGTATCAAGCTTCTCTGCCTTTTAGAGACTTAGGTTCTTCCAACACAACATGGTCTGCAGTAGGAAAACCACACTTGTAAGTCAGGATTCATTTCAGGATACAATACTTCCTCTTAAAGCAGTTAATGTTAAGTAACAATATACAATCCTATATTCAGATAAAGTATAGGAGAAGAACTCGACGTTAACAACACGAAAACAAAAAATTCAGGTGCTAGGTAAGGACTGTTCATAGGCTTATTGTAGCTAGAGACAGACATGAGGGTTATTCATGCACGTACATGGTGTGCTTATTTCCTTGTTTTTACTCAAGACACATATTTGGAGACTAGCACAATACTACATCCTTGCATTTCACAATGTAAATAGTTTTTTAGTCTTAATCAGAAATGATGATAAGTATTATCTCATAATCATTCTTTACTGTTCGTCATGAACTAAAGCACAATACAGTAATTCATTCTGTTCTCTGGGTACCAAGTTGAACTCGTTATTGATTTAGAGTTTTGAAAATCAAAGAGATTTTTCTTCTTCAAATATTTTTCTTTTGTGTTTCAAATTTCTCTTCCACATAGAAGGAAATAAAGGTTTGAGATCAGTAACTGAAATGAATAATTTTGCTAATTTCACTTTGCAGTAATGTCAGGGACATATTGAGCTTGTTCTGAGTTTTGCTTGTTTACCAGTAATGATGCCTAGGAGACTGGTCCCAGAACCTCCTGGATACCAACAGCTATGGTACAAGAAACAAACAAACATCGTGTTTACACACAGCCTACATACCACCTCCTGAGCATTTTAAGTTGTGTTGAGATTATTTATAATACCTGACATAAATGCTATGCAAGTGGTTGCTATATTGCCTTGCTCAGGGAATAATGGCAAGAAAATAAAAGTCTGTACATGTTCAGTACAGATCCATCTCCCCCCAAGTATTTTCAGTCCAAGGTTGGTCGAACCCTCAAAAGTAGAACCTGTGAATATAAAGGAACGACTATATTTGTCAAATCACACCAGCTTTTACACAGAAAAATACCAATCTTATTCTTTAGTTCAATGCTCAGAACAAGCATGATTTTATGTTACATAAAGTCGGCTCGTCAGTGAGTAGCTCTGAAATACAATCAACAATTCTCACTACATTTTTGGCCATCTCTTGATTCGTTGAAATTTCTTTTATGCCAAGCTTTTACAATAGAGAGAAGAATGATTTCAGTCCCACAGTAGCTTGCTGTGTTTTCTGGTTTTTCTTGTTTAAATGACCCCTCACTTTCCTCCCTCATTTAACTTGCCTGGATCAGTTTGTACTTCTGCAATAAATCTAATATAGTTTTATACTAGTTAAACTCAAATGTTACAGTACTTTCTCTATGAAAAGCACCTCATCAAGCACATCAAACAAAACTAAAATTGCTTGTGACTTGCAATTGGTCCCCAACTGGACCACAAACTCAAGTGCAGAGTGGGTCTGAATGCCCTGAGGACAGCAGCAAAAGGTGCCCCTGCTACCTACCAACCAACTACTGAACCCACATAGTAAAAGCTACACAAAAAGCAGGGACAAGCCTTTAGGAGCCACGGAAATCAGATTCTTCCCTTTTGCTGACAATAATGAAATAGCTATAAGAGTAAATATGAAATTTTATGGGTGATTTTACATCTTTTCAATGAGTGTTTTCTATGTTAAATTTCACTGGTGCAAGATATTTCACAAGAACATCATTATAAAAACATGCACATGGTGCTCTATGTTTGATGAGCCCTAATTCAGTCATTCCCCAAGAGCAAACCTGCAGTCCATAGAGAACAGGTTCGAATGAAGCAATCATATCCAACAGGGCAACATTTCTTTCCAAGTTACCATTACTACACTTTCAGAGGCACCAGCTGAAAGTGACACTGAAAACTATGCATTTTTACGTTGTTACTCTTTTGTTCAAAAAATGTAGATTAATTTAAGGCTATGCATACAGCTCAGTCAAACTGCTCTGGCTTGGAAGCACATTGCCAAAACCACCATCTCTTTACAGAGAAATGCAGTGAAACTCATTTAAAAAAACAACATTGGGTGTGTGTGTGTGTGTGTGTGTGTGTGTGTGTGTGTGCGCGTGCGCACATGTGTGACTATAATGAAATCCCTAAACCAGACTCACCTTCTAAAGTATAGGAGTTTACTGAGCTCACAGTTTTGGAAGCTAAAAGGCGGAGATGAGGCTGCTCTGCCGGTTCAGCCTCAGGCAAGGGCTTATTTGCAAACAGCCCCGAACTGCAGGAAGAGGTCACATCCCCAACAGGCAGTGCCAGCCAGGGCTCAGGGATGGGCTGGCTTGTTAGCAACCACTCTGGTGAGAGCTCGGGTGTCCCATGAAGGCTGCCCCAAGCTGAGGGTCCCGCAGGGCTCACTTCTTAAAGGTTCCACTCCCTCCCACGTTGCCATGCAGGAGCTTCCAACACATGAGCCTTTGCTGGACACAAACCACAGCCAAAGCATAACAAATGTGATTCAGATTCACGATGTTTCTGCCAACGGGACTCTTCCCCACAGCCCTAGTTCACCCCAAGTTATGCTTATGTAAAATGAAGCTGTACCCAAGTCAGCTTTATGGTGACAAGCTAGTAGAGCACCCTCAAGTGAGCTGCCGGGTAGCAGCACGGCCACTCCTCGCTTCCACCCACGTCTCCCTTCAGCACTTATCAGCACTGGCTGCAGGGTCTGTCGCCATGCGCAAAGCACCTGATATAAATTTACTCTATTTTTACTGCTTTTCTACCAGCCCATTAGGAAAATGCTAGCTGCAACTCACTAACCTGATTTTGTATGTCGCTAACAGGTCCTGATGCGTATTTTTTACAAAGCGCTGCTCTGTAACAGTACCCCTGATAATTGTTAGCATGCAGCAATCTGTCCCTTACCTCATTAGTCAGTCTGGGCTGGGCTGATCTGACGCTGGCCTCTGCCTTAAATGCTAAAACAAGCTCGAGTGCAGCGCGGTCTGCAACCGCCCCTTGGCTGGTGAACACTCAGGAGTGCCGCACTGAAGCAGTCGTTTCTTCCCTGTCCGCCCACAGTGCTGAGTGCCAGCCGGCACCCTGACCTGTGTGGCTGCCACATTTCTTTGATGCTGTCACTCAATGATTAAAAACAGCACATGAAGGCTGGATCGTAGCCATGGAGCAGCCCTTCCAGGTGCCCCGTGTGTACTGCGTGGCTTCTCCAGGTCAGGTCTGTGGCAGTGCTTCCCAAAGCACGCTGCCTGCATGCCGGTGGCACTGACGCTGATTTTAGGTAGAGAGCAGGAAGAAACTAACCACTTACTTTTAGATTACCTGCTTCTTATGATAAATCATCTTGGTTTATAAATTAATGATGTTATACCATTCTCTTTTAAAATAAGCTAGTATCAAGAAAAGTACTAAGAAACAACAGGTGAAAATGGATATGGAAAAACTAATGGTGTCCAGTGAAAATAACTACAGGACAGCCATGGGTTACTGACTCAGCATTCTGCCAGCACATTTGTCATCACAGTGATTTATAAGGACCACAGGGCTGGAAGAAATTTAAGAGCTGTAGTTCAACTTCCAGTAAGGATAATTAGCGCTGGTTATGGACAAGTTATTATTACTTATGGTTCTCATTACTTATCTATTATCACTTATTATTGCTTATAGTCTAGTCTCTTGGCTGGTTGGGGTTGTTTGTACAGTTAAAGGTTCAGAAGATATTATTGCCCCAAAAATGACACAATGGATGCACAGAGGAGCTGAACTGGAGGGGCCCCCACAGACCAACAAATCTAACACCCTCGGTTCTGGTACAGATGTATCTGGGGAGGGGGCTGCCTACACGTCACAGCTGTGTCTGACCTCTGTGGGGAATGCCAGGCGACACACAGCTAGCTGTGCCTGACACCTATGGGGGGCGCCCAGGTGACATACAGCTGTGCCTGGAGCAAAGGTCCTCAGCCCAACACTGTTCCTCCCGCTTTGCTCTGTGGCCCTGGCAGCCCTTGAAGGAAGTTTTCTCCAGTGGAGACAGAGCTCACTGAGACATTCTCTCCAAACCCTAGAAAGCACCTCGCACAAAGGGGTTTAGTCCATCTCTGTGAAGAGATTATGTAATGAATGGAGGTGGGCTGAGGCCCAGACTGAGTGATGCACAGGCTTGGCCACTGGGTGAAACGTGGATGCTGATTTCATGTGCTTCCACTCCCTTTGGGGTGCAAAGGAAGTCAGGCACCTTTCAACAACTCACAACAGTCTCAGGCGCTGGGCTCAAGCTGTCTTCACCAGACAAACAGAGAAAACAGTGGTTCCCTCTTCGTGAGGAGTCCCCCAAAGGTCCTAATAGCTTACAAGGAACATCTCACCAGCTCCTACGGTGACAGTCACAGAGGCCATGTCAACTGTTAATGGCCTTAAAATAACCCTGAAACAGAGATGTCAGCATCAATATATGCCATGATTCAAGAGCAATCCTACAGACACCTCTCTTTAACCCTGAACTGTGATGGGCAGATCATCCCCACTGAACACTATGCTTGGTGGGAGAGTCAGGGACAGAAGCCAGTGCCAGGTTCACCACCTGACCATTTCCAAAAGCAGCTCTATGTTGAAGGCTTTATTTATTGATCTTGTACAAACAGAATGATTCTGAAAGGCTTTCGATGGCCACTTTTCCTGTAGTTATCGGAAGCCTCAAAGGTGCTGAATAATACAGTGACTAAGTAAGAAGACAAGATTCACCACTGTGTACCAGACTCGTGTCTTATTTTAAAAAAAGTGCCAGGGCCCTTTCCTGTTTACACCCCTGAGTCTGCTCCAGGGGTGCATCCACACTATTAAACACTGGAGATACACAGACTACTGGCTCGGAATTGTTTTCTCTAGTCAGTGGGCAGGACCCACTTCCAATTTAAACCAGCACATTCCTAGCTGAAGGAACACAGAGAAACATATCTTCATAAACTGCGATTAGAAAGGCAAACGACATAACGATGAATGAAATCGTTTGGGACTTTTCTGGCATAACTTTATCACTATCAAACTAATTTTTAGAAAGCTTTTCAAGGGGCTTGCTCACCGTAACTGCTGAGCACTGGTTCTATGGGACAGCACTGGCACACCCGCTTAGAGAAAAACGGGCCCACGTTAAACGAAAGAGATCAATGGACTTCAGATCCAGGAAGGCCTGGATTTGAATTCTGCCCCAGGCACTTCTGTGTGGCTTCAGGTATGTGCTTTATTGTGTCTAAATTTCACTCTCCTCGCTCACTGAAAAGAGGAAGAACAACACTGATCCTGGTAATAACTGGCATGTGCTGTCACCATGTTAAGAAATAGCCGACTTCCATTTCTGAACACATTTATTTCCAACCAGCCCCACAAATCAGGTGTTACCACCCCCAAGCTACAGATGAGGAAACTGATGCGGAAGTGATTAGATACCGCAAATAACCCAGTCAAAAGACACAGAGGCGGTAGGTCAGAATTTGAACCTGTGCCAAGTATTCAGCTCCTTTCTGGACTATTTGCCACATAGAATTAAAAGATCAGCAGTACTCTTATCATTATAAATAATATTAATAAGTAAACAGTATAGGAAAGGACTAACCTACTACCCAAAAGCCCAACCGAAACTCCTTCTCCAAGTGTGTCCTGAGCACTGAAATTTGAAATAACAGGACCTTCTTCTGAATTCTTCTAGCACTGAATGCTTGTGATACTCATGTTCCCCTATTAGGGCCTTGATATTCTATCTCTTTCTTTGTCTCTATCTATCTGTCTGTCTGTCTGTCTGTCTGTCTGTCTGTCTATAGACTGATCGACTGATCAATCTGTCAGTTTGTCTGTCTGCCTATCCATCCATCCTTCCTTCCATCCATCTACCTATCTACCTGATCATGAATATCTATCTAACATGGCAAGTGTGAGAGGCTCTTTAGGGCTGTGCCCTTATAATCCCTATCACATTTTAGCAGTGTCTTGGTAGAACAGAAATGCAGTATGCTCAGACAGCTGCATCAGAATGGTGCCAGTGACTGGATGTTGATGGGGCACTTGGCTCTGCCGGCCGTCGGGTCTCAGCACTCCCTCCACTAACTGATGAGCATTTCCCTCCAAGTGTCCTGGAGCAGAAAGTGCTGGACATGGAGGACAAGCACTCAGTGCAGCTGCAGTCCATGAAGGAAGAGAAGGCGGAGCTCCAAGTGCTCGTGTCCAAGCAGAACTCCATCATCAAGGAGCTGCAGAAACAATTGGTCACGGCCACTGTGAACACCTCGGCCCTGCAGAAACAGCAAATGGACCTGATGGAAACTGTCCATAATTTAATGACATTGATAACAGCACCGAACGGTAAGTGAAGTTCATGTTCTCATCAGTGGACTGTTAGCATTTTGACAAATTCTCACCTTTCAGAAGAAGAGGCACTACTTCTTTTGTATTCCCTATGAAAGCTCTGTGGGGACTCAACTAGAACCAAGTAGGAAGGAGGAGTGAAGGCGGAGGGGATGGATATGCCAGTGATGTGCTGGGAGGCAGAGATGCTGAGTGCACTTTGTCTCCTGTGTGTTACTCCATTGTCCAGGGCATGCAGGAGGCTAACGAGTTACTCAGCCTTCGCAGGGCCTCCTTTCTCTGGTTTCCACTAGAAAAGTGCCCCCAGCACGTCCGATGCCTGTGGGGATTACAGGAAGAAACACCGTCAGAGACGGGTGCGCGGGGGCAGTAGTTCCCTCCTCTCACAGGGCCTTAGGTACGGTTCGCCTTTTCATTACCGCTTGACCTTCCAGCCTCTCTCAGATACTGGAGAGAAGGGAGAAAGGACAGTCACTAAGGATGCGCTACACAGTCTGACGGCACTTTTAGGTTTTTCCTGAGCAAGTGTGACCTACTTCTATGGTTTATTTTATAAGCTCCTTTTAACTCGACCCCCTTTGGCACAGATGTGCTCTCCTGGGAGCCACAGGGACTCTCACGTGTGAATACTCTGGTTTTCACTTTCATAAAAATCATTCTCCTCGGGTTGTGCAGTCGCCTCCACTTTAATGGAAAATCCGCCACAGGTCTTTCCTCAACAAATGCACAGTTGCACGGTCCTGACACTGTGTGACGCAGCCCGGGTGCTGTGTGCTCCAGAGCTTTCCAGTGGGAGCTTCACTCTCTCGTGGTATAGAAAATGTCTCTGTCTTCTCACATTCAGAGAGACAGGAAAGGTAAATACCTGACACCGCTGGGCCCAAGGCAGTGTGAGCCACCGCATCGATGAGCCGGGGTAGAGAAAACCCTGTAGCTCCCAATCTGGCAGGAAAGGAGGAGCAGGTGAAAAGGCACGGCAGGGTACGTTTCCTCCTCCCGTGACCCCAGCACAGTGAGAGGCAATGTGCCTGCTGGTGACGCCCACTGCATCAGCTGCTCCGGGGTCTGCAGCTCCACAGGGTTTCCCAGAAAGCAGAGATGCAAGGACCCATGACACTTACACACATATTACTAACGTGGCAAAAAGGAAGAGGAAACCCAAATGTCAACATCGCTATTAAAATCTGAAGGGATTTCATAGCCCTAAAAGTTTTAGACTTAGAAGAAGAATTTAAAACACAGGTGAATGAACACAATGCTCTTCTAAAGTGCAAACTGTTATGGGCTAAAAATCCAAAGAATATGAAATGGGTCCATCCAATATTCTAAACAAATTAAAGCCTTAGCTTCAGATATATAAAAAGAAAGGAGAAAATGGACTCCACGACTTGAGGGGCAATAGCCTTAAGGGATGTTGGGTGGAGGCAAGGGGAGTTCCAGTTTTCAGGTATGTTCCCTGCTGTTTAACCTTCGGTAGTAAGCTCCAGTGATTATTCTACCAGATAATGGGAAACTTACAAAGCAACACTTTATTTCACTTGCTTGTGAAGTACTGAGATTACACAAAACTGATGATAAAAAAGGAAGTACAGATTATTTTTAAGAATCAATTAATAGAGGAAAACAGGCCAAAAATATAACTCTTTAGGAAAGAAGAAAATATTGCTATATCCTTTTGCTTATAATAAGAATTCAAATTTATTAAAGTCAAATTTATTAAAATGACTGGGTCTTGAATGAACTTTGCTCTCTCCATGAATCCACTAAAATGCTTTACTATTTCTTAAACACAGTTAAGAATCCCGTTACTGCTAAAGAAGAACAGGTCGTTTTCAGAGACTGTGCTGCCGTGTTCAAAGCCGGGCGCATCACCAGTGGCATCTACACCCTAACAGCCCCCAACTCCACAGAGGAGATAAAGGTAGGCCTTGGGCTCTGCAGGATACCCTGGCTCCAGGCAGGTCACCTTAGGGCCAGGGAAGCCCAGAGTGCTCAGCTCTGCCCCAGGGCTCAGGGTTCAGTTGTAGCCTGCAGAATACAGCCGGTGTATCTCCTCAGCCGTGGTGGGGAGAGGTCTATCTTGTTTCCACCAGAAAATTCTCTGAGCACTGCACACAGTGTGGTGTTTTCCTTGAAGTGCCTGACTCATTTCACTAATTTTAAAGTCAGTTATCTTCCCCAATTTGAAGTCTGCATCATGGCAGTTTGTCTTTGGATCAGTCATGGAAGCAACAGCTGTATTTCATGAAGGAAAAAAGAAGGCTCACTCAGTTCCCACATAAAACCATTACGGCAGTGTGACTCTCTGAAACAACCACAGCACTGTGCCATGTTGAAGTGATCACAATGCGTCTTGCTGAGTGACAGAATCTTAGACACAGCCCCTCAGGGCTGGAGGTGCAGCAAAGCTAAAACAGTTTGCTGAGGCAGGAGAATATGAGGACCAGCCTGGCAAACTAGTGAGGCCAGCTAAACAATGAATGACCACTAAATGGGACTCACTGCTTCGTCAGAGGCCTCTTTAGCTGAGCCTGGCTTGCCTCTGTCTAAAGTGGAGGGACTCTAGCAGGGTTTGAACCTCTGCTCTGTGTCCCACCAGGGTGCCCATGGTCTGCTCCACTGGGTACGCCTGCCGACACTGCTGCAAGCCAAGGACACCCTAGTGTCATCGTGGAGGTGACTTCCTCCTTGGGAGCCTGTGGCTGCTGAGTCCCAGGGATGCTCAGGGGTGTGCAGCCCACCCTTGGAGAGCCCCCTGCACAGGTCACCACCTCCTCTGATGCAGTCTGGAGGACTTAAAACATATCACCTGCTCCAGCAGCTCCTCATAGGCATCGCCGGGCTGCTGTGTGGAGAGTGAGAGGTCACACTCAGCCCCAGTGTCCTCGCTGCACTGCTCAGTGAGCTGCCCCCACCTGGCTCAGCTGTGGGACCTCCCTGAGCTTCAGACAGCCACGGAGAGTCATATCCCTGAGAGGTCTGAGGAGGCCGAGCGATGCTACAGGGCCATCAGTGACCTGGCGGTAGATGCCGGGTGGCCATACACATGCACTGTCCTGCCTGCAGGGACGGCTGTGTGTAAAGTAAAAGCAGCTACACATTTGACTGACACAAACAAGTCCAGAAAGCATGCCAAGTACTTCACCAAGACAGAAACCTTAGAGGCTCCTTGAAGCAGGATCTTTTCGAACTTGAACACTGTGATGAAAAAAAATGCAACCATTTAGGAGTTAAAGATATGGAATTTAAAATGGTAACATATACTTTGATTGTGGATTAAAAGATAAATGCAGTACTATTTAAGATAATACTTTCTGAAGAAATCTTTCTAATTCATTCATGCTGCTGGAGATCAACCTTGAAAATGAGTTAATGTCCCTAGCGGCTCAGAAGCTGGGCATGGGAGAAAAAAACCAGATGGGTTGCTGCATAAGAAAAAGCAACCAGCGCCTAGTTCCATGCTACCTTCGCCCTCCACAATCTGCCTGCCTGGATGGTGCTCTACACGCTGCTGTCTTGCACTAGATGTCACATGTGACAACAGGGACAGCACTGGCAGTGTGACCCCATCACACTGCTGTGGAGACACTCCCATGCCACCCCACCTGCACTCGCCCACTGAAACACTCTGCAGAAAGATGACAGGGTCTAGAACTTGGTGACGTGAGTCTCAGGTTGCAGCTGGAAACATTAGAGTTTCTACTCCCTTTAAAATAGTTCACTGCAGAGCATGGAAAGATGCCCCTTCAAAGTCTCAGTTTTCTCTTCTTTACCATAAATGACCGAGATTAAGTTACTTCTCAGTCCTCTTCCACCTTAAGATGCCGTGACTGGCAGTGTGACTAGGGAGAGCCAGGCAGATGGTTTTGATTCCAGCTCCACCCTCCTGTGGCTCTTGGTCCCCTCTCCAAACTCTCAGTCCTCATCTGTCACACAAGGATGACATCTCCAGCTAATGGGATGGTGACTATGGGGAGAGTAACAAATAGGACTTTTCTCAAAGACCGCAAGACAATTTCCTGGCATAGTGGTGTACTCGATTTTGCCCTGGGTCATCTAATTCAAGAAAACAATGCCCAATAATTTTGAACAGATCATTTCCCAAAAGGCCCAGCACTGCAACTTTACTTTAAAAAAACTCATTCATTAGCTTTTTGTACAAGACAGACACTGCAAGAGGACGTTCTCAGAAGTGGCTGCTTCTGCTAGTGAGATGCGTGACAGCTTCCCTGCCTAAATCTCCCAGAATACCGACTCCTGGCATTTATGTGCTTGCTATCTGGCCAGCTCTTCAGCAAGCCAAGTTACAACACTTTATCAAGCACTGCTTGCTCAGTGGCCACAGGCTTTCTAGCAAGATAACCAGGTCCCTGAACCATGACCAGCTGGAAGGTAGAACCGCCTCCGGGTTGCTGGAACCAAGTGCTAGGCTCCTGGTGTTCTCACAGTATTTCTGCCTCTCAGTATTTCTCCTTCTACCAAGTATATTGTCATTTTCACTGAAAATCTCCTGGCTATATGGACAATTATATTTGGATATCCTCTCAAGTTTTATGACTCAGTAAACCGTAATTCTTTAGTTTTTATAGATCGTCTGTTCATTTAAAAATAAAAGCCAAATGCAGTATGAAGAAACATGCTAATAATCTTATCATGGTAGCTAATGGAGTCAGTGGGGCAGGAATAGGCTTGAGTCGCTTGTGCCCAGAGTCTCCCCCGACTCCCATAATAAGTCAGGCTTTTCCTCTGGGCAGAGAGGGCAGGTCTTCATTAATCTCGTCACAGAGATTCTGACATTAACCACACATTCTTAGAACTGTGTGGCTTCTTCCAACTCACTCTGCCATTTGGGATACTGAGAACTGACATCTGTGTACTCAGGATTCGCAAACCAGGGTATGTTATTGGACCGATTCACTAAGCATCTTTTTAAAAAGGCACATTGATAGAATTGAGCAGCACAGCCTGTTTTGTTGACTATAGGCAAATAAGAAGCAGTCCCATCCACAAACTGATTTCAAGTTGGAGCTGCATTCAGGGATTTTGGCCTATTAACAAAAGGGCCAAGGATCTGGTCTTGGTAGCATGATGTAGTGGAAAAAATATGGCATAGGAATTATTCAAATTCTGTACACCATTTAATAGCTGAATAACTGTGATAAAATTAATCAACTTTAAGTAAAACTTTCCTCCTTTCACAGATGCAGAGTTGGGCTTGGAAAACTGGCATGTCCCAGCACCAACTGTGATAGTTCATAAAAATAATACCAATACAGGGTGATAATGAAGGGGTTTCCTTCAGTAGATCTGACTAGTTTAAAGTGGGGAAATAATTTTCTTATTCATGAACACATTTTTCTTTCTCGGTACCTATTTTTCTAAACAGTGTCACCAGGGAGCGCAGTATGAGCGTGTGACCTTCACAGGGGAGATGGGGGCAGTGCTGGTCAGGTCTCTGCAGATGGCGTCTTGGGGACCATTCTCCACCGCCCGCAGTCTGCACATCCCCCCCAGGGTGTGTGTCGTTGCATGTGACATGAAAGGACATGGCCAGGGCTGTCTTGGTTCTCTCTCAGACCTCGTCCCATGGACCCTAACTCACACACACAGAACTGTTTATATTGAAGCATATACTCTGCCAAAACCATCTCTACTCTCTGAAAGACCATGGAAAACAACAAAGAAAGAATATTTAGAATTGGATGTGAACCATAACTTTAATGTTTCCTACCTCATATGGCAAGAAAATTATTTTACTTTCTGGAAAACAATTTTTGCCCTATTATAATCTCATGATTGAAAACTATGTAATCGTATTTCCATGGGTTTTTAATTTCATAATAAAACTCCAGGTGAGTTGAAATTAAGCATGCATGCATGCTGTTTGCTGAAGAATTCTGTATTCCGGACAAAGTTCAAGTCCATGGAGCCAGTTTAAAAGCAGAAATAAAAAGTTGGGAAGAAAAATCCCATAGGGAGTAAGCAAATAGAGAGACACCCAAACTCATGATCTAGAGTAGACCTGCCTGGCCACGCTGGGGTCTCAGAGCACTGACACACAGGTCTCCGGCCAGGCTCAGGGACTAACGGGAGCCTGGCTCCTTTGTTGCACAGAGAAACCCTGAAGATCCGCAGCATGGAAAGGCAGCGGGAGTACGGGGAGTGAGGTAACCCTGTGCACCCACTTCCTACAGCTGCCTGCAGCACTGCCAGGAACTGGCAGGCAGGCAGGTTTCGAAGCTGTGCACAGCTCAGTGGTTTCTGCAGCTGCCGATATGAGGACTGGGGCAACAGCCCGTGAGGTCTCTTCGTGAGTCTCTGGGGCCTTCGGCCAGAAACATGGTGATGAGAGAGACACTGTACCTGACTGCTTCCCTCTGTCATGCTAAGTGTTTCTAACTTTACTACAGTGGTCTGGGAGTAAAGCACCCTATGCGGGCTGGGTCCTGGAGGCCCCAGGGCACACGTGGCACAGTGTGTGTTGACCTGTCTTTACTCCCCGTCATGCAGCCCTGTTGTTGTTGTCCCTATGGTAAGCGGCGCTTCCTTTGGCAGGCCTACTGTGACATGGAGACAGCCGGAGGTGGCTGGACTGTGATCCAGCACCGCGAGAATGGCAGTGTCGACTTTCAGAGGACCTGGAAGGAGTATAAAGGGGTATGGGCGTTCTGCATGCTCCCTCCAACAAATAACACCCTTGCTGAGCACTAACTTACAGGAACTGTAGGCACAGAGCTGACGTGAGGCCGGGCCTTCTGACCCAGTTTCCTGGGCAGGTCCTCCCCAGTGTCCCTAGAGAGGAGCCCTGGGGGGTGTCAGGCCCTCCCTCATCCATGGCCTACTTATTGCCTAACATGAAGTCTCCCCCAGGGACACTGGGTCCTTACCAGCGGCCCCATGGGTTTCCTGTGGAAGCCCCTGTGCTCACCCTGCCCAGCGGGGGCCTCCTGCTGACCAGCCGGCAGTGAGTCCACAGTAAACCGAAGAGCCGCGAGTGGGTTTCAGATCCATAAAGAAAAAGCTGATGAAGTAACCGAGTTTCTCAACTTGGGTTCCAGGGCTTCGGGAACCCTGCAGGGGAGCACTGGCTGGGGAACGAGCTGGTGTCTCGCCTGACGAACCTGCAGGGCTACATGCTCAGGATCCAGCTGCAGGACTGGGAGGGCAGTGAGGCGTACTCGTTGTACGAGCACTTCTCCCTGGCCAGCGAGGACCTCAAGTACCGGTAAGCAGAGGGCTGCCTCGGAGAGGAAGCTGTCCAGGGGCCAGGTGGTGATCTGGACGGTGACAGTGTGACACCTGGCCAAGGACTGTAGTTGACATCCACCAGGGTCTTGTTTCTTAACAATCATTTCTCGCTGCACGCACGGCGATTTCTGTACTTTTAACAAGCCATGTTGGGCTGGGGATTTAGTTCAGCAGCACAAGCACCTGCCTGGCAAGCACAAGGTCATGAGTTCAATCCCAGAACAAAACAAGACAAAACAAAACAAAACAAAAACAGGCCAGGTTTCCTGAATGCGAGGTGTCCCCCTTTACCGTAATGTGATGATCTGGGACTCCACTGCTTTCTTCCCAAAGATATTGACAGTTAAGCTACTGTTTGAAGCTTAAATACATGAATTACTGTGTTCAATCTCAAAGTCAGGGTTACGTGCCAAGTGAGAAAATGGCAAAATCGGGCAACCCCTCTGTTCTCTGGGGTGGGGTGCATCCTGCCCACAGCTTCCCCTTTGCACTTTCTTGCCCACCCCCATTTGGAGGTGATAACCTTGAACATGCCAGTAGCACGCGCAGCCTGGACTGGGAATTTGCTTCCTGGCTCTGACATGCCACGTGAGGAGAGCCAAGTGGTGATGGGACTACACTGCGAGGGGTGGATGTGGCAGAGCTACATCGATACTCCGGCCTATGAATGTGTGGCTGGGAGTGTGGGCCATGGGCACCGAACGGAAGGGCCTGGGGGCAGCTGTCACCTGCCCTGCTCCGCAGGTGCCCTAGCAGCAGGCCGATGGCCTGAGTGACCACGGGGCACACAATGTGTGACACCTGCACCAAGCCTGCAAGTGACATTCAGAGGAGCATCCTGATGGCTCCTGCTGAGAGTGTAAAGCCCCAGGGGTCCCGGGGAGGGTCCCAAGGGACAGCACAGGAACACAGGCTGGAGTCACAGGGCCTGGACCCACACTGAGGCTTGCAGCCCTGCCTCAGACTCGGGGTCCAGGTCAGAAGTGTGTCTGCAAGCAGACGGAGTCTGATGTGACTTTGGAAAAGTTGGCCAGGCTCAGCCTATCAATGCTCAGTACCAAAAGCAGGGCGCCTGGAGAGGCGGGACTTCATGGCGAGATAGGGCAGCAGGCCCGCTTGACCCCAAAGAGACCAGAGCCTCACTGGACGCCGAGATGTAAGTGGTTCTCACTGTGTCACCTCCAAGCTAAATATTTTCACAACTGGCAACAGTTAGGAATCTACAACAGAGCAATTTAAAAAAAAGAAGCACAAAAATTAAGGATTAGATGTTTGTGTAAGAAGATTTTACAGAATGGGTCATTACCCTTGTATGCCGACATTAGAAAAATATTTTAAACTGAGATGATTCTTAGTGGACGTTTCCGTTTTTGGATATCTCATTTAGAAAAAGACACTCTGGTTTAAAACTTAATTTCCTTAGCAACATGAAACTTATTACATAAAAAAATCTCTGCACTAATTAAGCAAGATGTTTGATGTGACAAAAGACAGGTGACATGACTAAAACTCTTAGTATCTCCAGATGCTTCAGAATGCCAAATGAATAGCAGCTGTTCAGTTTTTTCCCCTTAGGAAATGTTCCCAAATGATGGAAAACTGAAAAGTGCATTTTGTAAGAAATAAATACATACATCAATAAAATAGGATTCTTCTTAATAAAGCCAAAAGCTATTTGTAAATTAACCCTTAAAATTAGTCACTTTTTATAAACCACTCAGCAATTTTAGAGATTTATTGTTAAATGTTATATTACCTCTTTACCACACTGTGCAGACAATCAAGTCACACAAAAGCACAATGAATTCAAGTGTGTGGCTAGTGAGCTGGATGTGGTGGCTCATGTCTGCAATCCCAGAACCAAGGTTGGACCGGCCTGGGCAACTTAGGAAAAGCCTGCCCAAAACTAAATGATAACAATAAAAAATGAAATGAAATTTAGGACAAGCCAAGAAGGATCGATTGCTAAAGAAGGGGTAGGGTAGGTATGCAGCTCAGTGTAAAGTCCCTGGGTTCAAACCCTAATATTGCAAAAAGAGGGAAGAAGGAAAGGGAGGAGAAGAGGAGCAGGAGCAAGGAGGAGAAGGAAAAAAGGAAGAAGGGAAGGAGCAGGAGAAGAAGTATAGCAAGGTAAGGAGGAGAAGGTAGGGAAGAAAGAAGAGGAAGAAGAAGAATGAGAACAGGAAAGGAAGAATGGAAGAGACAGAAAGAAAGTTTATCCTTGATAATAAAATTGTACAAGAAAGCACTTTAAACCAGTGGGCCATCCTCAAAGGATCAAGAATTGCAGTTTTCAAACAGGCACTAATACAAATAATATTCTCCCTTATTCTGTTTGCCTTTAGGGAAATTTAATGAGCTGCATGGGAACCAACTGTTCAGAGAGACAGGAGAGGCACGCAGAGGCGTAGCCAGGAAGCCGGGTCCTCGCAGGCCCCAACTGGGTCCATGGGAAGGGACTGGTGGGGAGCATAACGACGCTATGGTAACAGTCTGTAGTGAGCTCAGAGACCGGGACAGCTGGTGTCATTTCTTAAACATGCAGGAAATGCTGAAATTCAGCAGTCCGGTCAATGCTGTATGAAGTATCTAGGGCTGCTGCATTTTTAAAAAGCCATGTCTGAGCACACACTTAGGGAGCTTCACTGCAGGGGCTCCGCGTCCAGCTGTCCACCTTCCGCCCCATAAGCAAATGTCTCGGCGAAGTGCTCACTAGGATGGAAACAAAGCAGAAAGCAGCATGCCTGGAGCAACTCCTGGCTCCACAACTCACCAGGTCTGACTCTGGCACGGTTCTGACCTCTGAACCTAGAAATGGCAGACACAGCACCACCAGCTCTGGTTGTCACGGGGCTCCACACACACACTGAATGCCTGGAGCTGAGCAGCTTCTCCTCTTTTCTCGCACTTGGTTCTAATAGGAATTCTTACAAATTATATTAGTTCCAAAGCACCATGCTTCCAAGATAGGCAGTGAACACCAGCAGCTTTCACAATGACAAGTGTAATTCCAAGGGCACACAGCACAATTCTGCTGCCACTGAAGCACTTTCGATTCTGCCTGCATCTCTATTGCTGATGCCCCACTCTCTACCCACTGCAGTTACCACTGCCATCACCTGAGAGCAAGCTCAGACCTGTCCTGAACCAATCACACATGGGAACTCCAGAAAAGCTAAATATTTTCAAAAATCACACACCCTTCTGCCTTTCTCTAGGCTTTCCTCATTGGGCCAGTGGCTGACTGAGACATGCTGTGCTGACATCCTAAAAGCCATTTTTCCTTTCTCAGAGCTGATGAGATTTATTAGAATACCATATAGAAATGAGGCCAAGCATTTTTAGGGGGTCACATGCTCCACAGTGTGCCTATTTCTACCCCAACTTCAACGACCATTCCTTGTCCACTGTCCTCTCCATCCCACGCCCAGCCCTGCTGCAAGCAGTGTCTGCTAAGATTGCCCCAGCAGCGTGCAGTACTCTCCAGGGGACAGTGACTGGAGACCTGGGGGGACGCTGCTCCCTGCTGCATCCCCTCTTCTGTTTATCTGAAGGCAGCAGGACAATGAATTATAGGGCTCTACAGGGACTGCTGATACTTGTGCAAGTGACATGTGCTGAAGTTTTCATGAAAACATCCCTCTTCGCTGAAGGATTTGATGATAAGTTGGTTCCTGTTTATACCAGTGCAAATGTTTTGTCCAGAGTAGGTACTGGGGTACACTGATCAGCACAGAACTTGCCTCTGTATAATGGAATTCTTCACCATGAAAAATTTTCCACTACAGTAAGTCAACAACCCAAGCCAATTACATCTTTTATTTTTTCCTTTGCATGCTTACAGGATTCACCTTAAAGGACTCACAGGCACAGCCGGCAAAATAAGCAGCATAAGCCAACCAGGAAATGATTTTAGCACAAAGGATGCAGACAACGACAAATGTATTTGCAAATGTTCACAAATGCTAACAGGAGGTAGGGATGACTCTTCTGTCTTCCTCTTTGTCCTGGATAATTTTATAGCACGAAAGGCAAGCCCTGGGACTTCCCACTGGGACTGGTGACCATGTCCAAGGTTTCACAAATAGACAAACCAGCCAGGCACAGGTAAATTTGTTTTACGCTTTTTTAAGACTGTTAAGTTTGAAGTAAAAATGTGACGGGGGTGAGAACTGTCTGCAGGCCAACTGTGTCCCCTGAGGACCCAACCCTGGCCAGAAGGAGACAGTCAACACTAGGGGAGTTCTTTTAAATTTGTGCTTGCTGGATGGATGGCACGTTAGAGCATTTTGTTCCACTTTGCTTTATTTCTTATTAATATGTTAATGTTCAAACAAGGAATTTTCAGTTCATAAATATTTTATTAACACATAGCAAAAACTTATAAACACAAAACTAGTTAAGCAACCTGCTTTTTTCAGTGTGTCGGAGTGAAACTGAGTGACTGCTAACTTTAAACCAAGGCCTTTCTTGTTTTCCACCCTGACTGTTTAAAAGCCAAAAAGGACTTCATGAGTGGACTGCAGTGGCCTACATGCTGAAAGCTGGGCTGGTGTCAGAAACATTTAAAATCTCCCTGAGAAGAACCAACTGTTAGACAATGTATTCTTCCAGTTACTTTAAAGTTTAGGAATGGAGTAACAGGCACCAGCTAGTAATGACTGAGATAAGGAAGAAGACTGACAGACGCTGTCTAATTGGCTCTTAAATAAAACACTAACATTTAAAGAAGCACCAGGAGTGCTGCCAAGAGTGCCAGCAGGAGTTGGCAGGGTTTAATGAGTCGAAAGTAGAAGTTGTACTAGCAAAAATGGGTCTATTGCTCACCCAGGGAAAGCAGAGGTTGCAGCTGAGGTTGACATATTTTATAAAGATCAGGTGCTGCATTTGATAAGAGAAACAAACTGACAATCAAGGGAAGGATTCATTTATGGGAAAAAATGAAAGTCAGTAGTTTTCCGGACTTCAAATGTCAAGTCTTTATTGCTGCAAGAATTAGGTCCTATTAAAAAATCTATCCTCTGGTTCCTGAGATAAGACAGTCACCACTTGGTGACATGGGTTTCCCTGCTTGTCACATCATTTCGAGTAGAGAAAAGTTACTACACTGATTTTGTAAAAGCTTCTGGTCTCCCTCATTCCCACCACAACAATCCTCTCTAAAGTTACGGATGAAGGGGGCACAAACAACCCCTAATCCTCTGTCCTGTCCTCCACTCCCACACTCAGCCCGAGTCTGACAGGCTGGAGGTTCCCAGACCACCATGTGCCGTGTGTGACTCCAGAGACTAGTCGGGCACATTCACATCCAAGGAAACAACGCACTTATCTACCTGGATCAAAATTTAGAGGCTGAGAACGAAGCTGGGGGGAGACGGGGAGAAGAAAAGCAGCGTGAGGGGGAAAAGAACGTCTGGGAGTAGAGAGGCTGCGTTGGGGCTCAGCCGGTGAGAGTGAGACGGTTGGGGACAGGTTCTGCCGACAGGCAGCAGGCTCCAGAGGCTGGATGCGCACCTCTGATGTCCCCACCTGTTCCACAGCCTCCGAGTCACACTGCTGGCTCCCTGTGCCCAAGGCCACTGTCAGGAGAGAGGGCAGGTGCCCTGGCCTGGCACTCCAGGGTCTCTTTTCAGCAGGTGTTTGCTTGTTTGAGAGAGGGCTACCTTATGCTGCTCAGGCTGGGCTTGAACTCGCAGTCCTCCAGCCCAGTCTCCCAAGTGCTGGGTGACAGCTGTGCACCACCACTCCCAGCTCTGAATCAAAGTATTTGTAAGAATAAAATTTCAAGATGTGGTAAAAGCCACCCTAATACCACTTCCTAGGTCCCTGAATTGAGTTTCACTCACTTTGATTTAGTTTTTAACCACTGAGACATCCATCATGCTTGTGTTACTGTTTTTTGCCATCAAAGCATTAATCTCAATATCGTACAATGGACCCCCACACAAGGCGCTTCAGCCTTGTTCAAATTCACACCTGTAAATGGAGGCATATCCTCCTTGGGACCCTGGCCTTGGCATACTCCCATCTGAGGGCCATGCCAGGGATGAAGGTAGACCCTGCCACCTGCTGTCTGGGCGCCCCTGCTGCACCACGATGGCTACCCGGTTCCTCTCAACTGAGCCCACTTAGCACTTAACATTTGGCTTCTATTAGAACAAAAACGATTTCTGATGGAGGGGAGCACAAATTGCTCAGTGGCCATGCTGCAGGGGATGGAGAGTAATCAGGCCTGAGCTCTCCAAGGGCTCTTGTGAGTTCTGCTGACCCCTGGGTGTGCTTCTGATCGTACTGTCTGCCAATCAGACGACATGGACGACAGGCCAGTCCATGCAGCACAGGACCAGCTCAGAAGGCTGTGTGCCACAGTGGGAGTGCGACCGAATAGGCCGAGTGGAGGGCCACATGCCCGCCCATGCCCATGCAGCACATCCCAAGGTGCTGCCACCTGCATCGCCTGCTGCCGGGGCCAGGTCGTGACGACCAGCTCCGCCCAGTGCTGTTCTGTGCAGTCCGCTCTGCCTCGCTCCTGATTCCTTTCACGTTCTGTGTTCACAGGCTGGTGGTTTGATGCCTGCGGCCCTTCCAACCTGAATGGAATGTACTATCCACAAAGGCAGAACATGAACAAGTTCAATGGGATTAAGTGGTACTACTGGAAGGGATCTGGCTACTCGCTCAAGGCCACTACCATGATGATCCGGCCAGCAGACTTCTAGGTGCGGGAGCCCACTGCAGGGAGAGCACTGTACCATTCCCAAGGTGGATCCAAAGCGCTGGACCACCCACTGTCTCTTCTCCCACAGCAGGGGCCCCTGCCGATGGGGTCCATAAGCTCCTGACGATAGTTGAGTCCAGATCAGCACCCCTAACCCTCCATAGCTCAAGGAACCAAAGCAAAACCCAAGGCCAGAAGTGAGCTGGCAGAGTGGGCTGGTGGCACACCTACACAGAGATAAACTCAAGGTTGGGACGAGATGACAACTCACAGACTCTGCTGTCACAACCAAGAATGTCATGTGCACGTTTATCAGTAAATAACTGGAAAACAGAACCCTTGACATTATATAGCACAGATAATCTTGGAACTGCATTCCTCCAAGGACTGTTTATAGACTGTGTAAATATCCATGTGTCCTGAATTCAGCATCACTGTTACCATTAAAAGGAAGTCAGAATTCTCTAAGCCATAAAAATACACTATATATTCAGGGATTTTTCTGAGAAGTGCTTATTACAGTTTACTATTTAGAAAAACACAGTGCAGTTTTACTCCTTTTACGTGCTTTAAATTTGCATTTTAAAAATAGCATATTTACATATCTCTTGACAGCTTAATTTTAAGTTAATGCTCAAATACATATTTCAAGTTTATATGGTATGAACTTCCAGAATCTTTAAAATTACTAATAGAGGTAATTGCATTTGGGTTTATATTAAGAGTGTACTATTTTTATTCTGCCTGGTTGTTAAATATGAAGGTATTTTTAGTAATGAAATGTAACTTATTAAGTGAGATAATTATGTTTAACTTTTATGATTATATTGTAAGTTCTGTAATTTGGTTATGAAACAACTGTGCTCATGACAAGAAGTTTGATTTTTAATGAAGGAAATTATACATTTAAGTCTATGACAAAGACATTTTCTTCTCACTACTATGGCAATGTGGTCTATTTTCTCATCTAGCTAGATTTATTTTATAGACTAAGCTTAAATTTAATTTGTGGTTGAGAAAAGCATTCCACTTGCAACATTTAGGAAGCTATATTGCTCAAGATTTTACTTATTTAAGAAACAAATAATCTGCATGAGAAAGAATGTTTGGCCTCCATCAGCACACTGAAAGGAAACCGTGCTTCAGAAGAGCTAACTCTTATGCTCAGTTACCCACAGAAAACTCTGAGGATGCAGCTCTTTGCTCAGGACTACAGTCTTAGCTCCCACAGCTTTAGATTCTTAGGAAGCTTTTGTCAGTCAGCACTAACAAACGTCTGCATAGTGTTCAGAAGCAATTTCTCATAGCCACTCTGAGGTAACGGCTAGGAAGGGAGCCAGTACTTCCAATGTGTGTCTCCATGTCTTACTGTCCTATCATTTTTTTTTATTCTGCTTTCGCCCGTATTCATCTCACCCTGTGCCCCTCAGCCTTGGTTTTAGGGTAGGGTGGTGCTGCTCAGAGCTGGAGCTGGCCTATGTACGCCGACAGCCTGCCGATGGCTGTGGCTACCCTCCCCCATGCCGGTTCCCCTCAGGCCTTCCTGGCTGAGAACCGGTCCCACTGTGGCATTTGAGAAGGACTGAAAAACTCAATGAGGCTATAATAAATCCACATTTGGTTTTTAAGAAATCTGGTAATTACAACATTTCACAGGTTCAAAAGCCCACGTAAGTTTCTAGTATCTCAGTGGCCATAATGATAGACACTGAGGTAAGCAAATGGTAACAGAAAAAACTGGTAACAAACCACTGTATCAATCTCTCATGTAGGCAGGAAAAATGGGTTTCAAAGACAAACTTCGCTGTGTTACTCAGAGTTATATATAATCTCGTTTGACAGAGAATGAGAGGAATTTGTATTTTTACTTTATACTTCAATTCCTTATACAGTATTTCAAACAAACAGTCCTGTTAGGAGGAATTTTTTCTCTCCTTAAGAAAATATTTACAAAGTTGAAAGGAAATCAAAACAAAATCCTAACAATGAAAACAAAAACAATGCAGTGACCTAGAAAGTTGCAGTGATTGCACTGGGAGTTCAGCGCCCCACTACGTCACAGCCAGAGGCGACTCAGGTGGTCGGTCACGCGGTGCAGAGGGAGGACGGAGGACGGTGGCAGCCAGGCCACCCATCTCCTGAAAGAATCAGCGCCACAAAGCAGCCAACAACTCTGAAAATGAACGCTAACTTCTCTACCCTTGGGCTTCCAATAAAGTGTCAAGTGACTCACTTCGTTGCTGCTTAATCTTTGGAAAAACATGAACAGACCCTAGAACTTCCCCGTTAAACATCTGAAACATTTAAAGTCAGTAACACCGAAGTGGAGTTTAGGAAAACCATCAAAATATAAAGACTATATTAAAATGCTGACAAGCCACCATTTTTATATATCCAGCTCTACTTGTATTAACAGTAAAGGCATTTGTTTTTAAAACAGTATGAGAGATACAATGCTACTTTCCCAAGAGTACAGTTTTAAAATTACTTTTGTTTTCCTCAATCCTAAGTGCTTTCCTAGCTAAACTTTCTTGAGACCAAGAATTTTACAAAGTATCATCACATTCTCAATAAGATCTCATAAATAAATAAAAGGCATTAAGTTCTGTGGATGTCTTTAATTTCAGCATGACTGCACTTGACCTAATAAGCTGAGTTGATGTTTATAATGGTTTCCAATGCAAACAAAACTGCATTTATCATAAGAAAAAACATCTGACTTACAGGAGCTGCTGGGAAGTAGGTAGAGAGTTCAAAAGGCTCCTCAGAAATCCAATGACCCAGCTCCAAAGACCACAGCACCTAGAAGGGACACAGCAAGCAGAACAGAATGAGAGCTTCTCGAGGCTTTTGTGGGCAAGGGCTCCCAAGAGGCGCTTTGACAACATACCAAAGACAAAAGAAACGAGCAGCATGCACACCCCACAGGCCTGTGATAGTTGTGTTCCCCAACCAAGAAGCCCAAAGACTCTCCATGTTGTATGAAAGTTATGAATAGTAATAAATACTTGGTTAAGGACAAGTTTCATGATTACTAGAAATACAAATTGTTATCTTAGAGAAGTCAAATATTTAAACAACTTGTTCTTAAATATATGAAATAATATTTGAATTCCAAGTTATCAAGTTATAGTCATTTACAAACACTCCTCTGCAACTATTCTGTGACTTTAATAACTTAGAAAACACATTGGGAGAAGACGGACCGCCAACTGGAAGTCCAGCAGACCTGTGACTGCTCCTAGTGATGGCTGGCGCCTTCAAGAGAAGGTGTCCTGAGAGTAAAGTGTCTCAGCAAGCTTCCACCTTCATCTCCACCATCGCCACCATTTATCATTTAAAAATCTGAATCCACAAATTTTTAAATGATCAAACGAATGTTTTCACTTTCGTTTCAGCAATGAGATTCTGTAGTCATCTCCGTCCCATGACCAAACTCCCAGGTAATATTTCTACACATGGGCAGACTTCTTACATCTAATGTAATCAAACTGAAATATACACTCAAGCTTATTTTACATCTGGATTTCTGTTTCTTACATTTAGTGAACGCACTGTCCTTTTACCTGAAGTAGGAACTCTTTTAAGTGATCAAGAATGAAGCCCAATTCTTCCTATTTGTTAGGTTCTAAGGTTCAGTAATGCTTATGGGAGACCAGCTTTAATATTTGCTTCTTTAAAGCTCTTTACACAATGTGAGAGAACAATGTATTTCTCCTAGTAAGAACAGGCCTAGTCGTGGGATAAGTAACAATGAGAACAGGACACAGAAGGTGAATGCGGTCCTCAGTACCAACCCGACCTCTAAGGGTACCTTTTACTCAACCACTGCACTATGTGTTCACTTAGGAATAATTTAGCAGGAGCCTACCACAAATGAAAGCCTCAGCTAGCCCCTGGAACAAGAGCTCCAAACCTAGTCATTCACAGCTGATGGGAGCTGTAAAGGGGAGCCACGCAGTACGGAGGCCGGAGGAAAAGGCACAAGATGGAGGCATGCAGGGAAGTCACACAGACGGAGGTGGGCAGGGGAGCCAGACAGCGCGGCTTCTCTGCTGGTGTTATGGGAACCTTCAGGTGGAGCAGAAGTGTAGGAGAAGAAAGAAAAGCTGCACGTGTGAGCTGATGTGAAGCTGGGTCTTGTATGAGTAAATCATCAGGCAGAAAGAATGCCCTGGGAAAGGCCCTCGTGCCTCCTTGCTACAGCAGCCGTGTCGCGAAGAGGAGAGGTAGGAGCGCTGATGCCCGCGGGGTGAGACGCAGCAGGAGCACAGTCTGCTCCCCCCTGAGCTGATAGGCACGGCGGCAAGGCAGAGAGGGCGGAGACTGAGCCCTGCTCAGACAGGAGAAGGGGCTCTGGGGGGAGGGTGGCAGTGCAGAGGAGCAGAGCTCCCTGTGGGAAAATCTGCATCCACCAGAGGGGGGACAGCAAGTCGTGTTCTCCTGAGCCCTGCTCAGTTTAACTGCTTCTCCTCCAGTCCGCCCTGTGCGTGCAGCAGCGTACTGTCCCTTAGGTATTCTCCCCTCATTTTGATCGCACAAAAAATTCTGGGAGAAAAATTTATTAATGAATCCAAGAAAACAAGGTATTAAAAAATTGGTAACTTTATACCAAAATCAGGTTTCTGTGTCCCTTTCTAAGGTGGGGGTTAAAAAGATTTAAGTAATAAAGTATTTACTTTTATCGGCCACTGTATTTGATCACATTCAGAGAAAAAGACACTATCAGTATGTGTGGGTTTCTACCAGCTTATAGTCAAACTAATAGGTAAAAAGTTTCATCAGACACGCGGCAATGTGAACAGTCTGGTGGGAAACGCAATGTGCCTGTGAGAGAAGCCAGGAACCAGTCTTAAAAAAAGTGTGTGGCACCGAAGTTCAAGTAAAATCCACATTAAAATGTCAAGTGACTCTAAACAGCCTTGAGGAGAAAGCTTAAGTCAATTTGTTCCTTTCTAAATGTTAAGAAAATAAAACCACAAGAGCGTTCCAGTAGAATTTTGATAAGTAAATTGATACATTTAACTGCATGCATACCCCAGAATACTGCATAAATAGCAGAAAATACTAATTTATTAAATTCATCAAGTCAGAAAAACAGTGAAGCTATGTGCTTAAGTATTTCACTAGCCAAAGCCGTCTTTTACCTTACCAGGGTGTCCAGAATAGGGAAAATGTACTTTGCAAGGTCACAGGTAGGGTTGTAATGAGCTTAAAAAGAAAATATTAATCCAATACACTTCCCATAAAATATCTGATAAACCAAATAACTGAAAACCTAACTAAAGTAAGAGGTGGGGATGCAAGAAAGAGTAAGATCAAATTCTGGTTATAGCCCTTAAAGGGGTACAAAGGTATTTCAGCCACAATTCTCAGCATCTGGTATGGGACATGTTAGATGATAAATCAGTAGTTTTCAATATTTGAGGATAATCAGGCATCAACCCACACATGTTGCCGAATTCACATACAAAGCACCTTCTTGCTTTAGTCTTAGATGAACAACTATTAGAGAAACAACTCTCCAAGTGCCTGGCTGACTCTGTAGTTCCTTCCACATTGGGGAGCCTAGAAGCTGTCTCCCTTCCCTGCACCACACCTGTGGGGTGATGCTGAGGTAGGCAAGTTGCTGTGAGCCCAAGGTGCACACCACCACCACCACTAACCAGAAGACGGGGCAGCACTGTTCTCAACAGGGCAGAGGGAGCCCACTTGGCAGTCAGGACAGCAAGGCGGGCACGCTCCCTCTCTGCCGCCTCCCGATCCTGACTAGAGGGCCAGCCTGAAGGGAAAGGGAAAGGGGTCCACAGAAGACAGAAATGTAACAGCAGTGTAAACGCAGCAGAGTGCATGAGTGAGTGGCGACTCACTGCAAAGGGCGGAAACTCGAATGTCTGGAGAAAGAAGAACATAGGAAGCATCGAGCTGGCTCTCGAATTCCCAGGCAGCATGAGAAACTGGGGGAGCCAAATATCTGCGAAGTTGGGGCACAGAAGGGCGAAAAGGATTCCACCCCAGCCTGCCTCCTTAGGAGCGAGATGAAGGGACATCAGCACAGCTTTTTAGAGGGCAGCAGGGAGGGACCCTTAAACCTGCGTGGTATGGCCCTCACACCGACACACACACTGCCAGGGTCAGGGCCCCCGAAAGGACCCTGGGACCTGAGACACCCCAGAAGAGAAGGCACACAAATACTAACACCTGGGCCTCCTTCAGCCACCACCCATCCATGCTGGGTCACTGGTGTCTGTGCAGCTGTGCCAGCCAACTGCTGCTATACAGGGCTCACGTCTGCCCACTGAGAAGAGGCTCCTGCTGGGACACAGCGTCCCACACAGACAGGGAACCCATGGGGACGCAGGGATGGGAAGTCCTTGAGCCTGGGGACACCCATTCTGAGTGCGCCAAAACACCGAGGAATTTATGAGTGGTGTCTCCCAAGAAGGAAACAGAAATAAAAGATTCCCCAACCTACAGACACTTCCGAGAGAACCGTACTTTGCAGTGGGTTAGTTCGTGATGGGCACAAAGAAAAAAGCCATCAAACTATCAAGTATTGGCTCATCAGGTAAAGCAAACAAAAAATTAGCAGAAATACAACGATCACAGTACAGTAAATGGCTCAGGCCACAGTAATTACGTGATACTAACATATGTAAATATCATGTTAGCATCACGCTCACATACATAAAACCTTAAGTAAAAAATTATAGCATATTGAGCAGAGGGGTGAGGGGCAATAAGGTCAGTATAAAAGACAATTACACAATCCCACTTCCTTCTGTTTATCTACCTCTGTCCTCCTCCCTTTTCCCTTTCTTCTCCTCCCACCTCTCTCTCTGGTGGTAACAGGGTCTTTGCACTGCACTCTGTCCCTAGGCTTTCCACTATTTATGTCTAGACAAGGTCTTCTAAGCTAAGTTGCACAGCTGCCCTCAACCTTGAGACCCTCCTGCTCCAGCCTCCTGAGTAGCTGGGTTACAGGTGTATGCCACCAACGCCTGGCTGACAGTCATGTTTTGGTCTTCCACAGAAGTCTACGGGCAACGCCTGAAAGTGGAAAACCAGAAGCAGTCAGGAGCAGTGGTTTACACAGAAACACTCAAGCAGGTATCAGACACCAGAGCTGCCTGCGGTGAATGGTTAGCTCTCCTGCAGGGAGCCAGGCCGGAGCAGCGTGCTGTGGCGGGTGCCTCTGTCGCAGGCCTCTGGGCTACACCTGATCGCTTAAGCACTTTACTTTGGATAATATTAGTGACGAGTCACTAGAAGCAGAGCACAGAGTTCCCACTTTCCCCTCTCCAGCTCTGTTCCTCTCTTTCAAAACCACTCTGGTTTACGCCAGGTGAGGCTGTGCATGTTGGGAGGCAGTGGTGGGAGGGTAACAAACTCAGGTCCAGCCTGGGCAAGTTAGTGAGACCTTGTCTCAAACAGAAATAAGCCGGGCGTGGTATTGCACACTTGTGATCCCAGCACTCTGGAGGCTGAGGCAGGAGGATCACTGCAAGTTCCACACCAGCCTGTGCTACAAAGTGAGTCCAAGGCCAGCCTGAACTGCACAGTGAAACCCTGGCTCAAAAATGATAAATAAAACAAATAAGACAATAAATAAATAAAGACAATAAAAATAAAATAAAATAAAAGTTGGAGTTGTACCTCAGAGTGAACGCCAGTACTGCCCCAAACAGAGCAAAACCACCAGAAGTGCATGGGCCTTAGCGCTGTGTGTCCAGGCCCAGAGTGAAACTGTGCCAGGCCCAGGCCTGGGGCCGACTCAACCTCCAGGTCTGGAGGGAAGGCAGCTCTGGAACACAGCATTTGCCAACTCAGCACCTTGCTCCTTACATTTAGGTCTTTGTTGCTTCTTCCAGTATAAAAATCCTGAACATGCTGTGTCAGACTTAAATATTTCAGTTTGGAGTGGTGCTTGCAGATGGGGCATATTGGGAAATCAGGGTCCCAGCGGTTCTCTGCCAGGGGTCAAGAGAGCTTTGTATTCTGACTATAAACTCCGTAACCAATAACCTTGCATAATTTGCTAGTTGTAAGAACGTTGAACGAGACAGATTTGTTGGAGTTTTCCATGTGGATAATGACATCCTCTGAGAACGGAAGCAGCTTTGTGGCTTCCTTTACAACACATTTGCACATTTTATTTCTTGCTTTACTATACTGGACATAACTTCCAGTACAGTGAGGAAGAGAGAGAACTTTACAGGTCCCAGAACTACTTTGTGAGGCTATTTTGTTACTAATAGGGAGCATAAAAGTCTAAAATGTTCTGGTGTATAAATTAAGGTATCTATGGAAAGTACAAGTTTTTTGCTTTAACTATTTTTTAAAAATGCTTCTTTTTAGAGGAGTTTTAGGAGCCAGCAAATGAGGAGGAAGGTAGAGATTCCCCTACCTTCCCAACTTCCACACTCACAGCCGCTGTTCTCAGCATCCCTCCAGGGCAGTACTGTCTCCTACCACTTGTGCAGACAGGGGACCATCTGGCTTCCTTTCCTGGTGGCTTTGACTTCCTGTTCCCTAGAGGACAGTTGGGAAACTGTGGGTGATGGAGGATGTCACTACCCCAACCAGCACCAATACCATTTCTTAACACTCACCTCATGTCTAACATTCCCTTCACTACCTAACAAATTCTGTTGGGTGCCTAAGATACAATGTATTCACAAAATATTCTATAGCAAAAATGTTAAGTGAGGTATGCTTAATTTGTGACTTCTCAAAAAAATTTTTAAAAGGGGGAAGCAATACCAAGCTATTTTAATTAAAACTGGCATGAAAAACATAACTAAAACATGTAGTTAACTAAATTCAAGAATTACTGATCATATTCCTTTACTGACAGCCATAATTTTTGATGAAGGAAAATTACTGTAACTCTAACACTTAAGTTGACTCTGAATTTTGAAGTCACCAGCCTGCCCAATGCTAGCTCTGGGCCCCTCGCCAGAGCACACTGGGAAGGTCAAACACAGCCTGGGAACATAACGGAAAGGGACAAGGCCTCTCCTTAGGCTAAAGTCTACATGATTCTCGGCACAGGAGAGACTTCACGGAGTACAGAGCACAAGTTCGTTGGATAAAATTCAGATTGCACAGACACTCATGCCACATTTTTACTCGTGTGGTTAATCTGACAGTTTAAAGGTCTACTGTAGTTCCCACTTGAGAAACTGACACCGGCATTCACTGCTGAGCAGTGCTGGCCTTGTCTTTGCTACCCGTGGCCCCTCACCTTTCCTCGCCAATTGTGTGGAAAAGGTGACTGCAGGGACTTCTGAAAGGTACAGAAATATATTCAGCATCTCAAAGTTTCTTCACTGCCGGAGAGATTAAAGTAACTTATTACTCATTTACTATTTTGAGATAAAATTATAAAAATCAAATCATAAAATATGTCTCCCCAGACTTTATAGATTCTTTATCTGTTATTAGGGTGACTTCTCTCAAACAGCATAGCTGGACGGAATTTGTGAGTGTGTGCTCTGCATTGTTCAGGTTACCACCAGGACGCCTCCCCAGCTGGGCAGTGGACAGAATCCAGGTGACGGGCTTGGCCACTCCCGGCTCTTCCCAGCTTTGTGACACGGAGCATGCTACCTAGCGTTGTGTTGCAGTAACACGTGACACACGGTCAAGAGTCACCATGCAATTAATGAAGTTATTTCCAGGTTACAGCGACCTTCAGGCCAATGCTGTGGGCAATGCCAAAAGTATAATTTTTTTTTTGCAAAAGAAGTGGGTCCTTATGTCCCAAGCACCACGGAGCCAGAAAATAAAGGAGGTCTAGTCTTCCAAGGAGGCCAGCTTGGACTGGCGACATTTCAAGGCAATACTATTTGTTCCAAAATAAGCCATTGCTTTGTATTTCTAATACATCTCAGAACACTGAGAAATGCTTCCTATAATTCCACAAAGTCCCTTTAAACACACAAACATATTTTTGGACTGCAATTCCTGCCTCAGTGAAGCAATCTATCATATACAGTTTTGTTAACTAGACTACAAAATTGCCAAGTACACAGTTAAGCACTGGAGAGTGCTGGGTTCAGCGATGTTCCACACCGTCGCAGTGCTGCACAGCCACTGCCTCCTCCTAGCCCAGTCTGGTCACTGCAGGAAGCACTCACAACCATGAAGCACTCTCTCCCCATCTTCTGCTATGCTCTGTCCCCTGCTAACTACCAACCCGCATCCCCCAGATGGCTCAGCGCAATCTGGAGGCCTTATTTGAAAGGAACCCTCTGCTCCGGGACCCCCAAGCCCAGCTGCCCCCATTCAGCCTCTCCTCAGGGTGATGCTAATGCAGGCTGGTGATGGCGCCCAGGCACTGGTGCACAGAGGCAGCAGGAGCGTCTGTTTCAAGTTTGTACTGAGCACTAGCTTCCCATGACCTTCCCAGCTCCGGGGATCAGAAGCCAAGGCCTGGCGCTTCAGGGCCACACTCAGGGCCCCTCAGCTAGCGACTGGCAATGCTTGGAATAAAGTCAGCGTTTACCCATCTTTAAAACACACGAGGTGGTGCGGAGTCAGAATGGCTGTGTAAGTTTAGGCTCAGAACTGAATATTCTTCGGGCTGTCTCTTGAAGTATGTGCTAGAGAAAGTGTGGGCTATGGACTGTGGAAAAGCGGAATTCAAGGTCAGCACTCGGCATTCCAAGCATTATGGCCACAAGCACTTTGCTAAAAGTGTCAAGTCACAATCTCCACATCCGAGGATGGTGTTAGGCTTGGATTTAGCTCTTGTAGATGTCCAGACAAAACAGCCCATATTGTGAAACTGGCTACATGACTAGGACCACCTGTGAGAAGCTTCACTCCACCCACAGTGCGTCTGCTTGGTCCCCCTCCTGTCTACCTTCCTGTCCAGTGTGTCATCAAGAGGCCAGTCCTGTAAGTATCACCTAGAAACTGTAGCACACAATGGTGCTATGTGAGGCACATCTCTGGTCCCAGCACCCTGGAAGACTGAAGCAGGAGGACCTCAAATTCTAGCCAGCCCGGGCCAACTTAATGAGATCTGTCTCAAAATAACAATTTAATGGGGCAGAAATGGCCTGGGGATTTGGCCCACTGTGAAGACCCTGGGTTCAGTTTCCTGCACTGGGAAGAGGGAGGGTGGCGAATCTACATTTTAATTATTTCTGCTGGGCGATTCATCTGTTAGGTGTAGAAAGCTTTATTCTAGACATTTCACAAAAGTGGCAAGAAACTGAACATTTTCCACAATTTGTTTAAGATACGGAAGATGAGTGATACAGTCGTTATGAACTCTTTGCAATTCTGCAGATGTTCTGTGGTAGAAACTAAAAACCAGAGCAGAAAACAGCCCACACTGCGGCAAGCTGCACTGTCCAAGTGACCTATAAACAAGTCTGCTCTGCACCACACAGGCTGGAAGTTAGATTTATTCTGCAATGTAACTACTCAGTGCCACTTTCTAAATATTGCTAAGCTATGACCAGTGACCCCAAATTTCTCCATCATACTTAAATGCAAAGTCCCAACATCTTTATGAATAACATATGCGCAAAATTCTCTTATCAAAATGAAAACAAAGAAATAAACACAAAAAATTCCAATGCAACTAAAATAAATGGCAGAAAGATCACTTTGCTGTAGGAAAACAAAGCAGACGTTCTCATCACCAACACAGACAGCAAGCCAAGTACTACAGCTAGGGTGGCTGCTGTCTGTCCTTCTTTCTAAGAATCAGTTATGTGTACAACCCAATCAGTGCTTAGTCAATCATTAGATATGAAGAATTTTAATATTCAGGTGGACAGATTTTCTTTCAAAGAGATAAAAGCCAATTAAAAAGAATCAATAAATAGGCTTATCATGAAGCTACAAGCTGGCTGCTATTTCAACTGACAAAACATCTGTGAGTTATTTATTTTTTATTCCCTGGTAAAGGGAAGCCTTGTAGATTTTCCCTAAAATTTATTATCTATAAAATAAAATTTTAGGAGAAGTGCATTGTGTGGGTCACACATAAACAATATCATGCAGCAAAATGAACAATGCAGTTAGTTGTAGTTTCAAAAAATGTTTTCTAAGATCTAGGACATTTTTTACATCTGCCTTCTTTAAAAGCCAACATTGTTGTCAAAGCCTAATTCACGATGGTACTTATTCAGGGCCTGGCGCATTCGTGCCTGAGTCTGGCAATCGCTTTTGGCCCAGGACAGAGTTCAGAAATCCCCAAACCTACTGGTGATTATCTGAATGAAAACAGCTCAAGACAGCTTTTAGAAGGTTCCAGATAAACCAAGCCTGCATTTACTGATCAGCACCTAAAGGCACTCTGTGCAGTTAGCTAAAGTGACTGTTGGCTAAGACGTCAGAAACATGAAGCTTAGGGCCTGTGGTCCGAGTGTGCAGGGCTCAGGTGTAATTGATCCTGACAGCGCTCAGAAGCCAGTTAGCACCCAGTCTGGGGGAAGCCAGCCACAGTGCCTCTCCATCACAACGCAAGCAGGGACTGCCAGGACCTGTAGGGGTTAGGGCAAGCACAGAAGAACACTAAAGAAAGGCAAGTGACTCCTATGGCTGATTCCCAAAGGGTGCATGAGCCTGCACCACCCCGCTGGGTGACTTTCCATCTGGTCCATTTAAACGACTACCCAATGTAGCGAATTTTGTTTCCATGGTCAAGCTTCACTCAGGTGCTCAGAATCAGCATTTCAAGTCTGAGTAGAGGCGGCACTGCACCTCTGCCTTGCTGGCTGTGAGGGTAACAGAGCCGGGTAGAATGGGAGTGGGAGTGTGAGAGGGAGGAAGCTGGCTCACAGGAACCCCTGCCATTGGTTACCACAGAGCACAGTGGCTCAGGGGCAGGCAGAACGGCAGATGTGACGGAAATGGAGATTGCAGGCAACACCGTGCTGGAGTGAGGTGGTAAGGCGGTCCAGAGAATCGAAGCACCGAGCTCCAAGTAGCATAACAACAGTGAGATTCTTTGGTTGCGTCAGTCTTTTTTATTTTCTGCTGCGTTACTTCCTGTCTCTCATGCAGAAGAAATAGAACAACCCTGAATTCAGTGTTTTATTCCTATGGATCAGCCAGACAGTTCAGTCATGCTGCAGGAAAAACACAAGTTACTGTCTTTCCTGAAAACAGAATTAATGCTGGAAGTAGCAACTGTTGCGAACGTGTAGAAATTACTAACAATGTCCTCAAGGGAAAAAACAGCACAATGAATTAAAAAATAAAAACTGAATTTTGTTATAAAATCACTTTTTTTTTTTAGACTGACCACTGACAATCATCTGATCTTGAAGAACTGCTATAATACTCCTTTATAGAAATTTCCAGAGAACACTACACAAACCCTGAAATAAAAACATTCTCAGCAGTGTTTTTCTTGGAAGCAAGTTTTCAATGCTAGCCAAAAAGAATATTTAAAGAATCCCCCAACTGCACTGGAGACAGGGTGAGAAGGAGGAAGGGGGTGGGGGTGGGGTGGGGAGAGACAGAGAGAAAGAGGGACAGAGAGAGATCTCTTTACATCTAAGTCAATGTGATCTTTCGGGCAGCTAATACAGACACGTCACATCTTGACCGTAAAGGAAATGGCAACCTGTGAGTTTCATTATCTAAAGTTACATGCGAGTTTGAGGCGAGTACTACATTGGGTATTTTAAGCTTTAGACATTACACGGAGTGGCTTTCTTCATGGTGTAGCAACCACTTTCTCTCAAAGAAATACATCATGTTGGTATTACTGAATTTCTAAAAATAATTTTTTTCCTAAAATAAGGAGAGGATCTAGGCAAGATGTGGCAGCACTAGATGGCTTGTGAAGAAGAGAAAACGCATGAGCATCAGTGCCAGGGCAGCTTTAAAAGTGGCGTTTCAAACAGCACGGAGTAACCTCAGTTAAGGAAGTGGTCATCATCTCGGGCACCTGAAGGGCCAGTGCAGGCCCGCTGCCTGTGCTCCTGGCTGCACTGCACCCCAGCCTCACCCCAGTTCCTGCCCCCAGGATCTGCCCCCAGTCCAGGGACCTGGACCCCCTGGCTCTGGTCTCCTAAGTGCCTGTTGCAGACTGGTGCAGGTCTGAGGCAAAGTATTCACAGCCTGGGACAGAACGATCCTTTTTAAGGCAATGGTGTCCTTTTTGTATATAAACAGAAACAGCACACAGTAGCTGGTTTTTACAGCTTCTTGCTGGTGGGGGGTATGGGGGAGTGTTAGGTTGTCACTTCTGTTGTAAGGCAGGACAGGCTAAGTTGTGCTGTGGTCTCTCTTAGGTGCCACAGGACCCTAGGGAGCAGGCGTGCTCACACGGAAGGGGCCTGGCCCTGCCAAGGCAAGGGGCCACAACAGCCCAGCACCAGGCAGTGAGCGCAGTGGTGTCTGCCACTCGCTGCTGGGGACAGAGGGCAAAGGCAAGGCCCGTGGACCCCACACCGGCAGCTCTTCCCTGTGCTGTCCTGGACTCCTGCTGTGTCACATCACCTCCTGCTGGCACCTAGGGAGGCCTGAGGCTTCCTTACAGCTTTGGGTGCCTCTACTCCAAGCTAATGTCAAAGTGTGCGTCATGCTGACTTAGGCATTCAGAAGGACAATGTAGGAAAATGGAAATACAGAGGAACCTCTAAACAGAGCCGTTTGTAAATATTTACAAATATGAGCTACATGTGTTTTCAGTGTAACATTAAGCTGTGATTTTCATTGTGTTCTTTTTCTCTTGGCAGCTTGTTGCTTTCTGCCCTCAGAGTGGAAGGAATATCGTTCAGGTAGCAGGTAATAAAATCTGTGATGCTGTCAGGTGTTGGATCTGTAGCAGGACCATGGCTTTATCAGGGGCCTTAATAAAGATAAATTCAGGGCAGCCACACTGTCACTATTCAGAGTCAGGTTTCCCCAAGGTTCTAACTGACCGCGCTCTTGTTGTGCATGCTCCGGAGGAAGGCCCTCCGCTCCCGTCTGCGCGGGTCTGTCTTGGACCGGCCAATCTGTGCCCTTGATAGGCCCCGCTCCAGCCCAAGCCCCGCTCAATGCAGGGCTGGCAGGGCCTCCGAAGGATCCCGGCAGCTGCGCTGCACACGCTTCTGAACTGGCCCTCCTCAGGTCTGCAGGGCAGAGGTCTAAGGCAGGTGCTGGCGGCTGCTCTTCTGCAGGATCTGAAGCCTGGCCTGGTGCTCCCACCGTGGTCTGCAGTCGCTCACTCTGGGTCGGGCCCCATGTTCCTTGGGTCAACTTCCTCTGGCTCTTGAACCTTTGTGAAAGCTCTTCCTTGTTAAATTCAAGCCATTAAAAATTATCATCCCACAGTGCCATGAGCCATGCTCTGTGGCTCTTGTGGAATGAGCACACCCAAAGGCATCTACATTATAATTGCCCAGTCTGTGAATGCACTGCCACTCTCTCTGTCCCTGCTGTGAGGAGCACTGGGTTACCCAACACAGTCTCAGTGACAGAGGTGCTGGCCGGAGGGGGGCGGTGCAGCCATGGCCAGGTGGGTGCTGAGCTCCACATGCAGCACAGAGCCCCAGCTCTGTGCAGCTCCCTAATGTCAGCCTCCCAGGGACAATGGGCTGGAAACTGAGATAGCCGGGGGCACCATCAGCTCAAATACCACAGTAAGATTTTGCTCTAATGTTCTCTCCATTACACTGGAGTATCTGAGATGACACCTACAACTCATCGTTTAATGGTGATAATAAAAGACACACTGAAAATCTGCATGCTAATATTAAATGGGAATTAATTAAGTGGAAAAATCTATCAGAGACAGCAGGTATTCCTTAGGTGAAAGGTATTCTCACCAGATACTTGTGTGTTAGCTTTGTGACACGACCAAACACCTGAGGAAACAGCTTAGCAAACAAGCAGGGTATTTGGCTCACGGTTTCAGAGGCTTCAGTTCATGGCTGCTTGGCCCTGGCACCGGCCCCAGGCTGAGGCACATCATGGCGGTACAGCAACACTGCTCACCTCATGGTAGCCAGGGCAGAAGGGGCCAGGGCACAAACAGGCCCCAAGGTCATGCCCAGGCCCCACTCCCTTCACTGGGCCCCAGCATGCCAAAACTCTATGCTTTCCTAGTGGGTGAACCCCCTCATAATCCAAGCCTTTCCTCAAAGCCCATCAGCAAGCATTCAACACAGCGAACCTTTTGTGGGGACGCCCTGTAATGATGTGTTCTCCCCTCATCCCTCCTCCACTCCCTGAGCATTAGGTACCAGGCAGAGGTTGAGACAGGTATAAAGCAGGCCCAGCTTTTGTGCTCACTCAGCTAGTCTAGAGACAGTGGGCTAAGTAATCACATAGGTGCCAATGGCGATGAGGGCAAAAGTTACCTAAAGCTGTGTAACACACAGCCTGGTCTGTTCCCCGGGGGTGGGGGTCAGGGATGTTCCTAACGAGACCTCGGGAGATGTGTGGAGGACAGGAAGGAGTGTCAGGTATCCTAAAGGGGTCTGAGCGGGGTGGGAGAGTGGTGGGCTGGGGATGGCCAGCACAGTAGCCAGAAAGAAAGGTGGCCAGGAAGTCAGACCGGCTTAGGATTCCAGTCTGGAAGCCCACGTGGCACAAGGTTTTATTACACAGCACAGGCTGGTCTTCTTGCAGGCAGTGAGCATGAGTGTGGGACTTGATGCCCTGATGTGACTGCAGGAAGGATGGGTAGGAATAGGGCAAAGCGCGGCCCCAGGCAGCTGGCACTCTGCGCTGTGAAAGAGGAGTAGACCGGAGGATGAGAAAGAGCAGCCAGGTCAGGAAGGAAGGACAGCACGGGAGCCAAGGGACAAGAGGGGCTCAAGAATGAGTGTCACCAACCTTGCAAGTGCTGCTGAATTGTGAGCTGAAATAAACTTTTCTCTTTAGAAAGAGTAAGTAAGTAAACAAAATAAGGAGGCACTGAAGTGTCAAGTAAACACCACAGCCTGTCCGATGGTCCAGCCACGCGGAGACACGACATGTAGGTTCAGGTCAGCACCATGGCCCTGCGGCCTTGTCCTGCACGTGCCAGGATGCAGGGCCCGCTGCATGCTGCCTTGCGAGTGGGCAAGGAAATAGCTTCCTGAGGACAGAAAGCTGAGAGGTCACAGTGAGCAGCAGAAGGAGCCTGGTCCAGGTTTGGGGAGCAGAGCCAGCTCTGGGTTATCCTCTCTGAGAAGGGCTCCCACCTTCTCCCTCCCCACAGTGCACCAAAGCCACCCTGCCCCTCGGGAGTCTGGTCTGGAGTGGGTCTTTACAGGACCTCTCTGGGACATCAAAGGCCTGAACCTGGAGCTGGGTCCCATGGGCAGCAAGAGCATGACCTGGTGGAAGATAAGCTTGGAGTCTGCAGCCTTCTATGAGGGAAGGTGACCCTCCTGTCCCTGGGGACCTGGTCACATGGGCAGCACATAGGGAGTGAACAGGGTTACATTTTGTAATTCTGCTAATTCCAACATGGTTCCATATGATCCTAATAACAAAAATTACACAGAAGCATGCAGTATGAGCTATACTGTCAAATGTTAACCAAGGAAAAAGCAAGGGTTTGATAACCACAAAAACCAAGACAAGAGGTCCCACTGAAGGGGTGTGGACAGAAGGGGTGTGCCAGGGCCTCTAGAGTCCCAGTGAAGTTACTCTCCTTGGTCTGGGTGGCTGTACCACAGTGCTGGCTTCGTAAAACTTGTTGAACTGTACACCGCGTGTGTTGCAGCATAACTAATCAAAGTGTGCAATGGTGCACAAGGACAGGTGGAGCCAGGCAGAACGTGCGGCCGAGTGTCGGGGCAGCAGGGAGTGAGGCAAGGACAGGTGAGCATTTGAGAACAGCGCCATAGAGGAGGCAGAGAAACCCAGGGGAAGTGTGTAATTTTAACATTAAGGAAAAAATTCTATGGCAGAAGAGATGAGATTAGGACAAAGTGCTGATGGGCAGTATCCAGAGGAGGCTGCAACTAAAGATCCAGGAGGGAGAGAAACTGCTTCGGAGGAAAGGGACTGCTGAACTGCAGCACCACCAGGCCTAAGTGTCATATTCACCGCGGCCACGTTTGGTGAGCTTTGCACACAAAGTTTGCAAGCCACCAGCCTGTGTGCGCACGCATGTGTGCCTAGGCGTGTCATCATCCGAGTGTTCACACAGCAATTCCAGCATCTCCCAGAGGTGGCTGGCACTGCCCTTTGTGTTCAGACCCTGCTCCCCCCACCCCCTATTTAACTCCTGGCAGTCACTCATCTGGTATCTTTCCCAACAGTCTGGCTTTCCCAGAATATTAGGTAAGTGGAGGTGCACAGAACCGAACCACCACAGCTCAACACAGAAGCACCCAGCGTCTCTCTTCACACTGAGCAGTGTTCCACCACATAGAGAGACCTGTTTGCTCCCCCATTCACCCACTGACGCACATCTGTGCTGTTTCCAGGTTTGGGTGACTGGCAGTGAAAACACAACACTGTGTGGCTGTGAGCAAACACAAGCTTCTGTGTCTCCGGGGTATCTGGCAGTGGGGTGGCCATGAGGACATTCACGTCACCAGAAGTCGGTGCTGTTTCCAGAGTGGCACCCTCTGAGCATTCTAGATGCCTTGCATCCTTGCTAGGGGGTTGCTGGCAGTTTAACTCTAGCTGTGCTAATAAACAAGCTGTAGTGTCTCATTATGGATTGAAACTGAATTTTGTTAATGATCAGTATTACTGTGCCTTTTCTCGTGTGCTTGACATTGGTATATTTTTGGTAAAACAGTAAAAAATAAATACTGGAGGCCAATTTTTATTTGGGTTATTTTCTTAGTGAGTTTTTGGAGCTCTTTACATATTCTGGATGTTAAATCATCTGCCAGACATGAGATTTGCAATGATTAGTATTATTAATAGCCTTCTTTACAATATCTGAGTAAACTTGTTCAATCTTGGTGAAGTCCGATTTCTCAACTGTTTTCAGTTAGAGTTCACACCTTTGGTGCCACACCAAAGAACTCTGCATGAACCGAAGTCATGGTTTCGTTCCTGTGTTCATCTTCAGTCTTATGTGTGCATGCTTAGCCTATGGTCCATCCTGAGGAACCTAGTGAACACTGCCGAGCAGAGGCTGAGGGTCCTTGCTTTGCTTGTGAATGTCCTGTGGGAAGAATGAATTTCTCCATGGACTTGCCCTTGCCACGACCCACACCTTATTTCTGTGGCGTCTCCACAGTCCTGCACTGCCTTGGCCCCTGCTGCTCCAGAGGATGAGACCCTGTCAGATGTGGACTGAGACAGTGCTGCCCCTGTGGAGCACTCTGGGAGCAGGGACAGCAGACCCTTCAGTGTTGATTTTGTAACCCTGGTCCTGACAACCTGTCAAACTCAGGGACTAGCTCTGTGAGTTTTCCAGGCAATGTGTGCAATTGTGCTGCACGTAGTATTTCTTCTTTTCTAGTCTCAGTTTTCTTTTTCTCCCCTGGTTGCACATGCACTTCTGTCACCCCTTGTGTGACTGCAGTTTCAGGGCTCCCCTCCCCAGGTTGGACTCTGCTCTGAATGTGACTACTGTAATACAGTTTCTCTGACTGCCACTGTGCTCTTCTCCAGGGACCCCACAGTGTTACCATGGCCTAAATTTGCACGCAGTTCGATTTCCACATGTGATTAGCAGGACAGCACTAGCTGGCACAGAGCAGCGTCCACGGGGAGGTCTTCCCAAGTCAATAGTAAATGCTACATTCCCTTGTTTGCGCTCTTGGGCTGCTCAGTCCCAGAGGAGAAGACACACAGATACATAGCTTCCTGAAACTGAGGATGGTTCTCCTCTGAAACAAAGTGGAGGAGGGGGTGACTGGTCAAGAAACAGGGATGTCCTGAAGTGGAAAGAAACCCATGAGTTCACTCACTGAAGCTGGTTATAAACTGCATTTCGTACAAATAAACACAAAGCAGTGCTTATACGTAATTAGGTAAAATGATCCCCAACTGCCACCAGTGCAAACAGGTCCCTTTTTTAAGTATTTCAATTTTTCACAACTTTAATCATGAATCTTTTAAATCTCTTGTAATCAAGCTACAGGGTTACAACACGGGAAAAAGACTTTTAAGCCAGTCTTAAAAGTGCATCTGTAGTCTGCAGCGTGTAATTCTCCTGGTTTAAATTAACACAGAGTTAATACAATACATTGTGGGGAGGGAGGTGGAGAATTGGATGCAAAATAGTATCAGGCACCAAGTGATGACACGTTCATCAGAGTGGAGCAGCAGTGACCGGAGGTGGAGGCCAAAGTGAGAACAGAAGGCTAACAGACGACGTCAATTTCATGACTTAGGAAATGATGATGTATCTTTAAAGGTGTCTTTAATGTGCAGACATAAGGACGAATGGTGTTATGGATAGACATGCACAAGATGAAACATATACAAATGGACACATTTCATCCTAAGTAAATCCATCTGTAAAAACAATCGTTGGATTCTTTCTGCTTTTCAAGCCATTGGTAGCACTGTTCATATTATTTTTTGGTCAAACACAGAGCAACACTCAGTTGAATATGAGAAAACAACTTGGTGTTTGCAACCCAAGTCTGTTCCGACCCCATTTCTAGTTACAGCTCCTCTGGTCCTGCCCCCATGGCCTCCCCCTCCTCCAGCCTGAGGTCCCTGCTCCCGGAGGCAGGCGCCGCACATGGACCACACCCACCCGAGGCCAAGCACAGGCTTACCCACTCGTAGGAGAGCACCCAGCAGCCGCGTGCGATCCCCAGCAGCACGTTGAGCGTGCGCAGCGGCTTCCCGGCCAGCACGTGCGTGGTGCTCGCGCAGACTTTCGGCACCACGGCAAAGCCTTTCAGGGCATCCACCACCTGCATGACGATGCTCTGCTTCCTGGCGGGAGGAAACACAACCCCCGATGAGCGTGTCTGCCGCCGACAAACATCAAGGCACGGATCCTGAATGATGATAAAAACTAGACAGTGAAACTGTACACTGGCTTGGTTATAGTGTTCATGTCTCCTCTGTTAACAATTAGTAACATGAAATTTAGGGAAATTAAAAAATCCTGCAGATCCCAATTTGAACTCATCTAAGAAAGAAGTCTGAGCTTCCCTGGGCCACTGGCAGGGGAGGACACAGCAGACCCTGACCACGACCCACGGTGCCCTCCCCACACCAGCTCTCGGCTTCCCAGGCACCTCGGGCAGGCCAGTGAAGACAGGACCAAAGCTCTTATTTACTTACTTTATTCTGAAAATGCAACATTTGGGGTGGGGGGTTACACATAGTTTTCCCACTAAGAAAAAGAGCCGTTTTATTAAACTTCTGTATCAAATCTTCAGGCAAATTTGACAGTGGCGTGTGGTTTCCTAAAGTTCATTACTGTTTGCCTTCCAGTCTGCCGCTCTCGTCATGCAGCAGGTGCATTTCTGTTTTGCTTTCTAAGATAGCCTTTCTATCCACACCCTTTCCAAGCCACTCTCGGCCCTCCCTCTCCTTACAACAGCCTCTCCAACAGCTCCGGTTCTGGTTCTTTGCTTCTCACTTTCCCCTGTGAGGTCTGGAGGTCCTGGGGAAACTGAAGCGTGTGCGAGGCCACCTAGACTGCCCTGTGGCCACAGTGCACTCGGGGAGCTGAGAGCCTAGTCTCTCCTCTGCATGTTATTCCAAGAGGACAGAGGCTGCCACGGTCCCTGTGTGACCCTGCTGTCTCTCAGGCCTTCCCCACCTCAGGGGCCTCCAGGTTTATCTCCAGTACTTGATCTGCCTGTGAGATACAGGGTGGAACCACATCCCCATGTTCAATTGTTAGAGCTCCCCAGGGCGGAGAAGATGAGTGTGACCCTGGCCCAGCCTGAACTGAGAAGCTACGCTTACGTCATCCTGAAAAAGTTTAGGGAAAAATAAATGCAAAAAAGAAAAAAGAAACTGAAAACAAAAGCAAAAAAGGAGTAAGAACCTCTAAAGGAGATTTCTAGAGCCCTTCAATTTGGATATCAGATTTTTTCCTCCAAGTTGGGCAGCAACCAGCAGTTATGAAAGAGTGAGTAAGAGTGTCTTTTAAAGACAAGATCCCTCTGTGTGCAGTCAAAATGTCCAGGTCAAATTCTTACAACACATAAGAAATCTAAGATACTTAAAGAGTAAAAATATGGTCTGAAGGGAAAGTTTTCTTTTTGAAACTTTTAAAGAGAAAACAGTCATTAACGTTTGTTTTTGAAGTCCAAATATGGATTTTTGAAACTATCATGCACATATTCAATCGTAATTTCTGTAGGAGACTGTTTCCATGTTCAGTCTACTTGGTAATAGACGCACAGCACTGTCTGCATGCCCTGCCTCGGCCGTGACGGTGGCGTGAAGCTAGGCACGAAGCCTTTACTCCGTGCCACAGGCAGGAAAGGACCTGTGCACGGGGGTCATGCACCTCCTCCTGCAGCACATTCTCACTCCCGTGTCCCGATGCTTTGATGAATGTCTTAAAATCTCAAAACCTATGCCTGATATAAAAGGCATGGCTTTCACTTTAACAAGAATTCAAACATCTGCTATAAAGGCTCCGGCCCTCTGTTTTTGTTGGATGCTCTCTGCTGCGCTGAGTGTGTGAGGGAGACGATAAGCGCGAGCCAGCAGGCCGCTGACCCTCCCGCCAGCCTCAGCAGCTGCCCGGACCGCTGGGACGCCCCCCCGCACCCCGCGTTAAGCTGCGTAAGGAAAATGCTTCAGACCGCATCTCTGCGCGTGGGGTGCCTATGAGGTGAGGGTTGAGCGCACAAAGCCACTAGGGATTAATCAAGCAGCCTCCATCCCAAAGAGGAAACGAAGTGCTATAAGTACTGGACTGTGTGCACCGGACCACAGCTTCTTAAGCACCGTCAATCACTGAGTAAAAGTGACAAAGCACAAATCTGTGATTCGTGGAGAAGGAACTTAGTCTGTAAAAGAAAAGGCTGAGGTTCATGTGGAAAATAGCGCTAGCAAAACAGCGAGGACTTACTCTGACGACATGCTTGTCATGACTAATGTTCTTGTTGGCTGAGACTGCAAGAGAAGGAACAAAAAACAGTCAAAATACAAAAAGAAACTTTTCCCACAGAAATAAACCTTAAGTTTTTTTTCTAAAAAGTTACATCATTTAAAAATAAACATTTAAGCATATATCAAAGAAAAAAAACTTTATATTCCCGGGAAAAACTTTAGATATTATTATATCTTTATATTCCTGGAAAAAACTTTAGATAGAACTTTAGATATTATTCCACAACCAAGCCAAAGTAATGGACACACGAGGTAGAAAAGCAAACGCTAGTCCTCCCCGCTCACCAGGCACCAGCGATCTCCAGCGAGCCGCAGCACCTGGGTACCCCACACCTGCAGAGCCCGCTGACCAGGAGGCTCTGAGTGGCTGCGCAAATCCAACACACGCGAAGCCCAGACCTCGGTTCCCACGCTGGCATCTTTTACCCAGAACTGTGCAGTTTCTTAAGAGATTTAAAGTATGTTTTACTCAATAAGAAGCACGCTCTGAATGCAAAAATGTGTTACCGAAGTACACATAATCAGAAAGGTGACCGAAGTACACATAATCAGAAAGGTGACCGAAGTACACATAATCAGAAAGGTGACTACGAATGCTCTGTACTTCTACGGGCCGGAAATGACTACTTCTCGTGACTGGTAACAGGTGCAGCCTAAGGGGCACTCCACGGGAGTGCCTGGGTACAGAAGCGAATCCCCACTGCTCATGCACTGCTGAGATTCTCACGCGCGACTCTGGACGCAGCCAGCTGCTCGGTGTAAGCATGACTCACTCTTGTACGTGCCCTCCCACTGAATGGTTCACATGCATCAGACCGCAAGAACAAAAGGCGCCACTGCTTCGAAAGGGTAAACCACGCATTTGGGGAAGGCAAAGAAAGAAGAGTGAAGGAGGAACATGAATCCAAAAGACATCCAGAGGGAGAACCCTGAGGTGGGTGCAACAGTGCACATGTGTATTCCAGCACTCAGGAGGCTGAGGCAGGATGGACCTAACTTTGAGGCCTGCTTGGACTAAACAGCCAGAACTTGTCTCAAAAAAGGCAGAGCTCTGCAGAGCGAGGGCTGACCTAACAGTCATTCCCTGTCTGGGTAGCCACGCTCTGGAACATGCAACTGCTGGCTCTCCTACATTACAACACCAAAATGGAGCAATGTCAGTGAGCTCAGGTAGGTCTGGAGACCAGGCCTTCAGGGGGCATCTCTATGAACAGCTGAGGTCACACAATCCCAGCCTGGCTCCTCCAGGCCCCTCCTGCATGGACACCCTGGACGGCTCTATGGAGCCATCCTAGAGGCACCTGTGGGGCTCCCTCTGTGGGCACTGCCTCTCTCTGGAGCTATACGAATGAGTGACCCCGGGCTGCAGACCAGGTTCCTCCTGGGTCCCTACCACCAGCGCTGTCACTCCCTGCTCCTGTAGGGCTCCAACGCCCAAACTCCAGCCCCAGTGCTAGCAGCATCTCCACTTGGAGGCTGATGGGGATCTCAAATGTAACATGACCCAAAGGAAACCACAGCTCTCACCAGCCAATGAGACAATAAATAAATGAGAACCAAACTGGAAATGAAGAAGTGAAATTACATTCACAGATGAGATGATTGTATATGCAGATGATCCTAAAGAATCCAGAAAAAAACTATGAAAACTAATAATTTCAACAAAACTGCAAGCTATAAAGCCAACACACAAAAGTCAGTTGCATATCTACAAATCAGTCATGAAGAATCTGAAAAGGAAATGAAGAAAACAATTATAATATAGCATCGAAAAGGAATAAAACACTTAGTAATACATTTGTAAGAGTAATGCACTGAAAATAAAAAGAAGTTGCTAAAACAAATTAAATATGACCCAAATCAACCGAAATGCATCCTATGCTCATGTGTTAGAAGATTTAATACTGTTAAGATGTCCATACTACCCCAGGTAATGTACAGATTCAACACAAACCCCAGCAAAATTTCAGTGGTGCTTTTTTTTCCTCTTTTCTTATTTTTGCAGGAATGGAAAAATCCACCCCTAAATTCATACAGAACTCTAAGGAATCTCAAATAGTTAAAACAACCTTGGAGGCGAATAACAAGTTGGAAGACTCATAATTCCCACTTGAAAAGATTACTACAATACTATATGACCAAAACTGTATGGCACCAGCTAGGAACAAAACTGTATGGCACCAGCTAGGGACAGACAGGCAGAAGGACAGAATGGAATGGGACAGAAAGTGTAGAAACATACTCTTGCATCCATGGCCCATTGTTTTGATGAGGAGGCCAAGAATGTGGTGGATAAAGAACACTGTCTTCAACAAAGGATGATGGGAAAACCAATATCCACATGGAAAGAATGACGCTAGATCCTCACTATATCCACATATAAAAGTTAACTTAAAACAGTAAATACCTGAACTAACAGTGGAAACGATAAAATTCTTAGCAGAAAAAAGGCAATAGTTTGTTTCTTAAACAAGGCACCAAAAGAACAGGCCAAGAAAAAAATTGCTACATCATCAACACTATTAGGAAAATGAAGACAGCCCCCAGAGTGGCACATGACATCTGCCATCATGCACCTGACATGGGCTTCATAATCAGAATACCTAAAAACTACTATGACTCAAAAAAAAAAACAAACAAAACTCAGTTTAAAAAATGAGCAATTGAAAGAAAAAGGGAAGAATAGTGAGCAAATAATCTGAATAAACACCTCTCCAAAGAAAATAAGCAACAGCCACTAAGCACATGAAAAGAGGCCGGCATCACTGGCAACGAGGGGGACCTCCCATCAAAGACTCAGCACAAAAGTCCCCCGCTCCTGCTGGCTGATCACCAGGAAAGTGAGTGAGGGCAGATATGACAGAGCTGGGCACTGTGTATGCTGCTGAGGGAATGCAGCCTGGCCAGACCCGCAGGAAGCAGTTTGGTGGCTACTCAGCAGGTGAGAGGAGGAACCACAGGACCAGCAGTTCTTCTCCTTGGTACCAGACAAAAGGTCTGGGATGCCAGGAACCTGTGCATGAAATTTTCTCTGAAGCATGGCTCTCAGCAGCTGGAAGACAGAAGCAGCCAGTTGCACATACTTTGAGATGCTGTGTAAGGTCAGCTGGGTAATCTGGAGGGGCTGAGGCCAGGCCTGGCACCTGCTCAGGACTATGCTGTTTTCCTGTGGCAGGAGGGGAATAGCAACAGCCTAACTCCTTTGTAAAAGCTCCTTTTGTGATAAAGAACACTGTTCTGTGACGGCAGGACGCACCTGTTCGGGAAGGCTCTGCCATCATCCAGTCACCTTTGTACCTCCTTTTTACTATTATTTTATAGTTTGCTTGTATTGGAGGTGGAATCTAGAGCTTTCATTCAGGACTTTAAGGGTGCGCCATCATGCCACCCCATGGCTTCTCACAGGTCCTCACAGGGTTTTCAACACAGGAAATTTAGGGATGTATTTGAGCCACAGCAAGATCCAGTGCCACCTTCTGAGGGATAACCAAGCAGACGGCTACCAGAATGAGCAGGAGTGGACTTCTGGCCCCCAAACACACTGCGCCATGTGAGGGACGAAAGCCATAGAAAGACAGATGCTGCAGCCTCTGCGTTCATGAGACCTTCAGAACGGGCACTTGGCAGGGGTACTCAGGGGCCAGGCGGACTTCAGACCCAGGTCTTAGCCGGTCAGAGATCCAGCTGGGGCTGAAGGTTTGAAAGCAGCCAGCGGTGAGAGCTGCACTGCAAGGACCATGCAGTTACAATGATGAACACAGCAGTGTTTGTCACCACAGTGGAAGAAACCACAGCACTGCTGTGTCATCCCAAGCCCACCCCTGCCACAGCCTTATGGGCCAAGGCAACCCTGCTCTTGATGGGTGAAGGTGACCTCCCTTGATGCTTGCCCCTTTTGTCCTCTTGTTCCACACACACGACCAAGACACTCACTGCCTTAGTTACTTTTCTCCTTGCTGAGACAAAATACCTGACACTCCTAGTTAAAAGGGGAAAGGTTTATTTGGATCACGAGGGGCTGGTTCCAAGGCAGGGAGGCACGTAGCAGAGGGGCACGGTGGATAGAGGTCGCAAAGCAACAAGGAGGACGGTAAAAGTGACGTGTGGCATTCACACTGAATCCCAGTGCTGAACCACGGTAAAAGTGACGTGTGGCATTCACACTGAATCCCAGCACAGAACCACAAATCAAGCACAAACTCTGGATTCAGCAACTCACCAAAAACTCTATGAACACGTGAGGCTTTGGGGAACACCTAGACACGAACCATAACATGACCCCCACTTGGCCTGTCTTCTCATTCCACACAAGACTCACGACACACCTCCCACTCAGCCTGGCAGAAGCCCAGAGTCTGAGCGCCACTCTGCACTGCCCCAAATGCCCGTTGTCTCCCGCAGGGAGAATGCGCTCTGTGGCATGAGCACCCGGGTGCTCCAGCAACCCTCCCTACTACATGGCCTCTTCTTAGCACGACCCATCAATCACACCTGGTATTTTGTTTCTTCCTCTTGCTTCCTGCCTACTCTTGCCCCTGCCTCTCTCAGAAACAGAGTATGAGCGCACAAGCACAGGAACTGTGTCTCCTACTCCATCCCCAGCACCTGGGGCAGTGCTGACCGGACAGGAAGATGCTTGCTAGCTATTCATTATAAACGGATCAGTACAAAATAGGGAACAAAAGTTGGTGTCTACTGATCCATCTTTATATACGTACTTAATACACACACATATGTTCCTTGCCATGTATTGACCTAGTCTCTGAACTGCCACACCCATTAACACAGGTCAAGCCAAGAACCATGCAGAGATCTGGGTCAGCACCTGTGGGAGGGACGGCTGGACCGATTCCAAGTCCACCTAGCACTTGCCCCACATCCCAGCCAGGCTGAAGGACAGAAACTGTTGTTATAGGGCACTCCAAACCCAACACGGAAAGAAAAAATACGCAGAAAGCAAGAAAACAAACTGACACCGTGCATCCATATCCTCCGACTTGCAGATGTCTGACAGGAATATAAGATACTAAAGCTCCCTGCATACGGCCCAGCTGCAGGACCCAGAAGAGGCGAGCACTGCCCTCGGGCACACGGTGCCAGCTGATGCCAAGGCAGATGGAGTGTGTCAAAGCTGCGGGGCAGATGGCCTGGGCCTGAAATGCAATGTTGAAGTGAAAAGTGATCTATAATAGCACTAAGCATATCTGCTTACTCAAATTGCAAGGGAGGGATATGAAAACCAAGTATGACTTATTTGATTAACCAAAGAAGCTCCTAACAATACAGCAGGTATTGATATCTGCAGCTATGTGCAAATGAATTTTAAAATGATGGTGGAGAAACAGTTGGATATACGATATGGTAAATAAGGCCAAAAAGGTAAAGTCCAGTTGGAGAGGAAAAGTGAACCGCTTTACATTGTTTACCTTGGGTTCTCTGGGCTTTATGCCTATCAGTATTTCTAGGCTATTTTACAACTTTGTATGTTATAGGAAACTGGCAGTTATACAAATAATTCTGCTGCTGGGCAGAAATGCAAGAGCTGACCAACAGGGAGAGGAGAGGAAGAACAGGAGAGGACAGGAGATGAGCCGGGAGGGAAAGAGAGAGCTGAGAGCTAACTGGTCGGTAAGAAGAGCACATGACATGGCCGCCACCGTCACTTATGCTCCCTGCTGCTCCAGGCAAGGACACAGTCGGCAGCAACAAGGCCTCCCCACATCCTCACTGTCCAGTGCTAGCCCCAAGGAGCTGAGCTGAGGAGCAAAAGGCCCAAGTTCACCAGCTCGTGGGCCTTCAGGGTCCAGGAAGGGGAAATGATGCCCATAATTGTGTCTGCCAGGCCAGACAGGAACGTGTGGAGCTGCTGTCCAATCCTCAGTCTCCACTGTCTCCCACTCCCGGACACCTCGTGTCCCACACACTACCGAGTGACACAGACCCTTGTGCATCAGTAAGGTAGCCAGGTGCCCTCCCTGGGGTCACCACCTGTCTTAAAGGACCTCACCAGAGAGGTGACCTTGAGCAGATCAGCCACCGATCTTTGCCTGTCGCCTCGGCTGGAAGAGGGCATCTCAGATGGCAGAGCACAAATGCTGCCTGGTTTTCAACTTAAATCTTCCTCTCTATTAGCTTTTGTTTCTGGGCAGATCTTCCCTGCTAGTGAGAACAAGGCATGGGAACCTGGTTTTATGGTCTGGTCATGTGGGGCTCTGCATAAAGGAATGCAAGCATTGCAGAGATCTAGTCTCTTAGAGACAACAGAAGATCCAGCTTGTTAATTTTGTTTTGCACCTGTTAAATTAGATTACAGCTGGCCTGAGGATGCCTCTGTACCTTGAGGCTTTCCATGGTGAACTGCAATATAACAGTGCCTCATCTAGCTATAGGGCTGACTTGGGAGGAAACTTTGGTAACAAACAGCTGTGTCTCAGACACACACAACAGCAAGTGTCAGTCAGCTAGGGTGACAGCCACTCAGGTCCTGTGCAGTAAGGCAGACGCCAGGCTGTGCCCAGATGACCTGCTAACACTCACACTGTGGATGGCCTGAGATGCTGCCACCTTTCTGTGGAGTTGAGCTCTCTGCACACCTGCCCACTGTCCAATACACAAATGGTTCTTTGCACTGGGAAATGGTGTTAAACTTCACATGTCTAAACTGGTGTCAGAAAGGGGATCCACCATATACCAGGGGACCTCCTGGGTGTGCCACATGGCCAAGTGAAAGTACCTGCTGGCCCATGGTGCCCCTGGCCTCTCCTGGTAACTGGGATTGTGGGTTGGTTCTTGCTTGGTTTCCAGCTCCAAATCCCTTTAGTTCTCTGACCTTATCTGAGCACTGCTGGGGAATGGACCACAGTAAGTTAGACTAGGTCAAGTTAAGGGACTTCAAGGGTTTTGTGGCTGAGGTGGGAAGTGGACTAGCTTCAGCAGGTGGGGGTGTCAGCTAGCTTTATGTCCTGACAAAATACCAGAGAAATCCACTTAAAAGAAAGGTTTATCTTGGCTCCTGGTTTCCAAGGCTTCCATCTATGATTAGCTATTTCTATTGCTTTCAGGCCCCGTCTATGATTACCTGTTTCTATTGCCTTCAGGCCCCGTGACACAGCTCGGTGAAGGGCGTGGGGAGCAAGGCCACGCTCTTCCTGGTAGCCAGAAGAGAGGAAGAGGAAAGGGAGGGAGAAAGGCAGCCAGTGAGAGCCTCAGCCCAGTGACCCACACCCTCCAGTTGAGCCCCAACTCCCAACCCATTAGGCTATGACCTCTCAATAGGTGGACTGGGACAGAACCAGCACCCTTGTGACCCAGTCATGTCCTGAAAGGCCCAGGTTTTGAACTCAGGAACCTTGAAGGGGGTGGGGTGGGGTGGGGTAGGGGGGTAGGATATATTTGGTCCACACCACAACCAGGGGCAGCAGGCCATCCAGCAGGTAAGAGGGGCTTCTCGAGAGGCACACTCAGCATGAGCACCCAGTCCAGCGCCCAGCACTGCCCATTGGAGCAGGCTGCTTGCCACTCTGGTGCCAGAATCTCAGCTTGGCTGACATGATGCTCCTGTGGGAGATGCGTTACCAGACAAGATTATGCCATCCCTTAACGAAGCTCTATTGTGACTGGCACAGTGACAAACAGGCACCTAAAAACTGAGTATCCCTAAAATTCAAAGTTAAGGAATCTGAGTTCCCAGTTTAATAAAAGCAGCTATGTCTTCTGTGAGGCACTAAAGCACAAAGATGCACATTTTTATTCTATTCATGGATATTCTTTCAAAAGCTGTCCAGATTTGCTGGCTGAGTAAGAGTGTTTCTTATGTTTAGTAATCTATGACCTTGTCTTAAATCAGGTGCTCAAAGGTTGTTAACAACTGGTATCAAACACTAAATACCTCTGCACCTAGAGGTGCTTGAAATTTCCCAGACGTTTAGAAAATCACAAATATTTGTTCCTTTACTTTATTAAAAAGCAGGTGCTAGAAATAGTTGGGTCCGTTTGATGTGTAAACATTGATGAGTTGCACCGCAGAAATCCTCAAACCAAAGAAGACGATCAGTCTGGCCCAGTTCAACCTGCATGGTAAAATGTCCTAACTACCCACACTCGGGGGCACTGCACTGGCCAGAGCTGGGCTCTAACTCTGTGCCCAGCAGTCACGGTACGTTGTATTCCAGGACTATTTCATTGCAGCTAATGACCTTCTTCCTGAAAGACTATGTTCTTCAGTTCTCTTTTTTAAGAAAGATTATAAAAAAAAGTCAATGCTTGTTTACTGTAATTTGTCTAAAACTTTGTTTTTGTATACTATGACCAACTTTGTTGTTTGCCATTATTCTTTTTTTTTTTTTTGCTATTATTCTTATAATGAACTCTCCTCAATCTTTTAGTCATGATAACTGTCAACAGTCAGTTAACAACAATAATCTATGGATTTCTGTTTAACTCTGACCCTCCCAAAGGATGAAAGCAGGATTTCTGAACTCTAGTTGAGAAACAGATGGGTGCCTAGGGTTGCTAAGTCAGACCCAAGCAGAATAAAAATTAATTAGTAGGCCTAAATAAGGCACTGAGGAGGACGGTACATCAGCTGGGAGAACTGGGAATCTTTTAATGTTCCCTTCTGTGTATCTAAAGGAAGCCCATTCTCTTCCTATGCTCCCTCTAGCTCATAAGAGTTCAGTAGACTGTGTCTTTGAAGACGGAAAGGAGACAGCTGGAAACGGTGTCTTACTCACCCTGCCTGACTGCTCCAGAATTCAGAGGTTGTCATTCAGTACTGTTTTCAGTGTAATATAATGGTCCATACAGATTTATGTAGCACCTGTCTTCCTTGTTATCAGGACATAACTGAAAACACTGCCACACAGCCCCAGGTGGGCCTGGAAAGCCCCACGTGACAAGGAAGCTCTTCTGGAATGAGCGGTTACAAAACGCGCCACGGCCGGCTATGTGCAGCCAGTGCTGTCCAAGTCCCCTCGAGAAATAAGCCCAGCCAGGCTCACAGGTGCCCAGACTTACAGATGAGCATGCAGGTCACCCGTGGCAGGCCCAAGAGCCACAGGATATGTTGTAGACCTTGGAGAAAGGAAATTCCCCAAATTTACAGTACTACTGGTGACGTATGATGGTAAGCTCTTGGGTCCATGAGAAATTGAGATTCCCTAAGAAAACATCACACAGATCCAACTTAAGGCCTTCCGGGTAAATTACGTCCTGCCACACCTATGTAAATAAAGCCAGTGAGAGGACTGTGCTGTGCCTATGAACTGTCTTTCTAGGAGCGTATCTGATCCACAGTGGAGCCCACGGAGGACACGTGTCCCCGTGGGGTGCTATGCCGTATCCACAGTGCACCCTTCCCAGCTATCAGGACTCCAGCCCTGCGGCCAGCGTCTCTGCACACTGGAGGTAACTGAGGATTGACGTGGCGGTGCCTTAGATGACCCCATGCTCCCTCCCAGAAACCAGCTTGGGCCCCGCTGAACACTGGGGTGGAAGCAATCACAAGACCTAGTCTCAGCTGAGTGAGCTTCCAGTTCTCTTTGCTCTCTTACCACCAGGCCTGCAATTTCTCCTGCTTGACTGGCATCAGCCAGAGCACACCCATCTGAGACCTGTCTTGTGCTGAGCTGGAGACCTTAACGTGAGCCTCACAGGGCTGCAGCCCCCATGGCTGCTGCAGGGCAGGATGGCTGGCCACATGTCCCTTCGCACGAGAGGGGACAAAGACTATGGCGGCAGCACTGGCAGGTCAGCTGGGGAGGGAGCTAGTTAAGAACCCAGCACCCTTCTTGTTGACCCCAAGCACCACCATGCCCACCTCTGAGCATGCCACATTGCCTGTCCCTCTGCCACCACACCTGAAGGCAGGCAAGGGCATGGACGCTCACCTAGTAACAACGGCTGAGAAGAGTAAGTGACTTTGGTCATTTCTGAGTAAAAACTGATGAAAACATGAGGAAACCCTTGTGTAATTAATGAGAACAGAGACTAGTCCCTGAGAAGGAATGCCATCAGACAGTGTACAGTGTCAGCGTTGAGACACGCAGTGGCATCGCCAAGCATAAAGCAGGCAGGAGGGACACAGCAAACAGCATTGCTGTATTAAAAGGTTCCACAACCCTGCAAAGAGAAAGAGTGACCCAATCGAACTCTCACTATCATCAGGACTGTACTGTGGAAGTACAGTCCACAGTCATAGGGAAGGAACCCCAGGCCCAAAGTGGGGATGTAGCCAGGAAGAGCCTGAAGTCTGGTGGATGGGTGGGTCCCAACTGCCCTCAGGCAGGGTGAATAAACATGGAAGAAGCTCTTAGGAGAGCAACACTATAAAAGCCATCTCAAGTCAGCAAAGAAAGAAACTCAGGGAGAAGTGGTGCAAAACTGAAGGTGAGGCATAGAGATAGAACAATAAGGGCCTGGGTAGGAAAACAAGGGACCAGCACCTGGCCCAGGGCAAGGAAGACAGACTAGAGATAAAGCAGTGGGTGGCTTGGCTTTTGCCCTGGGGAATATGGGAAGCAGGCAGGAGGGAGGAAGTGAATAAGGAGAGGAGCTCAAACATCTGGGAGAAAGATAAAAGCTGCAGCTCTCAACACATGCTGCTTCCAGAACTGCTTACTCTTGGTAGAGCCTGAGGATTACACAATTAGCAGGGCACAGTTTTTGTTGTACTCAATGTGAGACAGGAGGTTAAATCTGGGTTTAAAGGGGATCACACTCAGTGTGGCGGCACACACCTGTACAGTCTCAGCTACAGTACATGAAACACTGAGCCAGGAAGATCTCAATTTTGAGGCCACCTGACAACTTAGTAAGACCCTATCTCAAAATAAAATAATAATTTTTAAAAGGTCTGGGAATGTAGCTCACTGGTAGAATACTTTCCTACTAAAACTTTTTAAAAATTAAAAATTGTGGGTCACAGTTTAGCTTAGTGGCGTCAGTGCCTTCCTGGCAAGTGTGAAGTTGTGAGTTGGATCGCCGGTACTCCCCCAATTAAAAATTGATTAAAAGCTGCAATACTTACATGAAGGAATCTCAGTTGTGAAGAGATCTAGAGAAAGAGGCAGACGAGCCCCTCTGCAATGGTGTAAGTTTACAAGAAAACAGGGAGTGCTCCTAATTCTTTGAGTAGCCTATACACCTCTACTCCTCACACAGGTTTTCTCCTAGCATTGGGGACAACACAGGTTGAGAAGCCCTTATGTTCCCAATCAGGCTAGGGGCAGGGAGCTATGGCCCTGTGAACTGTGGAGGCAAGGGAAAGGGATGCTCAGGATGTGGCCTGCAGACCCAGGGGTTTGTTTGCATTCATCAAAGGCAGGAAGCAAAAGCATGAAGTGCACAAGCTAACATTTTAGTTAAAAAGTATGGGGATCTCAGAAATGAAAAGGGCACATAAAACTACATGATGTGGGCAGCTGCGACACTCACTGAAAGGGCCACGTTGTCAATATGTGACTATCACACTGAACTGTTATTCCGGTCACCCCTTCCCGCACTCCAGGTATCCATTACAGAACGCCGTTAGAGAAAGCAGAAAAACAACTCTTTCATGTTCCTATCACGGTTGTCCAGTGGAAAAACAGCAGGCAGGGCCCGATTCCTGACAGTCCGGAAAGTGCCGGACTATGAAGTCACGGCACCCATGGGGGCCGCAAAGCCACCCTGAGCAGGGGAGCCAGGAATGGGAGCAAAGTGCTCTTGGGAACTTGTGGATGGAGCAACAAGGGAGGAAGACTGTGATATTTGGGAAATACCATCAGTGGTTTTGTTCAATAAGATCGAAGGTAGGACAAGTTAAACAAATGTATTGTTTTATTAGTGATAAAAGGAACACTTTAAAAGAAAACATTCTCTGAAATCTTATGGGATTAGGCATCAGTTTTTAGGTAAACAATAAAACTACTTTCCCTTAAAAACATAAAATAACAGAATTCACATTTTCACAAATATTATTGATCTTGTTCACTGCTGATAGAAGTCAACCAGACAAACGGGAACTATCAGAATCAGTTATTGTAAGTGTTGTGAATATACAGAAAATAAAAAAAGAACAAAATAAATGTGACAAGAGCTCTCAACCACCTCGTGAGGATGTCCCATATCCGGCCTGGCAGCCGCACCACCTGTCACATCTTCCAACAGCTTTGCCAGGGGGCTGAGGCCCAGCTGTGTGACACAAGCTACTCCCGTGTGCCCTTCATGCTGTCCACACCCAACTTCAATCTGATGAATCCACTGCTCTAAAGCTGGCTGAACCCAGACTGCTGGGTACAGACTCTTTAACTTCTCCCATCAATGGTTTCATAACTTCATCATCCTTGCTTGTGTGAAGTGTTTTTATTTGGAGAATTCCAGAGACTCCTATTATTCAGACTAATTTTTCCAAAAAAAAGTAATTTTTCTAAATGTCTTCAAATACTCCAATAATAGTGCTCAATGTAGTATCAGTAGCAGAGCTGAATGTTGTACTGAAGATTTAAGAAATTAAAACACAAAATATACACCCAAGTAATTGGTCTTTAATGTCCAAGCTGTTAAAAAGAATGTGCAGCCTCACTAAGATGCTTCATCCAGCAAACTGAGCATCTAGGACTCAAACCCTCTCCCTGCTCTTGAGCTGGGGCTTGAGGGAGACCAGTGGCCAGGAGGACCCCCAGGCCAGCCCTGTCTTCCACTCAGGAGAGAGCAGGCCTGTGGACAGCTTCACAGGACTCCAGGCAGCTACACCTGGGACAGCCACCCCTTCTTCCTGCAGTGAAGCCAGTGATGAGTTACAACCCACAGAGTGGAGAAGCCCCAGGAGGTGCTGTGGGGTGGCACAGGAAGAGGGCTGCAGCACATGGGTGAGGTGAGAGCGAGGCCTGAGAGTCACCCTCCACCACCACAGAAGGGTGGGCTGGGGCACGGCGTCCATGCTTCAGATCCCTCCCGAGGTGTGGGCTTTAAGAGTCTTGCTGGGGGGGGGGGGTATTTAGCTCAGCAGCATAAGCACCTGCCTTGCAAGCGCGCAGTCATGAGTTCAATCCCCGTTACAAAAAAAAAAAAAAAAAGAATCTTGCTCGGGTGCAGGGCAGAAACAGCACTCACCAACCCACTGCACACCCCTAACTCAGCAAGACAGGTGGGACAGCAAGGTCCCAGGAGCTCCTGGCCAGCAGCGCTGTTCTGGGGACAGCGCATTCCACCTGCAAACCCCTGAGGCTTGTACGAAGTCCACCCAGTGGTGTTTCTGACTCCGAGTTTCCTTTCTGTGCCTCCTCCTTGCTGTTAAAATTCATCTGAGGAAGTGGAACAAATTAGTAAAAAAAAGACCAAAGACAGAAACGGAAAACAGATACAACTCTACAAACTGAGGCAGATTCCAGTGTCTTTTTTAAGGAACAGAATTAGATCATAAGAGCAAATATATACAAAAATGAAAAAAGATAATTCTGCAGAGAATTAAGAGGTGTAACTTCAAAAGCATAACACATTTGAAATTGAAAAGCACTGACAATGAAGATAAAAATAAGTGCTTCGTACTCACTGATAGTCCCTGAACTTGCTATTATTTTCTTACATGGAGATACCACTGATATATGCACTGAATCTTAACGCATATCCTAAAGTCACAAGAGCAGTGCCAAAAATCTATTTGAAAGCATTCGTATTTCATTTTTTTTTAGCAAACTATAATAATGCTTCATTGATTTTAAATTACAATTTTAATCTGTCACTATCTTAACTCTTTCCTTTTGAATAATCCTGATTTTATTCCTCTTTTTAAAAAAATCAAAATTATCATGGATTAATAGCCAATAATTTATATTCCTAAATATTTAGAAAGCAATCAATTTTAAAAGGAGTAAAGTATTAAACAGACTTAAGCAAAGGCAAAGTCATACAAACCTTACTACTGGGGAAGAAATTGTGTTCCTCCAAAGAAGAATTGAAAACCTGCTTGGGAACCACCCCCCACCCACACACTTGAAGCGAGGTCTGGTCCTTTGGACAGACGGACACAGCCATGCATTTCTGGATGTGTCTGTACCATTGCGTCTGAGACACACACACATGAAGCAATGGTCCCTAATGAGAACAGGCCTCTGATGTCAGTGGAAACAAGCGGTAAGACTTGCAGCCCTCCTGCCCCCGGGCCTCCTGCTCCTTCCTCTTCTGGTTCCCTCCTTTGGCTTCGACCTCTGGCTGCAGTGAACCGGGGATCCGTCCAGCATTTCTTCCCAGGGCTATCTGCAGTGAGACAGTGTATTTCCAGAAAACTCCCAAGAAGACTTCCTTTCACATCGTATTGGACAGAAGTGAGTCATATTTGCAAAGTAATTGCTGGTCAGAGAACAGAATGACCGTGATTAGCTTCGATGAGGCGCCTAGGGACAGCGGCACTGACACATGAATACTCCCTGGCCAGGGCCCCTTGCTTGCTACACAACTGCACTGAGGGAGGCAGAGCTGAGCTATGCATCAGGTACCTACCCACAATCACTTCACACCCAAGGAGTCTTGGTGATTTTTTCAAACATGAGGATTCAGGTTAGCTAATTCAGCACGTTATTATTTTTGCTTGAGTGTCTGCGTATCTCACAACTGACTAAGGCAATTACCATGGATTGCTATCATTTACCTACCTCCCCCCAGTGGGTTCTTTTAAGCTAGACCATGAAGCATGCAACTGTGAGCCTTTAAGTTGGGCCTGCACCTTCTCCTTTGCCTCCCAGCAGACGTCTAGCAGATCTCCACACAGCAGGAAGGCCTCACCCAGCCTGAAGAGCAGGGGGTGACCCTGGCCTCCAGCTTTTTATGGGCCCAAAGTGACCGCTGAGGGCACAAGAGGACCGTCCCTGACTGGCCCTCACTTCCACCAACCCCAGCTGAAGCGCATGTGAGGACTTCTGAACCACACACCTCATCTTGCATGCCGAACAGGAAAGCACATTAAAGAAGAGGTGGAGTGCTTCGGAGATTCTATTTCATCTTTGTTATAGAAATATTTTCTCTCATACATAACAAGAAAAAAAAATAACATGCTAGTGGGAACTGTAAGCAACTCTGGGCCACCAAGACACAGCCAGCTTCTAAATGGTCTCATGGTCACATCTGTGGGTGGGTGGACCCCACACCTGTGACAATGAACACAACCCCACACTGCCAACACCATGTCCACTGCCAAGAGTACGTTATCACAGGAGCTACAGATTGCTGGACACCTGTGCTAGGAATCACGCACACCTTTGGGTTCTGTCACCCCAACTGGGAACTGACCAGCACTCAGAGAATGCACCCACCAGACAGGCCCTATCTCACTGTGCACAGCAGGTATGAACAATGGGAAATTATTTACATAGACATTTTAAAAGTGTGTCATCCTTGAGGAAGTGTTGCAATTCCCCTAAATGTTTAATAACAAAATATTCATGCTGAATTTTCAAGACAAATAAATATCACCTGTCATTCTGATGAGTCACTGTTATTTTAACTTGAAAGTTAAATTTAAAATCAAAACCACTCTCAAAAGTATATGCTTCCAGCCAAGTACACTATCTGTGGCAAACAGCCAAGACCCTGGAATTACTGCAAAATGGAAAACTGCATCCATAAAGTACTCCTGCCTCTATTACTGCAATGAGCCCTACTTTTTAGAGCAGAGAAACAGCGGGTGCCCAGGAGTCAGCCCTTCAACAACAGTGCACAGGACACTCAGCCTTGGGCAAGAATCCAGGACCTTCCCAGGGGCCACTTCCCCAGCCCTTTCCTTTCTTTTCTTTTCCTCTCCTTTTAGTTTTGAGGCAGAGTCTTGCTAAGCTGCTAAAATGCCCAGACTGGGCTCAGACTTCCAGAGTGCTGAGATTTCAGATGCGCACACCACGCCTGCCAGAGGACACAGTCTCAACTGATACTCCTAAGGTGAGGAGCACCACAAAGAAAAGAAGTACATTATGATGATTAACCATTACTGAATGACAGTTATGAGTAACAGAAATGATTTAAACATTTTCATTCAAAAAATAAAAAGGAAATTATTGCATCCCTTATTTGCTCAGAAAGTACTCTGTGTGCTACATTATGCTGAGTTTTAACAGAAAGAACACAGTCTATGTTCTTATGGGTTCACATTTTAGAAAAAAATGTGATAACAAGCAATTATCAAAACATATGTGAGCTATTATTTGTTTCCTAGCCTATTTAAGAAACTTTTTAGAATGTAAGCGTTCTAATGTGAAGCTCTTTTTATTTTTTTAACTACTGTCAAAATAAGTGCACTGCTCTTGGTGCTCCAATCCTCCCCAGGCCTCCAAGCTTAGGAAAGCATCTGTAAACATTGCTGTGCTCTGACCACGGCCTGCCCTCTCAGTCAGGATTGGCAGACATGGCTTCAAAATGAGATTTTATAACTTAGCCACTTAGGAAAAGCTATCCAGATTCAGGTTAAAAATTTTGCTGAAGATAATAATCTTTTAAACAATAACAACAAGCCTAGAAGTAGTAGAATAAAGAAAAAACCTTGGAGAAAAACATTCATGGACTTTTGGCAAAATGCTAGCATTAAACCTGGTCTCTGACAACATGCAACAAGAACTAGGTTAAGATTTGTCACCACATCTTGCATTTCACCCTCTGAAAAAGCAGACATATCTAGGACCAAAGTACTAAAATTGCGTAATTCTACTGTCAAAATCAGAAAGGCTCAACAAATTTGTGTTTAAAATAAATCTAAAATGGGTGTGGTAGTGCATGCCTGCAATCCCAGCACTTGGGAGGCTGAGGCAGGAGGATCACTGTGAGTTTGAGGCAGCCTGGGCTACACAGTGAGTTCAAGACAGCCTAAACTACCTAGTAAGACACTGTCTCAAAAATCAAAACTACAAAATAAAGTCTTAAAAAGACTGCTTTCCCCGCTAATTTATACATGACTTTTCCCAAGACAAGTGAACACCAAACCGAAAACCTTCTAGCGGATGTTGCAACTCTAAGTTTCTTAGTTTTTACTGAATCAATTTGTTTTGGCACCTTAAGAGAAAGTGAATTAACTGATGTTTGTTTAGCGTGTCTTTTGCAAACTATGACTAGAAAGTTCATTTAAAAATCCTTTTTTTTTCTCTAGGCCTTTCATTGTTCTCCTTTCAGAAGGCTCTACATGAAAATTCTATTTATAGCTTGGTGCAGTAGCAAATTCCTTAATCCCAGCATTCAGGAGGCCAAGGCAGGAGGGTCAGTAAGAAATTAGAGGCCAGCCTGAGCAACAGTGTGAGTCTGTCTCAGAAAGGAAAAATTCTATTTATAAAAATCTTTTTTAAAAAAGGGCCATTAAAATTTACTCATTATTTCTGGTAACAGAGGACTAAGTAGTTTGGAACAACCTTCTCATTGTGATCAATTAGAAAAGTGGGACAAGATACAGGTAAACAAACACCAGCTACAGAGGACACTGCCAGCCAGCAGTGAGGTCAGGCAGGAGCCCTCAGAGGAGCAACAGCTGCGGAGGCTCATTTCCCTGGGTACAGTTTGCATCATGAAGATAGAAGCCCAACCTCAAATCATCTTCATGCCTGACAGGAAGACAAACCAAAAATAACCAAGTATATAGGCATAGAACACATGATTGAAAACTAAGAGAAACAACAGATAATAAGAACAGAAACAAACAGAAGCCAGAAAATGAACTTAACAATTATAAATTTTTAACTAAGCATGCTTCAAATAAGATTAATAATTTTGTTAAGAGTATCAAAAGTGATAAATTCAAATAGAATTACTTAGGCTGAAAAGTATAATAAAGATGGTAAAAACTAAACCTGTACATGTAGCATCAGAATAGACTTACAAAGAGTGAAAGATGAGATGTACCAAAAAAACAAATTAAAAAAAAAACTCAGAAAGAAATGAGAGCTACAAGAGACCAAGATACAGAAAATCATGAGGGATGGGCACAGGATAACTCGCGTGGCTGCATTCCCAGCAGTGGAGACACTGGGAAACAGGCAGAAAAAACAGCTGCTGAGACTTTCCCAGAACAGATCAAAGACAGGAAGGCTGCAGCGGGAAAAGGGTAAATCACAAACACACCGCTGTGGGAGGACAAGCGACCGCAGTGAAGCTGCAGAGCAGCAAGGAGAGCCCCGGAGCACAGGCGCGCTGAACAGCACCTCTTTCGGCTCCCCAGCAGAGCTGCTGGGTCCAGGCTTTCTGGTCCTGAGGCCTTCCTACCTTTCATATCTCTGCCTTCACGGTGCAGGGAACTCAGGATGAACACTGTCACCCTGCTTGCCCCTCAAGGGTGCCAAAATGGGACACTAGACACATGGGCTACTTGAAGATTATGATGAAAGGAAAAAGAACCATTAGGGCCGGGCAGATGACGCACAATGTAATCCCAGCATTCTGGAAGGCTGAGACAGGAGAATCCCAAGTTTGAGCCCAATGTAACAATTCAGCAAATTTGTGAGGTCCTGTCTCAAAATAAAACAATTTAAAAGAGGGCTGGAGAGTTGGCTTAGCATGACTGTGTTAGGTCAAACCATGCCTACATTAGAAATCAAAGATTTACTAACTACTCATGTAAATACTCACTCAGATTACTCTGTAAAATACTCATTCAGATCTGAAAGTCAACAAATGCTGTGGAGACCTGTGGACATTTTCACAAGCCAGAGATGAACAGGCAACGTGAGAGCGCAAAACCAACTCTGTCCCGAGTGACGCCAACACTCTCAATTTTACATTCAGAATTTTCCACACTCACTTGTATTTTTAAAATAAACACAGTGGCTCACACTAGTCTGCTTCATTAACCCAGAGTAGAACATTTCATGTTGTAGCATTTGAAAGTCTGAAATATTTTTACACACTGACCTGGCTTTTCCCACTCTTTTTGGACTCCTTGTGATGTCTGCTGAGGTCCTGGGCACCCTCCCATGAGCCGTCTGACATGTCATGCCTCGTTGGTCCATTTTTAACATCTAAAACCCAAGTAGACTAAAGGTTAGCTAAAGCTCAGATGGCCTGATTGCTAATGCAAGTTATGCAAAAAAAAATTTTTAAATTACACTTGTTTATACAAATAATGGGAATCTAGAGGCCCTTGAAGTAAATACTGCTTATGCCTGGTGCTTTAAGATCTGTTTAGAATGTTTGCTTTAATCTATGAAATGTCCTCAATGATTCATTTAACCCAATGGTCAGAAATTATTTTGCTTATTTGGTTATAATTTAATAGTATCACATTAGTCCATTTGCTACCACAAGAACATGTAGGCCCGTTCCTTTAGCATCATTCAGCTTTCAATTCTTAGATCTTAAGAATAACAACCAGCTTCTCAGAGAGGCAATGCTGTATCATAGGCAGCAAGTACCTCAGCCTTGGGGTTTGTGTTTCTGCAGGGAATAATCTCCAGCACAAAGCTTCGGACTCATCTACAAATGATTACCAATTATGTTCCCCACACTTGCACCTCAAATCTACTGGACAGTATGATGTAACCAAGAAGCACAACCAAGATTTAGAGAGTCTGATAGAAAACACTGTTTTCAAAACCAGAGTTCTAGCTAAGTGAGAAAAATGCAGAACCACCATGTTTAAGTGCTTTCCTGAACTCAAGCTGGTTATTTGCAAACTGGGCCCCATAAACATTTCAAGGTTGGGTTCTGGGCCACAAACCAATATTCTTTGCCTATAAATCTCCAAACTGGATTCCCCTGGACACTCAAACTACAGACTGCTTCTCTGTTCTCTGGTGAATGACACTGTCCGAGCCATGCTGCAGGCAGGCTGGTGTCCTGACTGCTATGACCTCCACCAGCCCAATGCAGGCTGCTGCCAGAGCAGGTGGGCTAGGTGGCCATGCAAAGGATACCGTGTGACTTACATTTTAGTATAACATCTAGCTAAACTCACTGCTTTGAAGGAAAGATCATCTGTCATTTTTGCAATACTTCCTACTACTTGCAATGACCTTTTTTTTAAATGCTTGTAACTCCTAACCCCCATGGTGGGAGATGAACAGAACTTATTTTTCATCGTTAAGACCTAAGATGAAAAGTAATCACATCATTAGAATTCATATTAATTGTATACACTATGTATTTGCTTTTTAAAATACCAATAGTTAAAGAAAGAGTGTATCAAATTAAAACAGCAAGGTAAAAAAAAAATGGGGATAAATGTTCTCTTGTTACTGAATACTGAATAAGTCTGCAGTGTGTTGTGTATTCAAAAAAGATTTTATAGTAGTCACTTGCCTTAGTTCTTGCTACCAATAAGACAGGTTGAAAAGCATTCTGTAGACAAAAACTCTAGGAAATGCATCACCGCTTTCTAAAACCTAAGAAGGACGGATGTTGCCAAAGATAGTTTTCAGGATTCCACAAAGCGTGCAGTCACAAAATGATGGAAGTAAATAGTTTCTTTGTTATTTAAGACATTTTACACATTCTGCCAATGTGGTGACAGGTTTTCCTTAAGGATGTTAACAGGAAACCAAAAGCAGCTTAGAATGCAAGGTGGTTCTACAAGACTGGTGGGGAGCAGGTAGTCCTATTCCTAAGGTATCACATGGGTCCGGCTACGGGCAAGCTGACTTCTGCCTGCAGATGGCCACTTTCCCACACCAGCCCCCTGGGAGTTTGGGCCTCAACACGAGAGGGCAGGAGTACAATTCAGTCCATCTGCATCTCTGTCAAAAGCACAAATCCTGCACTACGCTCATTTTCACTCTAACTTCATTATATACGATTTAGTGTTTTCCTTTTCATGAAATAATCAAATAGACAGAAAACAGTATCATTGCTCCAGAATTTTTATCTTTACATTACACTACCTAAATTTTACCATTAAAAAATTGGGTTAACAATGTCTTCAAAATACAGACATATTGAGGGATGTTAGACAATTGTCGCTGTTCAGTTTTCAGTGTACATCAGTCAAATAACCCTCATATCTCAAAAAGAAAGAGATGAAATTAAGAAAAAGTTCGGCACTGGACAATGTCCAGTGAGAGCTGGGTGTGGTGGTGCATGCCTGTAATTCCTGCACTCAGGAGGCTGAGGCAGGAGGATTGCTCTGAGTTCAAGGCCAGCCTGGGTGACACAGTGAATTTAAGGCCAGCCTGAATACATGGTGCGACTCTTTTTAAAAGAAAAGAAAATGTGCAAAGAAGATACTCTGTAGGCAAAAGAAGGCAGCACAATGAAAATAGAAGCTAAAGTCTGAGGAAAGCAAAGAGGGGAGAAAACCTTGGCCTGCATTAAAGCTGTGCCTTGAGCCAGGGCCTAAAAAACAAATGCTTCTTGCAGATTCTGGTTTCCTATCTCTAAGATGTGGGATCCACACCAGTAAGGCAAGTTCTAACAACCCACTGAAACAGATGATACTGCAACAGTTGGGTACCATGCCAGAGTCAAGGACTAAGAAGGCTGCCCAAGCTGACTGAAGAATCCAACATGAGAGGGAAGTATCTTCCAACTTCCAAAATTCTGAACGAATTAGTTAAGGACGTAGAAGCAAAATCTTAAGACTGTGGAAAGACCTTCAAAAGATACCTAGAGAAATTCCTTTTTATACACACATCTGGGGTATGGGCAACACACACACAGGTTCTGCACAAGGGAACCTCAGCTGAGCCTCTATTCAGACTCAGCAGTCAAAATAACAAACTTGCTTTGTTAACTTGGGGAAAAGGGAAAATCAAATATTGCTCAACAGCTAATGTGCAAGTTTTTCCATTATAATTATTGTAGAAACAACTAAATAAGGGTTTTCCATATACAGAATAGTTTTAACATTATATAATTTCCCACTGGGAATTATTTGCATCCTTTGAATTCCTTTACACTTTTACATGGGTTATTTTGATCATAGCGTCCCCACTTGTCTAATCTCCTTACGGGAAAGAGTAGAGCTTCTCATTAATATTACATCACTGTGTCTATTTCAACACTTAGACACAGCAGATCACTGAAGAATGGATGACCGCGTGGACCAGCCAGCTAAGCCTCAGCAGCCTTCCCTCCTTGGGCCAGCCTTCCTGTCCAGGCTGCCCTGCCCACAGTGAGCTCAAAGCTTGCTTGCCGTCCCAGGGAATGGGATGGAGTCTTTGGGGAGAGGGGCTGAGACAAGCTTCTGAATGTATTTGGGGTTGATGTTACTGCCAGGACGTACAATAATTACTCAACTTAAAATACTTAAGGGACACACATATATCTACGTCGCCACCATAATTTACATTCACCCTTGAGTGAATACCCAGGATATATAAAAGGCTTTATGTCAAACAATATTAAAGTTTATGACAGCCTAAGCAGTTGCTAAAAAGCTCATACAGAACATTTTAAACTAAGTCCTCATGGTGCTTTCAACAAGACACCAAATCAGCTGCAAACCCACCGACAGAAATCCAATTTAAAAGTAATTACTTTAGGATCCCAAATCATGAATGTATGTTTTACAACTATGGCAGCATTTTTGCTGCATTTTCCACCAAAGTGATAATCCAAGTGAACCCCACGGTGAATCTGGCTGTTGCCCCTCTAGGCAGACACTACTAATCATGGTAGTTTTCTCTGGGCCTCTCTGTCTTTCCAGCTTTGAGCAGCAGGCAGAGCCTCAGCCGTCTGAGTCAGCACAGGCAGCACTTGTCATTTGCACCCTGATCCAGAACGATGAAACTTGGCCATAAGCGCTGTGGTGTAGCTTGGAGGCTATGGCAGGCTGTGCTATGACTGTTAGTTCACACCCACCAAAACCATCTGGGAGTGGTCAGCCAGCCACTTAACACACCATTCTCCAGAGACAATTCCACAGCCACAGCCCAGCACTGAATGCTTAGCTGCTAAAATGGGTGAGAGGAGCCAGGCATGGTGGCACACACATGTAATCCCAGCACTCGGGAGGCTGAGGCAAGAGGATCATTGCAAGTTTGAGACCAGCTGGGCCACAAAGTGAGCCCAAGGCCAGCCAGAACTGCATAGTGAGACCCTGTCTCAGAAAGATAAAAAGGGTGAGAAATGAACTGATAGCAGCAACATCACTAGATGGCTGTCAGCATCTCATTGATTACATTCACAGAGTGGAGGACAGTCACTTACACTCAGGGACATCCCTACCCAACACAATCAAGACATATAAATCTAGTAAGGCAGAAGTGAGTACCCCAGGGGTGACATCCAATGGCCATGTGATAAAATGCATGTTCAAATGTATCTTGTAGCCTGGTGCTAACATTAAATTTACACAAATCTGCCCTGAGAATATGGCTCACCTCCTAGCAGAACTTTTCACATAATGTAAGGCAAGTAACTAAGTCACAGAAACTGGGACTTCTGTGTCTATCACTCTGGTGGACTGTTTCCTATCTGCTTATTGACAAATGTCCAGTAAATTGTGCCTGAAACTTGCTCCCGAGATTAAGATCTAGTAGACAGCATTGGCAGAACAGTTATCTTCCACATTCAATAGGTGGTGACGATTGTCTTTAAAAAAAGAACCTAAAGGTTTGTACTAGTTAGCTTTCCCATCACTGAGACATAATACCCCAAATTAAAAGTTTAATTTGAATTACAGATTCATGGGATTCAGTTCATGGTCAGCTGCCTCCAAGACAAAACATCACGGTAGAAGAACAAGGTAGGGCAGAGGTGCTACGCTCATGGCAGCCAGGAAACAGGAGGGGAGTAACATGAGAGAAGGGACCAGGAACCAGATACAGCACATGTGGCTGTGCCTCCCTGACCCACCCCAACACAGCCAAGAGCATAGTTTTACAAATCTAATCAAGTTGATGGATCTCATAATTACAGGTCACATAGTTAGACACACCCACTCTGCCTAAAGAAGCTCACACACATGTATAAAATGCCGACATGTAAAATCCCATCACACAGCACTGCAGAAAATCTGCACTAACGCATTCACAATGGGTCACAATTTGTGTCCTGCTGCTGGGCAGCTTGTAGCACCCACCAGTGGCACACACACAACTGTCCCACTGGACAGCTTTTTATTAACTTGCAAAAAGACCAAAAACCTGATTAGATCTGTTCATACCACCAATGGTACCAGCCGCTGGATGGGACGGTCATGCACACATTATTGGTAGTTCAAGCTGGAATGCATTAAGCCAGTGATAGAGGGGTGCGGGAAGGACCTGCTTCCACGGTGGTCACATGGCTCCCGGGAAAGCCCTGCTTCCTCCTCATTAGTGAGGCAACTGGGCCCCCAGCCAAGCTCAAGATGTCAGCTGGTTTTATCTATGTGGCAGTTCAAAGCAAACCCAGGTAGTTTAAGAGCTGCAGTCAGCAGAGTCAGAACAAGAGAATTATTTCAATAAAACAACAAGCTCTACGTGCTGTCAAAACCTATAAAACAAACAAACAAACAAACAAACAAAACCCAAGGTCTCCATTCTCATGTGCATTTGCTGTGGACATTTTTCTGGAGCTCAAACTATTTCAGCAGCATTCCAGGGCTTATGCAAGAGTGAAGGGACCCTCATAAAATCCCTGTCTGCAAAGCTGAAGGCTTCCAATTGGAATGACTAGTTACACACTGAAAGGCCCCAGAATCCAAGAGTTCTATAAATATCTTCTAAGCAATGAATGTGAGAACTCTCTGCTCATAAAATGCTACCAGGATGTGACATTTACTATGTAAGAAGGCATTTCCAGAGGTGAAATTAAAAAAAAAAAATCTTACTTCACAAAATCTTATTATTCATCAGCCTTCACAATATAAACTTTGGTGATGGGAACAATCCGAGCCTCAATGAAGTGAAATGAAATTTTCCCTCTGTTCTTGTCACTAATAGATCTGGATTACAAAAAAATGACTCAATTTTGAGTTGCATCAATATGTTTTATGAAAGTATCTTACTTTGCTCGCATTGCTCAGATAAAATACCTGATGCCCCAAATTAAGACAAGAAAAGTTTATTTAGCTTACAGTTTGTGAAGGTTTCACTCCATAATCTGCTGGCTCCAAGGCACAGTGGCACATGACAGAGGGCAACAGTTCATGGTTACAGAAGACAGCAAAAGCAGCAAGTACAAAAAGGTCCAAAGGAGGAGCAAGTCTCTTTTCTTCCTTTATGTCGTATGCAGGCCACTTGCTGGAGGGTGGGTGCAGCACACATTGCCAATCTCAGCACTAGACAATGAACCAATCACAAACTCTAGATTCAGGGGCCTCTGAGAAGCCCAACTTCCATGATCACATGAGGCTTTGAGGGGACACCCAGACACAGTGTCTTTCTCCTATCACTTTATTATCTACATAAGCACCTACATACCTCAATTTGGTCTACAAACTATATTTACTATCTGACCCATTACAGAAATAGGCTATACTAAAACATGAAGTAAATCTGATGCAAATATAACAGAAACATTAAACAAATTTTAAGGTACTAGCATAATGTAATTTCATGGTGCACAAGCAGCCTGTAAACCATCTCTGTTTGTGTGGAGTGTGTGTCCATACGTACCAATGTCTGGAAGGAAACAATGCTGAATGTGATTGCTTCCAATAACAAACATTCAATCAGTTTGTTTTCCAGGGTATCCAGGGTCACACTTGTAACAAATCTGATTTGGTCTCCCCTGGCTCAAAATCTCATGTAGCTTCTGCGCACAATGGAAAACTAATCAAAACAACCTGTGCCTCAGTGGGGACAGGGGGCACTGGTGACTGATTCCTGACCCCTCTGCTGCCTTCCTTGCACTCCGGGCTTCCAGCTGCACTGGCCTCCATCTGCCTGTGGGTTTTTGTCAACTTCAGGACCCCTGTACATGCCTGACCTTGCACTGAAGTGTGATTTTGGCAATGGTCACAGGCCTCTTCTCTACAGTGTCACCTCACCCTTTGCCTTTGTCCCCCATCACCTGCTGCTTCCAGGCTGACCCACCTGATATAAGTAAGCATTTGCTCTCTGCCTGCCCCAGGAATGCACCTTCAGGGGTCAGCAACCAGACTGCTCCCCACAAACCAGAAGGGTGCCTGAGACAGGACAGGTGGACCATTTTACAGCTGTTAACTAGTGGAAAGAAGGCAGCGAGGTATGTGATATAGGAAAATTCTACTCTTTTAATAGTCTGTTACACTGGGAATGTACTTGAGTACTGCTTAAAAAATTGGGAAAATGTAAAAAAGAAAAAAATTTTTTAAAGATTATTTTTAAAAATTAAGTCTTCCTCCATTCCTGTTGTTAATGATTCTTACTGAGTGGGTAACTTGTCCTGGAAACCTTTATTATACACTGTCTTGGCAACAACAGCACCAACTGTGAGTGTGGGGATAATTTAAAGTGTCAATGAAAAGGAATAGATCTGGGCTCAGCAGCACAGTCTTCTCTTGTGCTTCTTTTAGGGATGATGTTAACTAAGGCAGACAACTGCAGAAGACGCCCTGTGTCGAGGCGAGCAGAAGAGTCCATCTGAGTCATGCCTCGTCACACAGGGGCCTTGCCCCTCGCTGTGACTGCTCTGCCACGTGACTGCCAATGCTCTCGTCTCCTCCAGGTCCAGGGGCCCACATCCTCTTCTACTCAGACAGAGGCCCTGACTGTGGATGTGGAGGGCACAGCCCTGGAATGGGCAGTACATACAGCTGCCTGCAGGGACTCTCCTGCCTGGGTGACATCAGGACCAAGCTGCACTATGCCAGGGAAATCAGGCTTCCCTGATTAATGTTCATGTCACCACAAGCTTAAAAACACGCTGGAGGAAACTGAGGACGAGAGTCTGCAGGGTGCACTGAACTACAGAAACAATTCTACAGACATGATGTTTAATACTCTAATAGACATGATTTTACAAGTATTTTTAAAACACATTAAGACTAACGTAACACGCAAGTTGTTGTAGGTTTTAATATATATTCAGAAACGTAAGAAATAAAAACTAGGTTTAAAATATAAAAAAGGGCCGGGCATGGTAGCTCATGCATGCAATACCAGCACTTGGGAGGCTGAGGCAGGAGGATCGTTGCGAGTTTGAGGCCAGCTTGGGCTACAAAGTGAGCTCAAGGCCAGCCTGAACTGCATAGAGACCTTGTCTCAAAAAGACAAAAATAAATAAATAAATAAATAAATAAATAAATAAATAAATAAATAAAAATAAATATTAAAATATAAAAAAGGCATGCGTTCTGCTTCATGAGCCAAAAGGGAGCGCAGCAATTTCTATCCCATGGGGAAGCCATGGTGCATCACTCTGAGACTGGTAGGGCCCCAACTAGCATCCCACATCACCAGAGGACCCACAGGAAGGTCCCCAGGCCTATTTGGGCCCTGCCCAGTGCTCCCAATGGCCCGCAGCCGCCTATGCTGCGCCTTGTTAGTCGAAAGTGTGTGCAGCAATCTCCATCCCACGGGGGAGCCATGGTACATTGCTCCGAGACTGGTAGAACCCCCATAGCATCCAACATCACAAGAGGACCCTCGGGAAAGTCTCCCTGGCCTGTAGCCACCTTTGCTCTGCTTCGTGAGCCAAAAGGGCACACAGCTATTTCCATCCCGTGGGAAAGACCTGGCACATCACTCCGAGACTGGTAGGGCCCCGCCCAGTGACCCAAGTGGCTGGGAGCCACCTGGTAAGGTCTAAGGACCTCCACTCAACTGGGGAAACTCCCTGCAATAGAGATAGATATTCTTAACCCAAGAAACAACTGAGACCTTGCCTTCGGCTCCCTAAGGGAATATAGGAAAATGACAAAAGGAAAGAGCAAAGCGCAATCTCATACCTCCAGCCCATCCCAAGCAAGCCTAGAAGACACAGACATAGAAGAAAATGTAAGCCATACACTTGAAACTCCTGAAATGATAAAACTGAAGTAAAGAAACAACTACAGGCAGCTATAAAAGAACTCCAATCAGAAATAATCTCCCAGGTAAAAGAAGAAATGATAAATGTAATGAAACAAATGCTGAACACATCTAAAGAAGACATAGTTAAAAAATTAGAGGAAAAATGCAAAAAGATGGAAACTTTGAGTGAATAATACAAGAAACAAACAGAATGCATGAAACAGATTAAAAGATATATAGGAAATCAAAAAGTCTATCAAAAGTTGGCAAAACCACCTCAATGAAAGTGAAGGTAAGACTTTCAGACATTGAAGACAAGATTGTAGCTAGTGAACAGGAAAGGAAAGATCTTTTAAAAATAACAAGGAATCAGGATATAACAATTCAACAGCTTCAAGATGAGGCAAACAAAAACAACATAAGATTGATAGGGATAAACGAAAAAGGTGACAACACAAATGATATCAAGAGGCCATTTACAGAATAGCTGAAAATTTCTCAAACATGAGAATGGAAACTGAGATACATATAAGTGAAGCAAAAAGAACTCCAAATAGCCATAACCAAAATAAAACTACACCCCTATATATAATAATCAACATACCAGAAATCCAACATAAGAACAGAATAGTAAAACCTGTTAGAGAGAAGAGACAGATCACCTATAAAAGAAAGCCTATCAGAATTACAGCAGACTTCTCAACACAAACAATGAAGTCAAGAACAGCATGGAGTGAAGTGTTTCAGATCCTAAAAGAAAATGACTTCCAACCCAGACTGATGTACCCTGCAAAACTGTCCTTCAAAATGGATGGAGAAATAGGATACTTCCACGATAAAGAACAGCTGAAGAACTTCATGACCACCAAAACAACCCTGCAAAGAATATTGAAAGACATTTTAGATAGACAGGAAAAAACCACTAAGCAAGGCAGACAATTAAATAGAGTGGAAAGGTAAAGAAGCAACAATAGGAAGATAACATGTTAAAAATAAAACCTATACATATCAGTTATAACCATTAATGTAAATGGCCTCAATTCACCAATTAAAAGAAACAGATTGGCAGAACGGATCAAGAAACAACATCCAACCATTTGCTATATAAGAAACCCATCTAACCCAAAAGAAAAGTCACAGACTGAAAGTCAAATGATGGAAAACAATACTTCATGCAACAGGAACCCCCAAAAAAGCAGGGGTAATTATTCTGTTTGCAGACAATGTGAACTTCAAACCAAGAATGATCAAAAGAGATAAAGAAGGTCACTACTAGTTAGGGGAAAACTTCAAGAGGAAGAGATAACAATCTTAAATATATATGCACCAAATTTGGGAGCACCAGGCTATCCAAACAAATATTAACAGAAATGAAAAATAAAATAAGCAATAACACAATTATAATGGGAGATCTTAACACCCCATGGACACAAAGAGACAGATCAAGTACACAGAAAATCAGCAAAGAAATAACAAAACTGAATCATACCTGTGAACAAATGGACTTGGTGGACAAAAGGAAAGAACATTCCACCCAACAACATCAAAGGAAAGAGTATTCCACCCAACAACATCAAAATATACATTCTTCTCAGCAGTACATTGGACATTCTTTAAAACAGACCATATACTAGCCCACAGAACATGCCTAAGGAAATGCATAAGAACTGAAATTGTCCCATGCATGTTATCACATCATTGTGCCATGAAACTAGAAATTAAGGACAAACTGCAAAATCCCACAAATACAATGAAAATGAATAATACACTCCTGAACAATCAGTGAGTCACAGAGGAAATTAAAGAAGAAATTAAACAATATCTACAAGCAAATAAAAATACAAATACAACTTATTGGAACCTGTGGGATGCAATGAAAGCAGTCCTCAGAGGAAAATTTATTGCAGTGAATTCCCACATCAGGAAAACAGAACAAACACAAATAAACAACCTGATGCTACACCTCAAACATCTAGAAAAAGAAGAGCAAGTCAAGCCCAAAGCTAAAAGAAGGGAGAAAATTATAAAGACCAGAGCAAAAATTAATGCAATAAAGACTAAGAAAATACAAAGAACCAATGAATCAGAGTTGGTTCTTTGAAAGAGTAAATAAAATTGATAAGCCCCTAGCCAACCTTATTTTAAAAAGGAAAAAAAGGGCTAGGGATTTAGCTCAGTGGCATAAGCACCTGCCTTGCAAGCGCTAGGTCATAAGTTTGATCCCCGGAACAAAAAAACAAACAAACAAACAAAAAAATCCAGTATGTCCAAAAAAAAGGAAAGAAAAAACTCTTAATTTATGCAATAAGGAATGAAAAGGGTGAAATCACTACAGATCCTGTGGAAATACAGAAGATCATCAGAATGTATTTCGAAAACCTCTACTCTAATAGGATTGATAACAGAAGAAATGGACATGTTCCTATGAACATATGAATTACCAAAGCTGGGTCAAGAAGATGTAAAACTGCTGAATAGCCCAATTTCAATTAATGAAATTGAAAATGTACCAATAAGGAAAAACCCAGGTCCAGATGGATTCACTTCAGAATTCTACAAGAAACTCAAAGAAGACTTTATGCCAACACTCCTCAAACTCTTCAATGAGACTAAAAGGGAAGCAATTCTCCCTAACTCATTCCTGGAAGCAAGTACTACTCTAATACCAAAACCAGAAAGATCCAACCAAAAAAGAGAACTACAGGTCAATCTCCCTAATTAACATAGATGCAAAAATATTCAATAAAATATTAGCAAACAGAATGCAGCAAATCATCAAGAAGATTATACACCATGACCCAGTGGGATTCATCCCAGGAATGCAGGGACGATTCAAACACACACAAATCAATAAACGTAATCCACCATATCAATAGAGCAAAAAATAAGAATCACATGATCATTTCTATAGATGTAGAAAAACCTTTGATAACATCCAACACTCATTCATGATAAGAACCTTACAGAAAATTGGAATAGATGGTCTTTACCTCAATATGGTAAAAGCCATCTATGACAAACCAATAGTCAGCATCATATTAAATGGCCAAAAACTGAAAGCCATTACTCTAAAATCAGGAACAAGACAAAGATGTTCATTTTCACCACTCCTATTTGACACAGTGCTAGAAATACTAGCCAGAGCAATTAGACAAGAGAGAAATAAAAGGAGTAAGGACAGGAAAAGAGGAAGTTAAATTATCATTATTTGCAGATGACATGATACTCTACATAGAAGACCCCCAAAACTCCGCTGAAAGACTCCTATGTATACCTAAATTCAGTAATGTAGCTGAATACAAAGTCTACACTCAAAAATCAGTAACATTCCTATACACAACAAAATCACTGAGACAGAAATAAGAGAAGCCACATCCTTCACAATAGCATCCAAAAAAAAATGAAATATTAAGAATCAATCTAACAAAAGTAGTAAAAGATCTATTCAGGGAAAATTGTAATACCCTGAAAAAAGAAATCAAAGATCTCAGAAAATGGAAAGACATTCCTTTTCATGGACAGGAAGAATAAATATTGTGAAAATGGCCATTCTCCCAGAATTGTTATACAGATTTAATGCAATTCTAATCAAAATACCACTAGCATACTTCACAGATCTAGAGAAATCATTCCTAAAATTCATCTGGAACCATAAAAGACCTAGAACAGCGAAGGCAATTCTAAGCCACAAAGGCAAGGCAGGAGGCATCACAATCCTTGACTTGAAGTTACACTACAAAGCTACTGTAATAAAATCAGCATGGTATTGGAAAACAGACCTAAAAAAATCAATGGAATAGATTAGAAGATAAAATTACAACTACAAACACACTCAGCCACCTTATCTTTTATAAAGGGGCCAAACATGTTCACTGGAAGAATGATAGTCTCTTTAATAAGTGGTGCTGGAAAAACTGGCTCTCCATATGCCAAAAACTAAAACTAGACCCATGCCTATCACCATGTACTAAACTAAAGTCAAAATGGATCAAAGATCTAAATATTAAAACAGAAACACTAAGTCTACTGGAAGACAAAGTAGATAAAGATCTTGAAGACACAGGGGTAGGTAGAGGATTCACAAACAAAAATCAAACCGCACGGGAAATATGTTCTAGAATCAATGACTGGGATCTCGTCTTATTAAAAGTTTTTGCGTGTAGAAAGAAATCTCCAACAGAGTAAAAGGGAAACACATGAATTTTGAAAAATCTTAGTCAACTGTCCCTCAGACAAAGGACTTCTGTCTAGACATATAAAGAATTAAAAAAAAATCAGACTCCCGAAATTCAAAGATGGGCTTCCGAGATAAATACACAGTTCTCAGACGAAGAAATACAAATGGCAAATAAATACAAATGGCAAATAAATACATGAAAAAATGTTCATCATCATTGGTCATTACAGAAATGCAAATTAAAACCACACTGAGATTTCATCTCACTCCAGAAAGAATGGCCAGGATAAAGAAAACTACCAACAACAAATGCTGGGAAGGCTGTAGGCAAAAAGGAACTCTTCTGCACTGTTGATGGGAGTGTAGACTGGAACAATCAATGTGGAGGTCAGTCTGGAGGTTCCTCAAAAAGCTGAGATTGGAAGACCCATTTGACCCAGCTATTCAACTTCTGGGCATATTCAAAGAACTGAAAACATCATATCAGTGATATATGTGCACCAATGTTTATAGCTGCACAATTTGTAATAGCCAGATCTTGGAAACAACCTAAATGCCCATCAACTGAGGAATGGATAAAAAAGATGTGGTAATTTTATACAATAGAGTACTACTCAGCTATAAAGAATGATCACAGAGATATTTATAAATAAATAGATGCAACTTGAGACCATACTTATAATTGAAATAAATCAAATTTACATGTATATATACTATATTGTCTCCCTAGTGTAAGAAATGGTACAAGTACATAAGATGCAAAATCCTCAATAAATATAGTGAAAGGGTAAGAATCTGCTCAAAGGAGGAAAAAAATATCTCACGGAAAAGGAGGGAAAAGAAAAAAAATCTGAATTTGTATAAACACATTTAGGATAACTAAGATGATTGTGCTATAAATTCTGTAAGTTCTTAGAACAAAACAGTTAACATTCATAGACTGGAACAATTTTACATGTTTGTGTCTGGTGATCTGAGGAACTCTTAATAACAACCTTAGTTCTGTTCCCACCACCTTGTTTTGAAGGCCAGTATTACCACTGTTTTGGGCTCTTTGCTATTGTTATTTATTTGTGGTTTTTGTTTCTTGTTTTTCTAGTAATCTGTTTTGTTTTGATTTGTTTTTCCCTCTAATACAGAAAGGATAGATGTACATACAGAGGCTTACACATGCCTGGAACTTCTAAACAGTTTATGAGAATTGATTATGTGTGATTAAATGAATAGCTACTTTGAAGAAAAAGAGACATTATGGTATCCATTGCTGATTCCATATAGTCATGCTGTGAAACCCAGTAATGCTTTTTTATTCTTTGTTCAGAGTGGTTTTAGTCTGTTTTGTACTGTTTTAAAACTTCAACATACATGAAGGTATGGACAGCTATTTTGAAGAGAACAAGGGACATTACGGTAGCCACTGTTGATTTTCCTATTGTCTGGCTGTGAAGACCTGTAATGCCTTCATCACTCTGTTTCTATCAGTTTTATACTATTTTGTTTTGTATGAATTCATTGTGTGTGAAGATATGGACAACTATTTAGAAGAAAACCAGACATATGGTAGCCACCGTAGATTTCCTGTTGTCTTGCTTTGAAATCTGTGTCATTTACACTGTTTTGCTTCTGATCCGCTTTGTTCTGTTTTACCCTCTTTAAAATAAAAAGAAAAAGAAAAAGAAAAGAAAATATAAAAAAAGTTTTAATTCTTTTTGTGATAAAATTTTCGGGAGTCTGTGCTCCAGGAAAAGATATGCAATAGAATGTAATTGCTTTAACCCCATGACTTCTCCATCTTGACAATGGTGGTCAGAGTCATTGGAAAAATACAGAAAGCCCTCTTCATTTTTTGTTTTGGCAGTACCAGAGAAGGAATTCAGACCTTCACACTGAGCCGCAACCCCAGTCCTCTTAAAAATTAGTTACAGTATTTATTTTTACTTGAGACATAATGCCACTAAGCCACTAAGGCTGGGCTTGAACCTTTGATCTTCCTGTCTCAGCCTCCAAAGTGCTGAGATTACAGGTATGCATCACTATACCAAACTTTCATTCAAATTTTAACCAAATTTTCAGGTTAATATGGTCAAAGCTCAAGAGTTCTTTAATTTTGCTAGAGCCTAAGTGCAAAATGTTTTTTATTATTGCTACTTTTGTCACAATTACTAAAATTATATAGTTCCCTATTATATATTTCATAAGTCATTACAATGTGCACAATTAAAGATAGAATAAAAAACTAAATGACATGCCTAAAGCAAAGTAAGTAGAAATCCAACAAGTGCTGTTATAAATTAACTTTCTACTGGAGGAAAACGCTTTCAAAGTATTCCTTACACTTAACATTACCCAGTTTCTTCAAAAATTACTGATAACAAAATGTCAAAATTTACTTTTTCACCCTCCTCTTTCTAGAAGTAATCAGTGGCTCGTGTTATCTTAGTTTATCTCGGAAATGTGCTGCTTACTGGCATGCCCCCAGGTCTGAAGTGCCCTATCAGTGGTCTCCGCACACACGGCCACAGCATGCTGAGGACTGGGCTGGCCAGGAAAAGTCCCACACTGCCTCCTGCTCAGAGGGTACTGTTGGCTTCCCTGACACTAGAAGGCGAGGGGGAAGTGCAGTCCTAACAACCTGATCAATAAGCTAGGTGACAAGCAATCCACCCCTAAACAATTCACCATTGAGAAATATCAAACATACGCTTTTAAAAATTAGACTGTTGGGGGAAGGAAAATACATGATGAAGAATCTGTGATGCATTTAAAATGTGGATTGCTGTCATGTGTTTGTGTTGCAGAGATACTGGGAAAAGGAGATCAACATACTTCCACTGTATCCCAGGGCCACGTTTTCCTTTTCTTCCTCTTCAGGTCGCTCTCCTCCAAGATGCAGCTCGCAGTCCTGTGCTCGCCCTACAGGGGACTTTGGCACTGCAGCAGTGAGGCCCTCTTTCTGGGTGCTTCTCCTGCCAGCCAGTTCTCTCTCTGCTCTACTCCCCTGCACAGGGGAGCAGCTGCCTTCCTGTCCTGGACCAGCAGGGTCATGGGTAGCATGGGGACGGTGACTTGCTGTGGGCCCTGCATCTTCTGCTTGGGGACGCCCAGCTTGCCTGCAGCACCCCAGGTTTTCCTCAGCAGCAGATGTGTCATCAGCAGCCATGCACACAGGACTCTGGAGCCTGGAGGTAGCTTTTGCTATCAAATCGATCATGCTGACAGATCCTGGTTTTTCCCCAATGCAGGCGAGGTCAGACATTTCTAGGATACTCGCTCTCTCCCTCTGGGAAAGGCTTCTGCAGCTGAAAGTAGCAGGACCTGCTAAAGGCTGAGACCCAGAAGGATGGTTCCCTGACGTCCTCTCCTGGAGGTTCTCGGGGGAGAAGTAATCCTCATAAGAGGACACCCCACCGTCAGAAGTCCCCACAGTGGACGAGAACGGGAATTGTAGGCTATGTCTGAGCGGCTGTGTGCAGGGCACTGGGGGCCTTTGGCTCCTCCTCCTCCTCTTTAGTGTTTCTCTCAGAGGTGTGCACAATTCTGAGGGCATCCTTTTCCTCTTTGCTGAGGAGCTCGGGGGCACTGCTTGCAGCCAGAGACGCCCTCTGGTTGCAGATGTCGCAGGAGATGGGCTGCTTTTTTCCTCAGTCATGTCAGATACCTCCGCAACCTGCTTTCTATCTGGGGTGACTATTTCACCACCTGGGTCTCGTGCCCAGTTGATTCCTTCCTGTGGAAGAGCACCTGGAGATTTCTGGGAATTTAACTCACTGAGGCAGCCGGATGACGCTAGTGAGTCAATGTGACTTGCTTTCAGTACAGGTGAGAAACTGCACCTGTCACTTTTAATTTCCTTAACAGATTCTCCCAATTTCCTCTTCTGATTTCCACAGAGATAGTCCAAAGACGAGTGTAAACCACCAGCAAAGGATTCACCTGGAAATATTAACAATGTATTAACCATAAATATTCTGTAAATGGAATCTTTAGTTGACCAATAAAATAACACTTTTTAAGACAGGTATTAGTTAAGAAAAGTACTGACCCAATTTTGGTTCTCATTTCCTTTTAGGACCATCTTTTTTTTTTTTTTTTTAAGACAGGGTCTCTCTATGCAGTTCAGGCTGGCCTTGAGCTCACTTTGTAACCCAGGCTGGTCTCGAACTGGCAACAATTCTCCTGCCTCAGCCTCCTGAGTGCTGGGAATACAGGCATGAGCCACCACGCCCGGCTCTTTTTTTTTTTTTGAGGCCCATCCTTAATTAAAGCTTGTAGTTTCAACCAGGGAATTTGGGCTTCTGTGCAGTACGGGTCAGGGTAGGGAGTGGTTCCAAGAGCTTTACACATACATTCATATGAATGTGTGCTTTTTGTAAAGCTCTTCACCAAATTCTCCACTATGTACAGTGTACGAACTGCTGCCTTACATGATCAAGGTCGAGCTCTAGTCTTCCACAAAACACTCCCCAAGTAAGGCTCATCTTTACTTTCCCAATCTTCTAATTAAGTCCTTATACTATCCTTATATTCAAAAGTCACCCATGTGGGAAACTGTAACTTTATGAGTGATCATGCAGCTTACCCCTTTCCTGAGAGTAAAGCTGAGCTGTGGGCCACCTCCTGAAAGTCCTACAGGCTTCTCCTGGACTCTTACTCCAACACCACTTGGCTGTCAGCGCCCGTGGATCCCACACTGGCCTTGACAGGTATGGTCAGCCACACTCCTTGGATGGCACAGAAGCAGGCACCTAGCTGCCCAGGGAAATCCTGCTGCAGGACCGACGCTACCTTTTCTTCCTCTGAGCACAGCTGGCCCAGGGCGGGGCCCTTCCTTTTCTGAGAATCTCTAAAATCTAGAGGCCACAAGGGACTCTCACTATGAACTCACGGAACTTCTACTTGACAGGGAAAAAGGGGGTCATGGAAGTGTCCCCCTTGAGGCTTTGGAAGGCCCAGCAGCGGCAGGCGGTGCCTCTGCCAGGGCACCCTTAGGACCGAGGCTGGAACACAGGCCCATTTTAGTTTTAGCAGCTGAGTGTTTATCACACTTCAGAAAGTTGACTCACAGGGTGACACATCCTTACAAGCTGAGATTTGAAAGTCAGACTAACTCAGAGCCTTGTGTTTGGCACTCAAAACCCAGGTGACCTGTGCAAGCTTTGACCTCGTGTTCTGGCTTTTTCTTTGGCAAATGGGGATGGTGATGGCGCCTACTCTGTGGGCTAACAGAATTCAGTGGAGTACAGCAAGACTCATGGATTAGCACCTGCACGTGGTAAAAATGGGATCAGCATGAGCTGCTGTCTTCATTTGGCTTCCAGCCTAACCTTGGTTCACAAACTTCATTTACCCTACAGTTTTGGAAGAGGTGGCCATAGTCGTTTTTCCCCTGATGCAGAGTCTGGAAACAAAACAAAATTTTGCCAAATGCTTCTGGAGGTGAACCAAACTGTTTACAAACAAAAGTGTTCACAAATCGAGATACCACTATAAATATATCATGTGTAAAAAAGATTAAATAGGTAAATAACTCAAATACACACAGAAGAAATAGCAAGAAAAAACTGCATTAGCCAGCTGTGGTGACACATGCTGGTGATTGGAATACTCCGAAGGCTGAGGCAGGAAGATCTCAAGGTGAAGTCTGGCCTGGATTTTACAGCAAGATGTTTTCTCAATAAAACAAAATGAAACAGACTAAACGATGCACTGAGAGGAAGCCAGGGTTTATGACATTGTGACCATGTGCATTATTGCTGCTGCTGCTTTCCTAACAAGGTGTCCCACAGTCCAAGTGCCTCTGAACACAGTTCTTTCTCACCACTATTGACCTAGGCTCTCTTGCAGGCTGGGTCAGAAAATGACAAGGAATCTGAGATAACCAAAGCAAAGTTGTAACTTATCACTGCAAGTCAGTCCAGGGCCAGACGTGAAAAAACACAACACACATACGTGTGCAATGACCTCAGTCAGCGCCTCACTTGCCCGCATGTCACAGGCTGGGCAAGGCAGTGCTCACTTAGCTCTGACGGCCCTCCGTCTGCTGTTTGACGTGCACACAGGTGGATTCACAGGTCACAAGAAGTTTAAAAAGTGTGAAACTGATTCCATAGCGAGAAAACAAACACCAAGGAGGAAAGTCACAGGAACCGGAGGGAACGAGGGGACGCTGGACTCAAGAAGCTCTCATGCATTCATTTTATTACAACTGGTATCAGAATCATCAGAGAAACATGAAATTCTAAATAAAACAATCATTCAATTCTCATTATCTGAAATGTGACACAAGGAAAATAGTAATTTACCTGCACACAAAGTACCCCCGGAAATGTTCACAGATGCTTCACACAGAGAGTCATCTGGAGTCTCCTGAGCCTGCTCGGTCCTCTGGGACGCTGTCAAGAGAATTGAAAGACCTCACAGACCTCAGAGCTTTCCAAAGGGTATGACAACAGTGTCCCCACCCACTGCGCTGGATGTTGCTTTTCTGAAGTACTGAAGATTGGACCCAGGACCTTTGCACTGAGCTAGAGCCCCAGCCCTCTTTAATGGTTCAGCAATCGGGTCTCCCTGGTCTCACGTAACCAACCGTACGTTAACTCGTGTCTTCTTTCTATATATTTGCTATATATTTCAGACTTAACATGAAACAGTAAGCACAAAGAAAAACTGTAGGACAATCTGCTACATATAAAATCATAAAATACCTCTATCCAACATTTTATTTAGAAAGCATTAAGTGACAGAAACCACAAAAGTTACATGGGCTCTCAAAAGCTAACTTGCCTGAATGAATCTAGTCAGAAGCTTAACAAAGGTACATGCACGTTTTTGGCTTGTCTTGCATCTTGATAACCAGGTTCCTTCTTCAGGGAAGCTCCCACCAGTCACCTTCGTAGCCAGAGCAGTGGCTCTCAGCCAGGGGTAGTGTGGGTCCCCAGCAGATGTCTGGTAATGTTTGAAGACATTTTTGGAATGCAGTGGTGAGGAATGGTATTGATAGAGTCCTCAGAGCAAGGAGTCATCTAGCCCAAATGCCAATTGTGCTGAAGACAAGAAACCCTAGGGGCTCACAGAAACTACCCAATGATGTTTACCAGTGACCTTAGCAAATAAGGGTGCAGATGTTATCTTTAAACATGATGCATGTGGCACACAGAAACAAAAGAAGTCTATAGATCATACCACAAAGGTCCCTTTTCTTTTTTTTTTTTTGTACATGGGATTGAACTCACGTCCTTGCGCTTGTCAGGCAGGCACTAATACCACTGAGCTAAACCCCTGGCCTCAAAAGGTATCTTTTAAGGAGACTCAAAAGGAAATCTTTCTGACAAAACTTGAGCAAGCCACTGTAAAAACAGAAGTATAGATAAGGAAGGTGAGCACAGGCTGCTGAATGCGGTTTGGAAAGCAATGGGATCAATGAGTTGAGGATTATTAGTTCACGTGCAGAACGATGTGCCAAAACAGTCTGGATCCCACCTGGGACAAAGCTGGTTTCTCCAAGACCCATCACAGCTCTCTCTTAACAACAGAACTCTGGCTGCATCCTAGGAAAGCCTGTACTCCATCCTGCAGGTGCCCTGGAATGGCAGGGGATGAGGTGCAGCCCAAGAATGAGGAAGGAGTATGGATGGGGCACTAAGGGGCTGGCTAGGCATGAGGCACCAAGCAAAACGTGGATGGGGACCTGGACTCCCAACCAAACCTCGCGCAACTAGTCTGCCCTGGCCACCCACTTTTGGACTTGACAGAGAGCTACAACCTTATCTAAGTTACCAGTGTTTTTATTTGTTATATGCAGCTAAAACTATCATTCTCTGACAGAGGTGTCCATTTGTAGCATATAAAATACAAATGCAAGATAGATTACACTGCCTGGAAAAAAACCTATTATAAATCAGAAAGAAATGAAAAATGTAATAGACAGACAAAGATGTCCAGAGGCAATTGTTGATATTATTATTATTACTTTGCAAGTCACAGTCAATCATATAAAAAAATATTCAAATTCTCTAATAAAGCAAATTAAACATAAAGTTTTTCAATTTTTAGATTTCTTTCAGATTGAAAGAAGATTCACAGTTAATGCCATTAAGTTTTCCAAGTATGGAGAAACTGGGATTTTTGTAAACAATCAGTAAAGTTCATCTATGACTCAAATTTTTTGAAGGGTAATTTGTGTTTGAAAATTTTTAAATCATCTTTTTGAATTAATACTAAAACGCATGAAGCGTGTAGAAATATAAGTGTTTTTATTACAGCCATGTAGGGTTATAATAGTAAGAAGTGGTGAAAAAAAATGTAAATGGCACAATGTAATTTAAGTAAAAAAGAAACCAAAAAAACCAGTGCACCTCTATGCAGAAACCACCTCTACCATGTCCCTGCATCCCAAGAGAACGGTGCTCCTCTAGGCAGAAACCCACCTCTACCACGTCCCTGCACCCCAAGAGAACGGTGCTCCTCTAGGCAGAAACCCACCTCTACCACATCCCTGAACCCCAAGAGAATGGCGCTCTACAAAAGATCTGAACAAGTTAAAGTACAGGCCACACCCCAGTAAGGACAAAGGATTCAGTGGGACTCAAGATGAGTTTTAACTATTAGTTACATTGTTAGATGTTGAATTGCTAGTTAAATTGTTAAAAATATCAAAATAAAGAAATTGTAAACTGACACCTTGACTACATAATTCAGAGTAAATTCTTTCAAAAGAGAAATGTGATTTTTTAAAAAAGAAAATATTCCAGAGATGTTAAAAATAACAAAGGAGCTCTGACAAAAAGGATTTTAAACCTGGAAAACACTACATATCCCAATATAAGCTTCAAAAGTGTTAATGAAGTGTATAACTTTCTGGAATAAATATTAATAAGGTCTTCAATGAAATATCAGGAAACAGTATCTATGTAAACAAAAAACTTTCCACTATAACTTGTCCACATATTTGCATAATTTTCATTTTACAAACTATACCTACAGGTAGGGGAAAGATGTTCCCTTTTCTCCTTCATTTCCTGCAGTCTCTTCTCCATTGTGTGCTGGTGACTACCGATTTTAATTGATGAACTATATGTCAATGAGTCACAAGATTCAGGTAACAAAACAGACATGTTGTCATCTGAAAACAAAAAAATTCAACTTTAGGCTCAAGGATATACTTTTGCACCTCTGCAGCATGACCTCCCTCAGGGACACCACGCTGCCCACCTTCCTTCGCCACTTCCGCTGTGCCTACCCAGGTGACCCGTGACACTGGCACCCCCTCAGTCATCTCATCAGATCTCATCTTGCCCTACCCAGATCCATGTGCCCGCCAGATGCCAGCATTCTCACACCAAGATGAGCACACCACACACAGAAGTTACAGAGTGCAGTGTGACTGCTCCAAGTGACATCGAGCCAGGTATGGCACTTGCCGCTACTAACCACTGCTCCCAGCTGAACACACCCACATCCACACCCACACCCACAGGTGACTCTAGGGTTTTCAAAAGGCTACATTAATATCTATCGCAGGAAACAAAACAAACCCAGTATGAACACAGGTGAGATGAACACAGTCAAGAACTACCTGGGTCTTATGTCGATCAGGCTGAACAGATACTACTTTTGTTTCATAACCACCCCTAACAATGACGAGTTCCACCCACATGACACATGGTGAACACTGTGTCCCATGGGCTCCCCCTGCCGCTCAGTCACAGCTCCTCTCCGGGTCTCTGTGGCTGCCTGCACAGTGCTCTCCTGCCGGGGCTAACCCACGCCGCCTTCCTGGCCATCCTGGCCACCAGCCAGCAGTCAGCTGAGCCTAGGAGGCTGCAAATGCAACAAACAGAGGCATCTGCACCTTACCTGGGGCTGTCTTTTGTCTCTGCAGCTCTTCAGTCATTTTCTCAAATTTCCTTTGAAGTCTTTTATCATTTTCTGGTGTTTTAGGAATAAAATCTTTGGGCTGCATGCACTTACGCTGTGCAGAAAGGATATAAAAATTAATTATGCTGAATTATAATAAAAATTCTTTTACAACAACAAAGGGGGTTTTGCACTTTATAAATTGGTAGCATTTCTTTTTGTGCCATTTTGTTAACAGAATCTGAAAGATTAAATAAAAGGCTATGTCCTAAATAACTGTTTTCTAAGACACTTTCAGGATACCAACTTCCTTAAGTCTCCACAAAAGATCCTGGAACTACCCTTTTAACCATTTTCAGTTATTCTCTCACCATCTTCCCTCCAAAATCATGACATAAGTAATAAATACAAAAGCAGTTATCTTAGAATTGCCGAAGAGAACTATTCTTTCATTACATCTTCTTGTCTTTAAATCACAGTGGCCCACTCAACCTGAACCCAGAACTGCCCAGAGCCCACACAGCTGGAGCAGTGTCCAGTGGAGTCCTAGTCACTGTCTAACAGGACCCAGCTCAGAGAGAAGGGAGGCAACTCCACCAGGACATGACTCTCTTCACAGCTGCCGTCAGCCTCCCCTTGCTGGTCAGTGTCACCACACATGCCACTTCTGCTGTGTGCTCCCAGCAGGGACCCCAGAGAAGCAAGTCTGCTGCTGCGTGCTCTCAAGGTTCAGGGTGATGTGACAGTCCACCTTGCTTACTGGGTACCAGTCTAACTTCTTAAAGACAGGACTTCTTTCCACCCTTTCTGACTACGCCCAAGCTTGTGCTCTTGACTCAGAATATCAATCCTTCCCTCTTGTTCTCTCTCCCATTAACAAATGTGTCAGGCCCTCTCCCTGCAACCTATTCAGAACCTGACCATTACGAAGCTTGTCCTCTAGCTTTACTAAGGATTCAACACTCTGAACTCTGAAGTAAATGCCAAAGCATCTGAAGGTTGGCTAGTCTTTGGGCAACTTTTAGGTTTCCTGAGGCCCATAAGTCTCTTTCCATTTTTTAGCATGTATGAAAGGGCTAAAGTAGTGATGGTGAACCCTCTGGAGTTTTCAATGATAACAAAGAGCCCACTGCAGCACACATCCCATAGGTTCAGCTCCACTGAGCTAAAGAGATCTTCAGTTACCTAAAAATACCAGAAGAGAAAATAACAATTTTCATATATAAGATAACTCTTGGAAAAGATTCGAAAATAATTTCCTAGTTAATACAAAATAAATCAATAAATTAGTAGCTGCCGCAGTTTACACCCTCTGGAGACCACACACTCACCTTTCTTTTCATCAGGCTTATTAGTCTGTGCTCACTGGGGTTAGCTGCCGGGAATGAGGACTCATCAGCATGCACACCAGTCATCCTGCACCTGCACAAGCAAGCACAAGAGTCTGGTGAACATTCCTATCTACCCAATGCACAGAGTGTCACAGTTTGTGTCTGGATGTCCCCCCAAAGCCTTATACGTCATGGGGTGCATCTAGTTTGTGACTGGTTCATGGTTCAGTACTGGGATTATGGATGTGAGTGCTATTCCGGCCCTGGGGGAGGAGCCTGCCTACAATCACTCTCCTGTGCCTCGCTTTTTGCTCTTGTTTCCCACTGTTGCTGTTTTCTACTGTCATGAACTGTTGCCTTCTGCCACTCTACCTTGGAGCCAGCCAAGTTGAACTAAAACCTCCACAAATTGTGACCCAAATAAACCTTTCCTTCTGTAATTTTGGGTGTCAGGTATATTGTCACAGCAACAAGGGAAAACTAACCAAAACACAGAGTTAGAGTTAAAGCTGCACATGTATTAGGTGGTACATTAGGAAATCTCCGAGTAGATCACCACAATAGGTATTTCTTTTAAAATACATGTGTTTAACCCCAAATGCAAAAGTCAATGTAAACTTTTCCAAATCTTATCCATATGGAGTTTTTTAAAGCATAAGAGTAGAAGAGGTACAGGAAGTCAAATTTTTATACAACTTTAGATCTGTACCTCAAACTTACCAGTATATGCTACTAACAAAGGTAAAATTCGATGCTATTAACTATATGGTTAAGTCAGAGCTAGGAGGTACCTAATGAAATTAAAGCCAAAGACTGTTGCTCTTCTAAAATGGGCCTTGGCTTTGTGTGTCTCTGTCAAGACAGCTGGAGGACTAGGTGTGCGCCCGTGCTGCTCTACACCTGTGTCCTCACACCTGCTGAATTGCCTCTCCTTACTACTTCCCCTTCAGTCTTAGGGTGCCCTCATCATTACCTCCTGTAAGCATTCAGCCACTAAATCTAAATAATGCACTTATTTTTCAAGTGATCTACTGCCTCTAGTTTCTCTTCCATTTCATGCATGTATTACTGAACTGAGAAAACAGTTTACTCACCTTCCCTAGCCAGGTCAAAAACCTCCCATTGGGCTGGGGATTTAGCTCAGCGGCTTAAGCACCTGCCTGGCAAGCGCAAGGACATGAGTTTGATCCCCGGTACCAAAAAAAAACAAAAAGAAAAACCTCCCATCACTTCTATGATTACAAAAGGAACTCATATGTCCTGCTGCTCAATGTCTAAAATGCAAACACAGATTTGAAAAAAAAATTAGAATACAGGGTGATGATACTTCCTACTGATACTGAAAGGTCTCTAAGCCATGTAAAGAAGGAAAAGGAAGTTTTGAAAATAGGTATGTACCATCCCATGTGGTCTATGCAGCATGGTAACTGACAACAGTGGGCATCACTGGGAGGAATCCACAATGCTCAGAAAACCCCTACCATCCTTCCAAGGGTATGAGACACTCAAGCTGTTTTCACAAGACAAGCACTTTCTTTCCCTTTCGATAGGCACACAATGTTGATGGAAACCAAGGTGTGTGTGATATCCTAACAAACTGCACGCAGAAGCAGAAGTGAGAGAGCAGCTGTCCTCCAGAAAGGCCACACGGAAGAACAGTGCAAACCTGCAGGTAAGATAGCAGAAACTGCAGCCAAAGAAGTGCAACCAGGCAAGGCACGTGGAGCACTGAGTGCCAGAGGTGTCTTGGTTCTGGTGGGTCTGGGAGTGCAGGGCCGCACTGGACACAGCGCAGAGCACCTTGGCTGGAGCAGCCCAGTGTGCAGGGACTCATGCTAAAATGCATGAATGAATGATTGGCAAGAAGCAGGACTTCCTGAGGAGCTGTGCCAGTCCCAGTAGGGAGCAAGGACCCTGGCGAGGCCACAGCTAGGGAAGGTAGGAAGTTCCCAAGGCACAGCCCCGGAGTGACAGCTCAGGGCAGGGAGACTCATCCTTGGGCACTGCAGTGATTGAGTGGGAGATGCTAACAGCTCAGCAGAGGCTGTGGGGGTGGGGGAGGGTGACTGAGCAAGACTTAGGTAATAAAACAGAAAGTCCCTGACCTCTGGTTAAATCTAGTAGAATAAACATGATTTTTCTCTTGTCCCTCAAAACCCCAATAAAATGACAGTGAAAGAAAACAAAATGATATAAACCAATAAAAATAAAGACTAGATAAGAGCTATGAGGAACTAAAAGCAAACAAACAAAAAATGCCCAGTGGGGCCAGGAGTGCAGGGAAGAGTCCACACAGAAGGCCCCGGACCAGAGCCCTGAACCCAGGCAGTGCCCTCAAGGTGGAGATGCACAGGAGGAACGTGAGGGCCCCCTTTCCCATCAGGGGGGGTATGCCCGGCAGCATGCCAGTGTCAGACGACTGAACCACAGGAGCTCTGACTTTGGGAGGATCTGGTGCTCATTACTGAGTGTCTATCTACATGGATGCCCACAGGGTGGCACATATTTAACCAGAGAAAAGAAGGATGTTCTGGTCACATGACAACATAAATGGACCTTGCTAAGGAGCCAGCATAAAGGCAACACATCACATATGACTCCATTTATATGAAGCGTCCAGAAGAGGAAAGTCCAGAGACAGACGATCAGCAGTCACCTGGCCTGGGAACATGGGGCACGATGGCTGAAGGGTACAGGCTTTGATGTGAAGAAACTGTTGCAAAGTTGTAGAGATGGCTGCATAACTCTATGAATATGTTTAAAAGCTGGAATCTCCCACTTAAAATGGGAAAGTAGTACGGTACACAATTAAATCTTAGAACACTTAGGAAAAGAGAAAACAGACACCCCCACGTCCCCTCGAAAGGCTCAAATTCAGCACAGAGACACATGCCAGGCACTGGTGAGGAGGTGGTGGAAATGGAGCACTCATGCGCTACTGGTGGGAATGTGAAACTGCCCACTCCAGAGCCAAGAGTGGGTAATGACCCGAGAGCAAGACGGAGAATGGGAACACATACAAACATGGTGTCATAGCAACTGCACCCACAATGACCAACAAAGGAGAACCATTCAAACTTTCCATCTATGGTGAATGCATGACCAGTTGCGGTATATGCATGCAACAGAATACTATTTAGCTATAAAAAGGAAATAAAACTACTGCTATATACAATAACAGATAAATCTCAAGGAAAAAAAAAAATCACAAAATGGCCCATGCTGCAGGGTGCACTGTATGAGATCCCAGAGTGCCAGCTTAGGTAGCCACAGAAGTAAGGCCCATGGATTGTTCAGGGCAGGGGCAGAAGGACAGAGGCCACTTGGGTGTGACAGAAATCTATAATGAGGTTGTGACATCAGTGACAATGTTTGTCAAAACTCAGCAACCTGTCCATTTAGAATGGGTACATTTTATGTGAATCATGTATCTGCAAGGCTGATTTGAAGAAACAAACCCACCTCAGCCTGTGGGATGTCTATAGCTGCAGAGCGAGCAGAGCACTGGCCCTAAGGAAGGAGAAGGGACACCAGCAGAGAGCAAGCCAGCCAGGAAGAACGCTTCTCAGGTGGGCCTCTTCCTAGACACCCATAAATCGTGAATGTTAGCCCTGGCCACTTGCACTGGTGAGGAAACAGCAGGAGGAAGAGGAGAGCTGGAAGCAGCGGCACAGTGCCACGCCACCCCAGGCACAGTATTAAAACCTCTCACCATCACTATGAAGCTCAGCTGGCTTGTGACGTGTGTGAGCAGGGCCTTTTCTCCCCTTCCACAGCAGACAGTACAGCTGACAGACCATTTGCCAAACCATGACCACTGAGTGACAGGACACCTGCTTTAGGGCTGGTTTCCAGAAAGACTCAATTCAACCCAGCAGAGCTGTCTGACAAAAGTGACACAAATATAAAAGACATGTTCTGCCCCTCGGAGAACAAGCTCCCCAGACTTCACCTACCAGAGTGGGAGGACAGGTGGGTGCAAAGAGAGTCGCTCCCTGAGCCCCATCTGCTTGGGCTCCAACAGTCCACAAGGAAGAAGTGAGCGGGTGATACAAAACACTGTGTGTTAACAACCTACACAGTGCCACCCACAGTAGAGCACTGAAACTTCTATGTGAAGATACGTTTAAAAGCTGCCTGAAGCATGCTGAATAGAGAAAAAAGCTCCGTTTGAGCTCAGTATTTCCCCAGAAATATAAACTAATACTAGCCCTCCATCTAGTGGTCAGAAGAAGAAGTGTCTCGAGGATGCCCTAGTCACAGAACCAATTTGTGGGCCTGCGTTTTCCAAAAGCTGTTGCTCTTTCAGGTCCACAGCAGCCAGCACCCCTCCCTCAGGGGGAAGGGCCTGCTCTGGTGAGCTCTGCACCCAGACCTCCCAAGTGACCTGTGTGCCCTCAAGGTTAGGACCATTCCCTCCTCTGCCACACCAAGAACCCAGCCTGCTCAGCAGACCCTCCAATCAGTCTGCTTTCTGGCCACTGCCTCCCCTCCAGCCACCACGTGCCCATCTGAAACGGTCTCCTAGCAACAAGACATTGCCACTCCCAGGGACTGAGGTGTGGGGACAGACCCAGCATGTGTGCAGCATAGACTGCATTAATCGCTGCGGAGAGGATTGCCTCCCAGGCTTAGCAGCCACCCCATACCAGCGAGAAGAGTGCATCTCAGCAACACAGCACCAGAGACGGTGCACAGCCAAGGGTGTGGTGAGAAGAAAGAAGAGAAGCTGAGGGTTTTGCAGAGATACCACGGTCCCAAATGAGCACCGCTGATCCCGGGTTGGCAACCTTCAGCAGTGTCATCACCATCACCACTAGAGCTGCACAGGCAAGGGCAGCTCCCGAGAGCCAGGGGGTCCCATTGGCCTCCTGGAGAGCTGGGCAGAGCACGAGTGGGCAGCAGGAGCCCAGCTCTGGCAGGGTGTGTACATGGGGCGATGACCTCATCCAGCCCGCCGCAGTCTCTCAGGCCAGCAAAGACAGAAACCTGGGAACAGCTTTTCAATCTGACAATGACTGTTTACAAAATTTAACTTTATGATTAACGTCTTCAAGAGAACTTGGAGGGGAGAGCCAAGGTGGTCTTTATATTCTTCACCTTTATTTTTAAAATCCAATATAAAAATCCATTCCGTCCAAAGGAAATGCCAGAGTTGCGCCAGTGGCCCTTACTGGACCAGCTCTTTCTCCCAGCCAAGCGGGATTCTAGCGACACCTAGTGACCACACACTCTAAGTACTCAAAGTCTGGAAACCCAGGAATCACATGGAGGCTGGTCAGCAACATGGAAAGCTCATGTTCTGCGGAAGAAAGTTCAAGCTCACCACAATCAGAAATGCAAATAAAAATACACTAATTTACACCTACAAATGAGGAAAGAAGGGCCAGGGATTTAGCTCAGTGGCGTAAGCACCTGCTTGACAAGTGGGAAACTGTGGTGAGTTCAATCCCCAGTACCAAAAAAAAAAAAAAAGAGGTGCATGACCTCTACATCAAATGACGAAAGAAAGGTACTAAAGTAGGTGTCCTTTTATACTACTTTAAAGAGGTAAACTAGCACATTCTACAAGTAACTTGGCAGCATTTATTATATACTTAAGTATGCAAACCCTGTGTACCAGGAAATCCACTTTTGGAATTTAAACCTATGGAAAGGCTCATACATACAGAACAGTAATGTACAGAGAGGCACAATGCCATAGAATTTCTGACTGGGAAATAACAAGTAAAAAAACTATACTCGGGGCTGGGGATTTAGCTCAGCAGCATAAGCACCTGCCTTGCAAGCAGGTGGTCGTGAGTTCGATCCCCGGTACCGATAAAATAAAAAAACAAAACTATACTCTCTCATACCCACAGATCAGTTACGTGACTTACTGGACATCTATTTATAAGAGGTCATACACATGCATATGTTAAAAACAGTGGGACATATCTCTGTGTACAAACATGGAAAGATGTGCTTGCTCTAAGATAGTTAATTAAAGGATGATGTGTTTTACTAAAGTCAAAATCTATTTCTTTATATGGACCATACAAAATATGAACTTTCAAATACATATATATGCATTTCTACACCTTTATTAGTAAAAATCTGAAACTATGTACCTTAAATTCTCTTTCAGTGTAGGGAAAGAAAGATAAGGCAAGAGTTGAATTAGGTGAGAATTTTTCACTTGAAAAAGAACTGCAGCTACTCGGTCTGCATCTCCCCCACATCCTCAAGAAAAGAGCACAGAAGAGGCACTTAAATGACATGCGACCTACACTCTCACCAATGGCACATTCGGTGAACTCTGAGCAGAAAAATAATCCAGATTCCATGGCAGCGGCGAGTGTGTGGGCACAGAATGCAGGGCAAACAGGCTGGAGACTGAGTAAAGAGCAGAGCGGCCTCACGCCAGGCACATGCCCACATGCTGGGCAGCACCGGGAGATGGTGGTCTGTTCAAAGCCAAGGGCTTTGAACAGTCGAACCACAGCTCCGCCCTGGCAGGCCCTGGAAGCCATCAGCTGTGGGGAAGTGTGTGAGCATAGAAGAAAAGGGAAACACTTCCAGGTGTTGCAGAGGGCCACCGCGGTGCCACAGCACAGCGACACTGCTGAAGGTGTTGCACTGTTTGATATAGAAGAAGAGAAAGCTAACAGACAACAGAGAGCAAAAGTCTGACACCCCGTGACGTCACTTCTCCATCTGTTCTTTCCAGTCAGCCTGTACGGTCACCATTATTTTCCTGCTGTCATGTGACTGACTCTGGGACAGTGAAGAGTGTCACAGGTGGACTAACGGCTGGCCTATGTTGGCGGGATCACACTGATGAGGATGGAAAACAGCCAATGGGTGTCTGAGTCTGGGAAAGCAAGTGCTCAAGAGACTAAGTGTGTCAGAGGCTGAATCAAGAATATTTCACTTAAGACTTACTGCCTGTCCGATGCTGCAGGTGAGATTTGCCTCTAGTGCTCTCTTCCCCTTAGCAGTAAACTAGCTGGCGGTGGTCATCATGGGTATGACAATACAGGGTGCCACCTGTATGGTCACACCAGCTGTGAGGTGGGCAGCAGGAGGAATCTAACCAGCATGGCCACCGCGTATCTTGGGAAGCAGTTTTAAGACAAAATACTGGCGATGACCAGACTTCCTGAGTGGAGAGGAAGTGTAAGTGTTTGTTACCTTGGGAAACAACTAAAGAGCTTCCTAAATCTGAATTGTTTAGAGGTCCATTCATTTTGCAAAGAAGAGTGTTAGTTTTGTTTTTCTGCTTAAAAACTTTATTTAAAAAAAGAAACAGGTTTCAGATTGCTTTTATTTTCTAGTGGTAGAAAAGTATAGTGTCATTAGAAACACTGTCAGAATTTGCTTTACGGTAACGTGTATGCACAGCCAATGAACAGCGATATCCTAAATTAATGTGTCCATAACAGATCTTTACATTTTGATCCAGAGTACAGGAGGGTGTTCTTATTCTTTTTCACAGTTCTGTGTGTTTACAGATTATTTCTGTAGATTATTTTCAGAAGTAAGTTTTGATTCTATGTAAAAGTGAGCACTTTGGCTTATATATGACTTTTAAAAGTTAGAAATAGTTGTTCATTTTTAATATGTACTTATGGTGAAATTTCTTATTTTAGAAATACATGCAAGCAGGTAAAAACAAAGTTCAGGCCAGAAGCATTAAATAATTTCTACAACTGCATTCTTATTTTTATTTTGAGGCCAATGATATCTGAACAGACTCTTCAGAGTTCCTGTTTAAGGTGTGCCGAGGGATTGCTTGCATTCGATGAGCACTGCACAAAACTGTAAAGCGTGAGACTTCAAAGCCCACCTCCACTGCTGGGCGTACAGCCAGAAAGCAGGCTAGAGCAGAAACCCAAAGACCCAACTAGACCCGACAGATGCCTATTCACAGAATGCTGGATCCAGCAACAGAATACACATTCATTTCAAATGTGTATCTAATATTCTTCTGGGTACACAATACATTAGGTCCTAAAATAAATTCTCAATGGCTGGAATTTTTTTTTTTTCAAATTTACAAATATGGAAAAATCCAGTAAGAAGCACCTCGTCTTAATCATATTCCTCACCATGAGACACAACGCCTGCAACTTCAAGGAGAGGCTCATTCTGGTTCAGTTTCACATTGTTCAGTTCACAGTTGGCAGGTGCCAATACAGAAGATGTGTGTGGAAGAAGAAAGCTGCTCACGCCACGGCAGCCAGGCAGCTGAGGGAGAGGGAGACTCAGGGTGGGAGCTCTTCCAGTCCTGCACAGCAGTGACCCACTCCTCAACAAGCCACCCGTGTGGACATGCCACCATATCCAATCAGCTTCCAAAAGCTCAGCCTCTGGATGCAAGTCTTTTTGAGGGACAGTCCAGATTCCAACCATAACACTTCTAAACAGTCAATGGGTCAAAAAAGAAATTAAAAATGAAAAATAAAAAATAAACCAGATCAACTGCAATAATGAAGGGGAAAAAAATAAATAAATAAACCAGGAAAGAACACCTTGTGAGCTGTACCTGAGTAGTGCTTAGCAAGAAATTTATTACTGTAAACACATATTAAGCTTCTTTAATCCAAAAACCTCAAGATTTTGGGGTGCTGACTCAATATCACAAACAGATTCCACACTTAACTTCATGTGATGAGCCACGCTCAAGCTGCAGGCGCAGTACAAACTGCAAGGTGAAGGTGACTATCAATGAACTTCCTGTGTAGACTTGAGTCCCATCCTCAAGATAACTCATGTATATGCAAATGTTCCAAAACACAAACTCCAAAACACTTCTGATCCCAAACACTTCCAATAAGGAATACTCATTTTCTATTAAAAAAAAGATAATCAATAATCTAATCTTCCACGTATTAGACAAAGTACAAAGAAACAAAGTACAAAGATATTAGACAAAGTACGAACTGATCCCAAAGCAAGCAGAAGTCACAGTAGAGAGTATAGTGAAAATAGTTAAAAATCATCAATAAAGGACCATCAAATGATCAAAATTGACAAGCCTTTAGCTAGACTGACCAGTACAAAGGGAAGATGGTGCCTGCAGCCAAGGGTGAATTACTACCGACCTGCTGTAAACAGCAGGCCAGGAGAGGACTACAAGCAAGCGCATGCTGACAGGACAACTCAGACACCTTGCACAGACCCTGGAAAGACACAGCTACTGAAACCAACTCAAAAGGAAGCAAAAAACTAAGCAGAGCTTTAAAAAGGATGGAATAACCAAAATACAAAAGAAGGCCAGGACCAGATAGCTTCACTGCTAAATTTTACCAAATGTTCAAAGAAAAAACAATGTATCAGTCCTTTTTAACACTTCAAAAACTGAAGAACACATCCCAATAATGGAAGTATTGCTCCAATAGCAAAATCAAAGTTATCAAGGGAAAACTAGACCAGTATCTCTTATGAACATAGAAAGTAAATTAAAATATCAACAAAAGAAAAAGTACATGAACAAGTTGTTGTAGTCAAGGTTTGCAAGGGAAACAATTTAATACAGGACATATAATTAACAGTCACCCAAAGAGTCAAGTACAAAAGAGCACAGGAGATCTGTCCCAAAGAATCAAGCTGAGGGCTTGAATCCCACGGCAATGTCCTGCTCGAGTCCAGCTGGAGACCTAGAGCCCATGACAACGTCCCCCGCAAGTCCAGCAGCAGGTCTAGAGCCCACAACAATGCCTCATGCAAGTTTATTTCACGTATCTGCTCTGGGAAGGCCTAAAGGTCAGGAGTGGAAGCTAGAAAGTCTGCACCAGCAGGATGAAGGATCTGTGCCAGCAAGCTGAGGGCTCCGCACTGGAGCCAGGAAGTGACACGCAAAGTAAGGACCAGAGCTCCCCCAAAAAAGCACCACGGCCATCTGCAGCAACAGCAAGGTCCTGAGCTCCTCCAACAATGAAAACAGCCAAGGTCATATCAGGAAAACCAGCACAACGCACTTCTCCAGGACAATCAGTGGCACACCATCTTCCCTCCAGTTCTCCTTTTCACACTACTGGGAACAATTTGCAAGTGGGCCTTCTGCACCCAGCATCTCACTCATTCGGTTACAGGTTGACCACCAGTTGTCAATCTACCACACAAACCCAGTGTGGTGCAGCATGCCTCTTGAGAGACTGAGGCAGGAGGATCACAAGTTTGTACCCAACCTAGGCAACTTAGCTAGACCTTGTCTCAAAAAATAATAAAAGGATGGGATATAGCTCAGTGCAGAGGCCCTGAGTTCAATCCCAGGTACCACCAACATAAATAAATAAATTAATTAAATTAAATAAACAAAAAATAGTAACAGCATCAGTAATCAACTGGAAACATAAACTCAAACCATAGCAAGATATTATCTAGCCAGGTGTGGTGGCACATCCTGTAATCCTAGTTACTCAGAAAATTACAACAGAAAGATCAGAAGTTTGAGGTCAAAAAAAGATGCATCGTCACATCCATTAGCTTGGCCATTATCAAAAAGACAGAATTTAAAAAGGGCTGGCCAAGGCGTGGTGGTACACACTGGAATTCCCAGCACTTGAGGCCACCTCGTGAGAAGGATCCCAAATTTAAGCCCATTGTGAGCAAGTTAGAGATAGTGAAGCTCTGTCTCCAAAAATTAAAAAGGGATGGAAATGCAGCTCAGTGCAAAGGCCTTGGGTTCAAGCCTCAGTATGTATAGGAAAAAAATCTGGGTGGGGAGGAGAGCTGTCCTCTGTTTTTTTGTTTGTGTTTTTAAAGAAATTGACAAGCTGATCCTCAGATTCATATAAAAATGGAAGGGACTCAAAATGCTAAACAATTTTGCAAAAGAGAAAGGAAGTTGAAAGATTCATGTCTCAATCTCAAAACTTACTGCAAAGCTCTTCTAATCAAAAAGGGCTGCGGATGTAGCTCAGTGGAGGACTGCTTGCTTAGTATGCACAAGGCCCTGAGTTCAATTCCCAGTATCATTTAAAATAAAAGACATGGTGGCAGTGACAAAGATGAACACAGGTCAACTGAACAGAACTGATGGTCCAGAAATGAATCATGTCTCTATGGTCAAGTGATGTCCACCTAGAGCACCAAACCACTTGGTGAGAACAGACTGCAACCTGTCTGTTGGCTTTAGAGATCACATACCAGCACCTCAGCTAGCCTTATTTGCAATACTCAGAGCCAACTGAAGAGAGAAGGAAATACCATAGCCAGCTCTCTACATATCAGCATAATGAAGTAAGTCTCCAAATAATCAGAGGTGCAGTAATTGCCTTGCATTCAAGGGGAGTCACTGGAGTTGTCTCCCACATCTCTCCCTTTCTTGTTTTGTAATTCTAGCAGGGCTAGTTGTGGTTGTATGGCCTCCAGTCATCTTTGGGTAGTGGATCTTTTATGACAGGCTTTAATGAGAAAAATTATGAAGAACAGAATGAGCACACCAATTTTGATATAAAACCAAAAGTGAGGCTTGAGGTATACAAATGGATTTAATTGTTTTATGGCATCAGCAAACTTATCTCAATCCTTAATTTGGGTATCAAAGGTAGCTGTCTGTTGTGACATGGACAGCACTAGTCTCTGAAGAACGTCTATATCCACAGTAACTTTCAGAATATTATGCGAAAGGCCACAAAGTGCAGACTCCATTCACATGACATGCTCAGAAGTGGCAGAGCCACTGCTCAGCCAAAGAGATGAAGGGGAAAGTAGCAGTTGTTGGAGGCTAACACAGGAAGGAGTGAAATGTGATTCCTCTCGGGCATCCACCTTCTTTCTTGACTAAAGAAATGTTCTGAAACACACAGTGGTGATGATGTTTCACAACCCTCTCAATAGAGTATACGGACTACAAACCACTGAATTTGTACACTAAAAGGGTGAATTTTGTGCTATGTGAATTTTACTTCAATTAAAAAGAAATGCTAAACAGAATTACCATTATCGAAAGAATATCTATTCACTGAAAGGGGAAAAAAAAAAAGCAACAGAGGAAACTCAGATGTTCAGGAATGAAAGAAGACTGACAGAAACATGCAAACAATTAGAGACTATTTTTTCCTAACATATTTAAAATACAGATGGCTGTTTGAAGCACACATTACAACATCATCTTGTGGACCTCGGAATGGAGGTAGATATAACACACACGTCAATCCTAACACAATGGAGGGCATCAGTGGACAAGCACAAGTACCTGGTTCCTATGTTTTATCAAGTGATCCAAGGCAAGCATCCCTAATTTGAAAACCCAAAGCCTGAAACATCTTGAGTGTCGTATATGTCCATCATATCAAAGCTGAAAAAGTTTGGATTTTGAGCATTTCAGATTTTTGAATTAGGGATGTGTTTCAACAATAAGAGTTTTTGCAAATATTCCAAAATCCAAAGGAATCCACAAACTGGAAGCACTTCTGATCCAAAGCACTTCAGCTAAGGGATCACCAACCTGTGTATTAATCCTAGGCAGACTTACGAAAGGCAATAATACACATTACAATCCCTAATTGCTAAAGTTTCTAATTTTTAAAACACCAAGTGCTTCAGTTTTAAAAGCCAACAGATCAAAGAATCCCTATAGGAAAGGAGGATGTGAAGGTGACCTGCCTGTCACACCCGCCACCCCACTGGCCACCAGGGCTGATTCAGCTGATCTGAGTGGCCAGTGTCCCCTTCCTCCTTCACCTGTCTGTTTGTGTGCCTCTCAGTGCTGCATGCGTGCTTGGTCAAAGAGGACATTCTCAACAAAGGAGGACTGTTTCCTCCTCAAGGCTATTGAAGTAGCTGTGCTCCCCTGCTAGAACCTTCAAACAAACTGTCAAGGGAATGAAATAGTCACAAGAGATTGAAATGGTCATGGCCACAAAGGGCACATGAAGGCTGTGCCCAAGTGAAGTGCTCAAAAACACACTGCTCAGGAACCTCTGCTACACAATGAATGCCTGCAGTAGGGGCAGGGGGTCAGGCGACACTATGGTCATCTCTCTTCTAAGAGACAAACCACCCTGACTAAAGGAGACTAAAGAAATAGGAAATTCAAGCACACTGTAGGATCTGGGGCTGGAGAGACAAACTATGCTAGAAAAATTCTGTAAGGGTCTTTTGGCAAATTCTTACAGGCTCAATAGGCATCCCAGCCATGTTTGCAGATGGAAATTCCAGAGAGGAACAAAAATTTTCATTTTCAGATAAAACAATTCTGCTATGGTTTGGGTGAGTGCCTTTCAAAGGCCAGATGCTGGAGGTTTGGTCCCCAAAGTGACACTACTGGGAGGCACAGTCTGGGTGGTGGGTCCTGTGGGAGGACTGACGGTGCAGGGGAGGCTCCCCAGACCGACTATGGGCCCTGTTCCTTCCTCCTTCCTGTGCTTTGTATCACTCAATTGTCTCAGGTATTTTGTTACAGTAACATGAAGCTGACTTACACAGGCATTTTACATTCCTCCTTGCTTTAGTTGTGACTGCTTTTCCAAGGACTAATTGTCTATGAAGTCCTCTACTACAACACCCACCCTCCAAAACCACACCATAGTAAGTCACAAAGCTAGGAAACTCTTTCCTTCATGTGCACTAACAAAACACTCATTTGTCACATCTTTTTTAATAATTAGAGGGTCAGAGATTTAGCTCAGTGATGCAGTGCCTGCCTGGCAAGCATTAGGTCCTGAGTTGGATTCCTAGTAACAACCCCCAGAAAAAAAATTAGGAATCTATCTTTTGTTTTTATGTGTGCTATTGATGAGTGAACCCAGGACCTTTATACCAAGCAGCATTCCCAGACTTTACTTTTTATTTTTAGACTGAGTCTGTCTTGGTTACTTTTTTCTCGTTGTTAAAACAAAATACCTGACACTCCAAATTAAAGGAGGAAAGGTTTATTTAGCTCATGGCTTGTAGAGATTCGTCTGTAATCAGCTGGCTCCAAGGCAGGATGGCACGGTGAAGGGTGATCTTCTACAGTAGCAGAAGGCAACAAAAATAACAACAAAAAGAGGGGAAGCAAGCCTCTTTTCCTCCTTTACACTGTATTCTGGCTACCCTTCCTGGGGCGGGTGTAGCACTTAAATCACCAATCCCAGCGCTAGACTATGACAAATCACAAACTCTAAATTCAGGTGCCTACAAAATACCTGCCCACCATGACCCCATGAGGCTTGGGGGTGGGGGTGGCAGGACCAACCAAACACAAATCATAAAAAAGACTGTCACTAAATTGTCCAAGCTGGGCTTGAATTTCCGGTCCTCCTGACTCAGCCTCCCAGAGTGCTCCATCAAGACCTATTCTTGTCCCTGCTTTATCATTACCCTGCTCTGATGACCCAAGGTGAGAAACCACAGAAGCACATTTCTGGCTGTCTCTGGTGAAGGACACATGGGACAAGACCTCTGGAGAAGGTAATCTTCCCTGACAGGCACAGCTAGAAAGGTGGCATACCGAATCTGTTTTTAGAACACTAGAGTGAATATAAATGAACACACAAAGCAACAGTAAGGCCCAACCTTTGGTCCTGGACTGTTGAGGATGCAGCCCTGACTGGAAGCTGGTGCTGAGAGTGCTGGGTACAGGGCGAGTGGAAACTCCTTGTACTTTCTGATCTGATCAACTTTGTTTTGAGTGCAAACTGATGTAAAAAAACGTTAAAATTTGAAATATATCTGGTCTTTGCCCCCAGTTCCAGTCACAGAGCTCCCCAAACCCTTGAAAACATCTGAATGATAAGTCTTTGGTTATTCATATTAGCACTCTTCGGTAAGGCTCTGGAATGTCCAGGACAGGGCCTGTTACTGCAAAGGTCAGTAAGAACCAGAAGACAGGACTTCCACCCAAACTGCCTGCCTCCAGCAGAAGGAGGGCCTGAGCTTCCAGGCTGCGGAGCACGTGTGAGTATGGGGGGCACAGAGCTCACACACGCCACTCCTAGTCTCACCCTATTCCGTAAGGCTGCTTCCAGGAGATCTCCTTGACAACACACTAGTAAAAGGGAAGGAAGTGCTTCCCCAAAGGCTGTTTGGGGAAAGGTTGTTTCAGCAAATGCCTGAACCCGAGGAGGGAGCTGGGGAACCCAACTTCCAGCTGGTGGGCAGAAGTGAGGAGGCCTGGACTTGTGATTGGCTTTCCCAGGAGTTGGTTCTGTGAGACTGAACCTCACTGCGTAGGATCTCAGAGCAGGACTGAACTGAGGGATGCCAAGCTGGAGTACAGCAAGCTGGAGAAGTGCTTGGCTTGGAAAAATCCATCCATCTCATGTTGTAGTATAGAGAGATCACTGTGTTTTCCCAAATATAAAGTCTATTAATTTCAAAAGACTAACAGTAAGGCCTGGCCACACAGCTTGGTACTATTTCTCAGTCTCTTCCTCAACCTAAAACCCAGGAGTGCTCAGTCCTAAAATCTCTTCTCTTCTCCAGTAGAGTCAGGAAGGAAGGATCAAGTCTGCTTTCTGCCTTTAAATAAATTTGTCCAAGACCATCCCCACATTCTAACTCCAACACCTACCCGCCTGCACTATCCCCTGTGACTTCCAGCATGTCCAAGCAGGACTGATTTCCCCAGAACCAGCCCTTACGAAGCTTTCCCAGCCTTGGTCCCTGGTAAAACCATCCTCTGGCTCCTTTTGCTACAAACACCCAAGCTCTCAGGAAACCTCGGCTGATGTCACTTTCAAAACCACACCCTGAGCTGACCAACCCTCTGCACTGCACAGCCTTTGCCCTGGTCCAACTTTGATGTTCAAAGGCTCCCAACCACTCTGTGGCACCTGCCCTCAGCCCATGCTCCACAAAGTCCCCTTCTGCTTCACACTCACAAGGCCCCAACATGGCACCCACAGCACCCTGACCTCAATCTCCACCTAACTCCCCCTTGGCCTTCCTGTGTCCCCAAAATTCCTAAACTCACAGGTCCTAACTCCAGGACCTCAGAGAGTAACTACTAGAGATAAATAAGGTAAAAGGAAGTCACTGGTGGGAGTCCAAATCCTTTAGAAGCAATGGCTTCATTAGAAGAGGACACTAGAACACAGACACGACAGAGGATGACCCGGTGGGGACGAGAGAGGACAGCAGTGTCTATGTGGCACCTAGAGAGCTCAGGAGGAAGCAGCTTCGCTGTGGAGTTCCTGCTCTGAGCCCCTGTCTCGGGCACTGTGCATGACAGCAGGAGCTGACCTGTGACTGCTTCCCTACACACTTCACTATCCCGTGCACACACCAAGCACCCCAGGGGCCACCACTCCACATCCGTCTGCCATCTGGGTGGAATTAGGAGTGTTGGTGGACACTAAGCCTAGAAGACATAAATTTCATGCCCAGTGAGAGGCAGAGAAAGATAAACACCAAATCTTATCTGGTTCTATGATCAACACAAAATATCAACACTAGACTTTTACGAATACAAGATAACTCCAGGAAGAAGTAAGACATCTACTCACTTTTCAACCCAGAGCACTGAAACAAGCTTTGTTCCCCTCTTCTGGGCCTTGTCCCAAGTGCTCTGGTACCCGTCTTTGAAGACAACATGAGTTACTTGTTTGTTAAAAGTTTTTGAAACCTGAAAACAAAATGCAGAAAACAAAATACACATTAATATTTACTCACAGATTTTTATGCACAATTGGTCAAAGAAGGGACCATTCAATGTATGTCACAACAAAAATGTTTATAACCCCAACTTAGCATTCCATGTCTCAGGATCCATCAAAAAAATACTCTGGTAAACGTGTTACACTGCTAAAAACACATCTGCTCCAGTTTCTCTTTTTTTATTCACATAGGTTTGTGATCTATAATAATTACATTCATCTTGGAGCTGCTCCAGTTAAGAGAGGGACCATGACGCATGCTTACTGCTATTCTTCCAGGAAAAGCTCGAAGTGGGATTAAAGGAACAGAACTGCAGCCCCACAAGGATAGAGAACAGAAGAGTGGATAAGAGGAACCACATGAACAGCAGCTAGAAAGAGGAGGAGCAAGTCAGACAACTAAAGATACTTAAGAAAAGCTCTCTAAAGAAAAAACATCAAATTCCAAGGAAACAGACAGCTGAGGAAACAAATATCTAATTAAAATTAAAAGTGCTTAAAACAAGGGTGGTGCATGCCTGCAATCTTAGGACTCAGGAGGCTGAGACAGGAGGGATCATGGTGAATTTGAAACCTGCCAGAGTGATGCACTAAGTTTAAGGCTAGCCTGGACTACACATAGTAAAACCCTGTCTCAAAAAAAAGCCCACCAAAAAGTGCTGAATATTTTCAGAAGACAGACTCATGTGATAAGATGAGATCATTTTTCAAAAGGATCAGAAATCTAAACTAGAAATTAAAAAATGACATAAGAAAAAAACAGAATCCACAGACATGATAGACAAGGAGGTTGAGAAAATGGCCCTGGCCTCAAAGCACAAATGAGAAGGAAGGGAAAAGGAGACACAGAAACTCAGACCAGCAACAGGGCGGAAGCAATGCAGGAACAGGGGAGATGAGTAAGAACCGTAAGGGAAATGGTTATGGAAAACTTTCTCAAACTAAAGGACATTTGTTCTGAATAACTCTCCCTCCACCAAGGGCCCAGCATGAGAATGCAGTGTCATACCAAGCATGTCACCAAGAAGCTTCAGTATGACCAGAATTAAGAAAAATGCTACAGTGGTGGGAAGTGGGGGGGATAAGCCATGGTCATATAATGGGAAATAAGAATGGAACCAGGCCAAACGATCTTCCACACTTGCTTTCTCTCTCTCCTCCATTCTTCCCTGTCTCACTCTCCGGTCCCTGGTGCCAGCCTTTGCCTTTACACCCTCAACAGGCCTCCTCCTGCAGCCTTCCTGCTGACCATGCCCCCAAGGCCAACAGCAACATTTATGGCATTGTCTGACCCCTGGGGTTCGGACTTCTTGTCCTATGGTCCGTTCTTGGCCAGCTGGAGTTTCAGATTTGCCTACCCAATGTCTAGGACGTGTTTCTGATATGCCCACATTCACAGCCTCTTCCTGTCCTGTGCTCTTTGCTGTGATTACCAGCAAATGCACCCAATGCAACCTGGGACTGGTTCCAAGTTTCATCTCAAGAGTCCCCTTTCTCACTCAATGCCTGCAAGACCAACTGCTCTAGAAGCACCACAGCTCCCAATTTGTCAGATCTGAGTTTTGCTTTTTCTTCCACCACTTACTTTCCCAAGGCCATGCCCTTTTTGTTCTAATTAATAATGCCCCAAATAAGAAGATGGAAATGTATCTCTCCACCTATCAGAAAACTGTCCTATATATGAACATTAAAAGGAATTTGTTACCTTTGCCCCCATATCCGTAAGCTGCTTTGTAAATGTCTTTGAGTAATTTTCTGTCCCATTGGAAGACCATACCTCCACATAGGCCACCACATCTGAAAACAAGATGCCAGTGTGAAATACTAAGGAGTAATCCCAGCACCCCGTTTCCAAAGCGTTTGTCTCTTGTTCTATTAAAAAATAAATCTGAAACTTCTACTAAAAACGTTTTCAAAGGAGCACCAGCGCTACTCATGGTACACAAAATTTTAAATAACACATATTCTGGGTTAACAATCCTAATATTTACTACTCTTCCCTAATTCCTAAACAAGGTGTAATTATACCAGGGCAAGAGTGGCTTTCTGGAAAGGGACACGGATCACATATTGTAGTCTTTGTGGGCCAGGCAGATCATCCAACTACTCAGCTGCACAGGCAGAGAGCAAAACAGTAGCCAGGGCAGTAAGTGAAAGCCAGGACCGTTATGCTCTAGGAAATCTTTCTTTATGGAGAAGGAAATCTGATCAAATTTTCGTTTGTCACTCTTCCACTTCTTTATTACATCTGACCACGTAACGCCGGAAACAGCGTTCTCCGCTAGCGGGCTCCCCTAAAACCTGAGGCGAACAGGTGGGTCGGGCCCAGCAGGGCGCGCGGCTTCTCGGAACCCGCCGCCTTGGGGAATTTCCCAGACGTGTGCGGCCGGGGCGGGAGCCGTGGAAAAGGCAAGCCCGGCGGATCTCACCGACACCGCGCTGGGTCTGGAAGCAGCCTGCCCGACGGCTGAGTCCCGCGGCCCCCTCTCCCGGCGCGCCCGCCCGCCCGCCGGCGCGTCACCCGGAGCGCGCGGCGCCCCCGGACCTCCCCGACGGCCGCGAAGCGCCGGCGCCCCGCTGCCCCCGCCCCCGGGAGCCCGCCCGTTCGGTCCCGTCCCCCGGCGCCCCGCAGGCGCCTCGCGCGCCGGAACAGGAAGTCCCCTCACCTTTCAGCACTGCGGGCCCGGGAGCCGCCATGGCGCGCGGCTACAGAGTGCGACGGCGCGGGCGCAGGCAGCACTGAGCATGCGTGAGGCGGGCGCGCCCCGCCCCTCCCTTGAGGCTCCGCGGCTCGGCCACTCGGGTAGAAGTGACGGGGGGAAGGGGCGTGGAACTCTGTCGGAGGGGCGGGCCTTGCGCAGGCCACGCCCCCTCCGGCTCCAGCGCAGAGCTCTTCAGTCTTCTAGGACTGCTGTCGCTGCGACGTCAGCAAGGCGCTTCACTTTCCAGTGGGTATCTTAGAGTCTCCCCTGGGTTCGCCTGGCAGCGGGATTTGGGACCCCATTCCAGCAGGTCGCTCTTGGGAGCCCCGAGTGCCCCTGCGCTCCGAATCCCCACGTCGCAGTCACCCCCAGCTCAGGCACCTCGCTGACTCCTTGCAGTTGACATTGGGGCGCCACTGTGGTCGGTGCGCGGGCCCCCCTGGGGATCCTTCCGACTCACCAGCCTGGTGACCTGGCTCCGGTGACAGTACCCCAACACTAAGGGGACCCCGAGATCCCTGGAGTCCTGCGACAGACCCGAGACCCCGGCCGCCCAGGAGACACTCAGACTCCAGGAGACTGCCAGGGGACCCAAGACCTCACCCCGTGGGGACCCCAAGAGTCTAGATCCTTGTGAGAGGGGACCGGGGACTCCAGATCCTGGGGCGGGGGCACTGAAACCTCAGACCCTGTGAGGATTCTGAGACTCCATGTACTGCAGGAGAACCCAAGGCTTCGGACACCACTGGAGCACCCTGAGACCTCTCCCCTTGGGGTGGGGTAGGGTTCCTGAAGACCTCAGACCCACACCATGCAAGCTGACATCTCTAGTCAGTAGGGACACCCTAGGTACTATGGTGGCACCCTGAGACCTTTGGTCACAGGGCAGGGCCAGAGACCCCAGGTCCAGGCAGTCACCAGGCCATGGATTGCAGTGGGACAGCACTTTTACTGGAAGTTAGAAATTGTTGGGCCTGGGGATTTAGCTCCGTGGCATAAGCGCCTGCCTTGCAAGCGTACTGTCATGAGTTCGATCCCTGGTACCGATAAAAAAAAAAAAAAGAAAAAAGAAATTGTTGCAAAACAGGAAGTTAAAAGAAAGTTTGAGAGGGGTACATGCCTGTGATCCCTGTGGTCAGGGATGCTGATGCAGGAGGGTCATATATTTAGACCCAGTCTGAGAAGTGTATTGAGACCCTGTCTCAAAAAAAAAAAAAAATTGACAATAGTGCAGGGGATGTAACTCAGCTCAATCTCTAATGCTGGTAAAAATAAAAATTCTGGCAATAATATAACTGAGGGGCTAGTTTGCTGTTATAGCTTGTGTCTAGATGTCCCCCAAAAGCTTCCCAGGGTCATAGGTGGGGCTTTTCAGCAGTGGCTGGATCTAGGGTGTGTGATTACTAACTCAGTACACTGGTTGGCCTGGCACAGTTCTGGGTGTGGGTGATGGCAAGGCCACCCCGAGCAGGTAGCCTGGGTGGATAAAAGGGGACAGGAGGAAGGCAGACCTGCTGCCGCTCCTTCACTGCTTTGCTGCTTTCTGCTCAGCATGAACTTTTTCTCCTCTGTTGTGCCCCTCTGCTGTCCTGCGCTGCCTGGGAACCGGCCCATTATGAATGGAAACCTCTGTAAACTGAGCTATACAATAAACCTTTCCTCCTTTGATTTTGTCTCAGCAAAGGAAAAAGTGACTAAAGGTGACTAAGACAGTTACCATGATCCAAAATAGTGCTAATGTCTCAGGGTAGAAGTTGAGTCCTGTGGCTGCCACCTCAGAGAGCGCAGCACGGCCATACCCAGGTGGGCATCCTTGCTTATGAGCATGCTAATGGCCAGTAAAGGGATCAAAAATGTGCATGCAAGAAATCAAGTCAATCATGTAATGTGCTGATTTCATCTCAGCCTAATCAAAGCTCCTTCAAAATACCAGAAGCCTTGTGCTTTATAAACAACAGAAATTCATTTCTCAGCATTCTGGGAGCTGTAGGTCAGCGTCTGCTGAGGGTCCACTCTCTGCTCCACAGATGATGCCTTCTCACAGCTTTCTGGGCATCTTGTATAAGGGTGCCAAGCTGGGCTTTTGTTTGTTTGTTTTGTTTTTTAAAAAGGATTAAATGGGCATTGTTATGGATTGAAAACCGATGGTCAACTTAACGCCAGGTGGATTACATCAGCATGGCACTGAGCATAGATGTTTCACCTGAGGAAGGTTGCCAGCGTAAATAAAGATGTGGAGAAGGAGAAGCTATCACGTTAGTGCTGTGTGTCACGTTAAGGTGTTAATGGGTTGAGGCATTGTGGGATCTCCTACCTGTTGCTGTTTGAGCCGTTGGTTCTCCTGGAGAAGCTCTGGTCCTCACATCGAGCATTGCTTCCTGGCTCTAGAGAGGAAGACATGTGCCACTTGGTCTCCAGGATGAACTTGTCACACTGGCTTCCTGGCATATATTCAACCATGCTTGTCACAAGAGGAGCTTAGGGCCTCCGTGTCACTGAGGATGGCTGTGATGCTTTCCAGGACAGCCCTAGCCTTTGTAGTGAGTGTGACTTCTCGGCTCCAGTGTAGAACCCTCAACCTACCAGCACAGCTACTTCATCCTGCTGGTATAGACTTCCTAGTTTCCACCACTGACTTTTGGGCCTTCCCAGCACGGATCCGTGAAAGAGACTGGCGTGAGTCCTTCCTGTGGGCTCTAGACCGCCAGTTGGACTCGTGGGAGGCATTGTCATGAGCTCTGGCTCTTAATCTGGACTCATGTGGGACATTGCTGTGGGATTCAGGCCCTTGGCTAAATATTCTATGTCTTTAGCATTGTAGTTAGGTTTCCTGCATTTTCTTATGTCAACTCTGGGTGACCATCATAAAAATAATATTACAAACTCGATGTCCTTATTCTAATTGTTCTGTGTATAACCCTGACTACAACCAGCATTATATTGACAAAGGCCACAAATACCACATTTAAGGGGTAGTATCCTCCATTTCAGCATACTTGTTTCACAGCCTAAAGAAATAAGTGTAACAGCTGAAGCACAGAGCCCCTCAAGTTCATATCTGCTCTAGAATCTCATCCTCTCTTCTGTCTCTGGAGCACCTTCTCCTCCGCAGAGCTGCTAGATTAGAGGCGTGGTGATGGAGCTCTTCTCACTGACTGCCTCCCTCCTCATAGCAGGAGTGTCCATCATCCCAGCACAAGGATTCCAACGTTCAGTATTAAGAACAAAGGGAACCATAACTACAGTACAAGGGAACCCAGCTTTGCACTAATGTGCTCTAGTTTTACTATATATGTGTTTGTCATTCCATTTCTCTTCGAAGGCAATTCCAATTAAAGAAAGAATCTGGTAAAGAATGAAAGCGGCCACTTGGCTTCTTTGTGTTTCACTCCTATGAAGCATTCGAGGTGAAAGCCCTTTGCCCTCAGGCTCACCTGCATCTAGGAGGAACCTAGCCTGGAAGCCCTTGCAAACGCACTCAGGGCAAAGGAAAAGCAGCCTTTATTGACTTTGGCAGGGCTCACCCTGGGGCTCAGCAGGCGAGGGCTTTCAGAGATTTCCTCCCAACAACTTGGACAGGAATCAGGATGCAAACATCCCCGAGTCCCGAGTCCCGGCAAACAAGTCAGATGAAAGAGTTGGCCATCAGAAGGAAAATCTGGCACCAGGGTCTGAAGTTCCCCTAGCAGGTTTTCAACAGTGCTGCATAAGCAGGTATACTTTCCTTTGTGGCTTTTCTGAAAATCCAAAAATAAAGAAAGGGGTTATAAAAGAGGGAACAGGGAGACTGGGCCAGCACGCATTAAATCTAATAGAAAACTTTATTTTCTAGCAAAACTTTACCTCTATGTGGCTCTGTGTATTGGAAGCGAATCTGACATTTCTGAACAATAATAGCAAAATACTCTCTTAAAATTTAAAAAAAGTTTTCTATGTTTCAAAATGAGCTTATGATTTGATGATATAAGATAACTAATACCATTGTACTCACAAACATCAAGACAATTTAAAACCAAGAAGATGTGAGCTGAGATGCGTGAGCAGAGGGGGACCAAAAAGGCAGAAGTCACAAAAGTCGAGAGAGCTAGTTGTAAGGAAAATAATTCCAGTTTTGTGTTTTAGCAATAGAAATGGAATTTAGTGGCTGCAGGCAGAAACTCAGGCAGTATCATTCTCATGCTAGCAAACTCCAATGTAAGTTAGTATAAGTGAGGAGTCACTGCGTGAGAAGTCTTGACCTTCTCTGGTGGTCATGTCATGGGAGGGACAAGGTCCTCAGAGGTAATGGGGACTTCAACTCCACCGGGGCAGGTTCTGGAGGTGTCCACTGCAGAATGGACTTCCAGATGTGCTGGTGAGGCATCGGGCCGATTCAGGAGGTGGCCTGGGATGGGACTCATGTCAAGGGTGCTTGGGCTGAGACACACAGTGGTCCATGGTTGGGGGTTTGGGTGCGGCCTTGGGGCTTCCTGAAGATTCACTACCCTGGATGCTGTGCCTAAGGACATGCTTTGAATTTTTTGTCATGTACCTGGCACCTGTTGTTTGTTTGCTTGGGTTTTTTGTTTATTTGTTTTGCTCTTTAGTCCTAAAGTGAGACTATTTGTTTTTAGGGAGTTAAAACCGGTTTTACAAGTACTACGTTAGAATACAAGCCATTTGTAGTGTTAGACATTTGGAGGTGTGGTACCCACTGACTAGTTTTGTTTATGTATAGTTTCTTTCGAAAGTGGAAGTCTTTGATGTGATTTTTGGAATTCATATTTAAGAGTCATAGGAATTTGGGATTGATAACTGCTGAAGAGAAATGCATCCCGGGAATGAAGGTATGGGTAACAGTGGGTAAATTCAATTATGCTCTAAAACGGGTGTGGTGGTGCACGCCTGTAATCCCAGCACTTAGGAGACTGAGGCAGGAGGATCACCTTGAGTTCAAGGCCAGCCTGGGCTACACAGCAAGACCCTGTCTCAAAACAAACAAACAAACAAACAAACAAAAGAATGCATGATTAGTCTTAAAGCTACAGTTAAATAAGTACCGCGCTAACCGATTGCGCCAATAGAGCTCTTTAAAGCTACAGTTTCCCTAAAATTACCATTTCCTTAAAGCTACAGTGTCCTTGTCTCCTTTGTACCTAGTCTCATTTGTTGTGTGCTGTGCCAGTCTCACTTCAGTGCTAAGACATATGTAGCCAATAATCATTACTCCTGGAAGGGCTATGTGAAACCCATTTAGAAAACTGGAAATGATGACCCCTGTATGTGCTGAGCAGATGGAAATGGTGAGACAGATTGCCAGAGGGCTGGGTGTATGGGAAATGCTAATTTAAACATTGTCAGTTTTGGTTACCTGTGATTTAGAAACATAAGTTAGCTCCTCCCACCTTGTTTTCTTGGCACATGTAGAATGTTTCTTCCCCATTTATTCCACAGACACTTATTTCTCCTCCTGTATGGTTCAGACACCTCTGAAGGACCCACAGATGCAGCGGTGATCCACATAGACAAGATCCCTGTCCCGCAGAAGGTAGAAGAATTCACCATTACAAAGCAGGATGTTCAAGAGAATTTTCTGAGCCCTGAAGCATTTGTGCCTCAACACTCTTATTCTGATTCAAATCCCAGTTCCCTCAGGTCCTTTCTGGAAACCAAGAGATAAACATAGAAAATGTCCCCTGTGGGATAATGCTTACAATATATTGTTAGTTTGTTTGTTTATTTTGGTACCAAGAATCAAACTCAGGACCTTGTGCTTTCTAGACAGGTGCTGTGCTGCCGAGCTGTGTCCCCAGCTACAATGTATTATTAAACTGAAAAAAGTAGGCCACCAAATTAAGGGTGGTATGACTTCAAATGTTTGAAAAATGCACTGTTCAGGTCCCATATTCAAGTCAGGACAATTGCCACAGTTTATTCATTGGAAAATGACCACTGTGCTGACCTCCCCAGCTACCTATACCCCACTCTTGGGTCCCACAGCGAGGCAGCCACTGAAGGGTTAGCACTCAGCCCCAGGACTAGGCCGTGCTCCCTTCTGAGTGGTGGGGTGCTATGCTTGCTGGTGAGTGTTTTTAATATTATCCCTGTTTATATGCAGAGAAAATATTTTCCTACTACAAAAAAATGACTGCAACTACTCTTATCTCCTATGTTTAATTTTGTTACATTAAAAATTAACATACTTATTGTTATATCTTCTCTCTCTCTCTCTTTTTGATTTTTTTGTTTTTGTTTTCTGAGATAGGGTCCCGTTGGGTAGTTCAGCCTGATACCGGTCCTGGACTCACTATATAGCCCAGGCTGGCCTTGAACTTGCAGCAGTTCTCCTGCCTCAGCCTGCTGAGTGCAGGGATTTCAGGCGTGTGCCACCACAACGGGCAATGTGTTTTCATATATACATAAACTGTGTGGTGACCTAGGCAGGACAATTTACATACCTTTCACCTCAGTGTTTGTCAGTTCTTTGTGGTGGGAACATTCAGGGTCTTCTCTTCTGGCTGTTTGGAAATATACACCTTGGTATTGAACCTGTAATCACTGTTTTCTGTGATCCTTTGCCACAATCTATTCCTCCTGTCTGTGCCTCTTAACTAGCCTGTCCTCTCCCCAGACTGTTACAGGCAGCTGAGCCAGTTAGAAATATTGTAGGCAGTCAGACAGGGCAAGGCCCTCAACAAAACCAGCACAGACTAACCCTAAATTGTGACCCTGGAGGAGACACACACCTCTTGCTGTGGGCCAGATCTAAAGACAGAAGGCAAAAAATTCAGCTACACCCTAAGTATAAACATTAGGGATTAGTTATGGACCACCTCGAGAAACCAGGAGTCACCATCCCAACCCCCTCTAGGAAGAGTCACTGATCCATAGAGAATGCTCCCTTGCTACATGACTGGCTTCCCCATTTGTCCCTGATTTGGTCACTTTTACCTGAACAATTAAACTTAACTGGTTGACCATAGTTCTGTCCCACCTCGTGCCCATCTGCCTTGGGAGTTCCCAGTTTTCTCCACTTTAAACCCATCTCACCTCATGGTTTTATTCTATAAAAATCCCTAGAAAATACAGAATCTTTAACAACCCACTCGGGACCCCTTCTGTCTCTCTCTCTCAGACAGAAGCTCTCTTTATCTCAGTAACTATTCCTGCTCTTAACCTCCGTTGTTCCTAAAATTCATTCTTTGATTTTAGAGAACACGAACTCCTACCGGACATGTAATAGGTCAGGACTTCCGTTACCCTGTACCAAGACCCCCTTCCTGCCTGGCCCCCGCCAGCATGGCTGTTCTGCTCCCTACTTCTCCAAAGTCGTTTCATCCCACGGGAGTGAAACCATGGTCTATGTGTCTTTCTGTGCCTGTATCATCTCACGCAGGGTCCTGTTCATCCCCTGGGTTCATCCATGTTAGCATGCAATGCAGAGTTCGTTTCTGTCTTTCAATAAATATTCCATTTTGGATTTATACTGCACTCCCAAAAGCCTCCCATCCACAGATGGGCATGCTAGTTAATTCCACTTCTTGGCCTCTTTCGTACTGCTGTGATGAGCATGGACACACAGATCCTCCGTCAGGCTGGCTTTATTCCCTTTGGATAGATACCCAGCAATGATATAGCTCGTGTCTTGGTTAATTTTCTCTTATTGCTGAGGCAAAATACTCAAAGTTAAAGGAAGGAAGGTTTATTTGGGTTTCAGTCCATAACCGCCCTCCAAGGCAGGGCGGCATGGCAGAGGGGCAACCATTCATAGCAGTGGAAGGCAGCACAAGCAACAGGAGGAGAGAGAAGGGTCCAGCCCCTTTCTGCCCCTTGTATTGTAGTCAGGCTACCTGCCCTAGGGTGGGTGTAGCTCTCACAACCTTAATCCCAATATTGAGCCATGAATCAATCACAAACTCTAGATTTGGCTACCTCTGAAAAGCCTGTGGGCCTCCCCACAACTGCATGAGGGACATCTGAACAAAAACCGTGACAGTTGATCATTCTATTTTTTGTTTATTTTTTATTTTAAAGAGAATAAAACAAAGCAAAACAAAACAGAACAAAGCAGACCAGAACAAAACAATTCAAGCAACATAGGACTTCAAAGCAAGACAACAGCAAATCAACAGTGGCTACCATAATATCTCTGGTTTTCTTCAAAATAGTTGTCCATACCTTCACATACAATAAAATCAAACAAAACAAAATATATAAAACCAATCAAAACAAAAGAATAAAAGCATTAAAGCACTATAGGACTTCAAAACAAGACAATGGCTACCATAATGTCTCCTATTTTCTTCAAAATAGCTGTCCATACCATCACACATTGAAATCAAATAGTAGAAAACAGACTAAAGCTAATCAAAACAAAGATCTATTTTTTATTATTTTGAGGAAATTCCATCTTGTTCTCTTTACTACATTTATTATCTTTTTGTTTGTTTGTTTTGTTTTGTTTTTTTTGGTGTTTTTTGAGACAGGGTTTAACTATATGGTTCAGCCTGGATTTGAACTCACTTTGTAGCCCAGGTTGGCCTCAGACTCACAGAGTCATTCTGCCTCAGCCTCCTGAGTGCTGGGATTACAAGTGTGTGCCACCATCCCCAACTTGCACTTACTATCTTTTACTAAGGCAAATTTAAAATTTTGCTTCAAGGAAAAATGCTTTAGCTGGGCTTGGTGATACATGCCTGTAATCCCAGAACTCTGGGAGACTGAAGCTAGAGGATCACAGATTTGATCCCAGTCTATGCAATTTAGGGATTTCAAAGGAGCCTGTTTAAAGTGAAAAATAAAAACAGGGGAGTGGGGTAGGCATGTAGCTCAATCCATAGTTGGGGGGTTGGGAGACAGGACACATAGGAGTAGGGTTCCCTTGGCCCTGTGTGAAGGATCGTGCATTCTGAGAATTTGTTTCATTCACAAATCAATTTGCACAGCTTTGTGGATGCCAGTGTAGGATACAGACCCTCGGGTCAGAGACAACACTTTATTACTTGCAGCTAGGGCAGGAGCCAGAGTTTAGCGATGGTCCTCAGATTCCAGCAGCAGGACACAGAGGGCCTCTGTGGGGCGTCTGCACATGCAGTGGGTCAGGTTACAAGACAGGCGCTGAGCTTGGGACTTCCCCCCTTTTATAGCAAGTGGGAGAAAGCCTGTGGGGAGGGGGAGGCATTAGCTCAGGGCTGGTAAACAGCCTGGATCAAGGAGGGCCAGGCCCTGATGCTTGTTACACCCAGCAAGGATGCACAGGGACTCTCAGAACTCATGTGACATAGGCTTTCTCAACAGCCTGCATGGGTTCACTCCGGACTGGTTAGAAGATAATACTCCCTTCCCCCTCTTCCTGGGAGCTCTGCTGAGGCTCTGAGGAAGGCAGCTGCTTCCCAGGACAGTAACGCAGGACAAAGCCGTTGCATCAGACTCTGTCACCACCTTGCTTCTTTGCCACTAGACCATTAACCTGGTGCTGTAGTTTGAGTTTGTCATCTGGAATCTGTGTCTTAGAAGCTTGGTTTCCAAAGTCGTATGTTGGAGGTTTTGGAGTAGATCTTTCTGGAGGTTACATGAGGTTGTAAGGGTGGGGACTTCATTATGGTGTTAATCATGGAGAAGAACAGACCAGAGCAGCACACATGCTCCGTCTCACAGTCTAATGCTACATGTGGCAAGAAGCCTCTGCCAAGTGCCAAGCAGGTGCCAGTATCAGACTCATGTACCTCCCAGCCAAATAACATTCTGCCCCTTATAAATTATCTGGTCCCTGATATTTTATTCCAGCAATAGAAAATGCCGTGAAGGATGCTATTGTAATCCCAAATATTGAGTTCAGTCATCCAAGTATTGCAGTCCTCTTTCTAGTTTTCCTCACAATCCAAAAAGTTATATTTGTAATCCCATTGAGACGTTATTGGAATCCTAGCAAGTTAATTCCAATCTATCACCACCAATGCAAACCACGTTGAGAGTGAATATACCAAGACATGTTCCAAGTTAAGGGTAGCCAAGGGGTCCTGAGTCCAATCCCTGTGAGGACATGCGGACAAAGGCCTTGATCCTAGGCCTCTCCCAGAATGTATTATCTTGTGAAGAAGGGGAGTGTTAGTGAGGATGGTGGGAATTACTTGAGTTACTTGAGTAACTTGAGCTGGCTGGCCAGGAGGGAGAAAGGCATTTCTGTAAATTGCAGAGATAAAGTTATGCAGAAGGATCAATTCACATAATCTAATTAAGGTAGCAACTGAATTGTTTTGGGAGGCTGTCCTTTGGTTTCTGATATGCAAACTCTTGTGCCCTGGGGAGTCACAGCCTCTTTACCTTGAGGCTCCTAACATCCCACTGTGCTCACGTCCTTTACACAGAGGACACTATGCCAGGAGACAGGACTAGAGATCCGTACCAGCACCTCAGCTGGCCTTATTTGCAATACTCAGAGCCAGTTGAAGAGAGAAGGAAATACCATAGCCAGCGCTCTACATATCAGTATAATGAAATAAGTCTCCAAATAATCAGAGGTGCAGTAATCGCTTTGCATTCAAGGGGAATCACTGGAATTGTCTCCCACAGGATGCTGAAAGATTAATATAACAGCCATGATCTCTGATGACAGTGCTAGATGTGAAGGGTGTGTGTGTGTGTGTGTGTGTGTGTGACCCTAGGGATCAAACCCAGGCCCTTGAACATGGTTGGCAAGTGCTCCATCAGTGAATTATACCACCAGATTCCAAATAAAAACATTTAAAGATAACAACATAAAACGACACATGGACCTTGATAGCAGCTTTATTCATACTTGGAAACTTGCAAGTAGCCAAGATGCCTTCTGCTATATGAGTAGGTAAACCATGGTATCAGCACTAAAAAAAAATGCACTACCATGTCATGCAAAGACATGGATGAACCTGATATTGCATATTGTTAAGTAAAAAAGGTGCTATACCCAGTATGATTCCAGCTATAAGCTGCAGAGCCAGAAGAGGTCAGGGATCATCATGGGGTGGGGGCAGGGAGGGGTGGAGAGTGGACCACTGAGGGCTTCTAGGGTGATGACAGTGTACTGCATGGTACTACACCGGTGGACACACATCATTATACACCTGTCTGAACTGCAGAACACGGGGATACTATCACATGTAACCGCAAATGCCATTATTGCAGTTTGCTACTCTTCTCCTCCTGTCACTATATCTTGGCCTCCTCACTCCTCCACGATTCACCAGGAGAAAGAAGCTGTAATAAGTCAGTGAGGTTAGAGAAGTCCGCATTTGACACCTCAGGGAGGAGATTCAGCTTCACAGCTCCCGAGAACTGAAGCCACCAATGAAAACTGGGTGGAAAACGGAAATATTTGAAAGAAAAAAAATGAGACAAAATGAAAACACTACCTTGAAATTGTGAGAGTATTATCTTTGTTCCCATTTAAATTTTTAAGTGACTTTTTCATGCAAAATCTGGATCAAACAGTAATGTAAAAAGTGGTTTTAAAAGCACCGTGGCCAGAGCTCTGCCCGGAGTGCTGGCTGGAGCCCATGCAGCAGAGGCAGGCTTTCCTTCCTCCTCTGGCGCAGAAGCCCTCAGCAGTTCACCTGGGCTTTTAATCTTTTCAGTTCTTTTCCTTTAATCTAATTCCTTTTGGTAGTGTGTTTCACTCATATCTCCTAGAGGAGAAATTACCTGGTTATTCAACATCCCATACCAACCCTTAACCCTTTAAAAAATTCCAACTGATGAATTGGGGCAGGCAAGCGTCACTGGTTTTAATGAACTCCATGTTCAGGGCATTGACAGATTGGAAACAGAAGAAGCAAAGGTCAGAGGGAGACTGGGAGGCTCAAACTGATCCAGTTCTGAGCCTTGAATGGGGTGGGCCGTCAACCCCATGATGGGGCACACTCTCTGCCGCTGCCGCCCCAGTCCTGGCTAGGGTAACAGGGAGGGCAAAGGCAGGACTCGAACACTGCTTGACAGCACTATGTGGTACGCTCAACTGAAAACTTATTCCGAGATGAAAGGTGAGGTTCCTGGCATTTGGGGTCCGACGCGAGGCAGGGAACCCAGAACACATTGTCATGACGCGCCTTGTCCCGGCTCCGAGGTGGAGCACTGTCCTGCCTGCCGTGTCTGCTGGCCTCGGCACAGGGGTGATGGGCATCTGGGGCTCGTGGTCACTGAAACCGTGGCCAGCCTTTAATACTCACCTGGCCGCCTGCCGTCTGTGCCTCAGTCAGCGTTTTGGGTAAAAGAGCTCCTGGACTGGTGACAGAGGAATATTTCATGTCCCAGTCTGGCAGTGCAGAGGGACAAAGATGTTCTCCAAGGTCACAGATGATAAGAAAGCAGCTGTTATGGACCGAGCCATGTCCTCCCAAGCCTTGAAGGTTGAAGCTCTGGTCTACAGGGCTACAGGGCTTCAAGCAGGTTACTAAGAGTACAGGCGATCAGGAGACTGAGTCCTCATTTGCCTGTTGTTCTTCTGGGAAGAGGAAAAGACACCAGAGGTCTTTCTATTTCCAGAGACACAGAAAATTCTGTGCAAAACTGCAGTGAGAGGGCAGCTGTGTGAAATCCGGAGAGGGAGCCCTTTCCGGAAGCTCGACATGCTGGTGCATGACCTCAGAATTCCACCCTCCAGAGCTGTGAGAGACAAGCTGCCATTCTTTTTTAATTTAAATTTAAATTAGTGGTAGCACACGATGGGAGCACGTGATGGCATTCATCACCGGAGTTGGTACCTGTACATGGCACACCCTAATTCCTTTCGCTGCCCCTGTTTCCTTCCTCCTGCCCCATCCCCTTCTCATTTGCTTCCTGTTTCCTATTATCTACCTTTTATTTAAATTTCTGTTTCTAACCCCCGCCCACCTCCCTGTTTGCATTCTGATGATGGTAACCTGGGCAGACTAACGTGGCAGGTTACCCAGTCAATACCATTTCCTCTCACAATGTATTTGAAGCAAATACATGGCACTCTCAAATATTTTGAGAATGTGGGACACATTCAACAAGACATCCCTGAGGCAGTCCTATGTCTGCCAGCACAGCTGTCACTGGGAAGCCAGGTGCTGGTGCAGCGGTCTTGATGCTTGGCCCTTTTGTGCCCTTGATGGAAGACTTCACAGGGAGGTGGTCGTGCAGAAGCACAGGTTGAGTTTGTTTTAAAGTAGAGAATCGAGCTCTCAAGTGAGAACGGGGACAGTGTCACAAAGACATCTGCTCTAAGTGTGTGCATCTGGACCCTTTTTATGCACACATAGGTCACTCTCAGCTTTCAGGGAATTATTGACATTTTCTTTAGAGGTTACTTCAGAAGTTCATATCTCAGAAATGTCTTCTGTGTTCCTTTCCAATGGCCAGTGTTCCCTTGGGGTCCTAAGAATCTGAATCAGTTCTCAGCCCAGAGAGAGAAGGTCTTCAGCGGTTCCTACCAACTTGAATAACCAGTGGTACCTGCATGACTGCATCCCTGGGTGGCCCATACTGCCAGAGGGTGATGTGGTACAGTCATGCACAGGACAGTCATGTGTGTGTCACCAGTGGTTCAAGCCATCCAGCAGTGAGACACATGTATTACTGCCTTGTTGTGTACATGTGAAAAGAATGTCCCCCTTGTTGGTATCCCTGGGTATGGGCCATGGAAGCTAGGAATGCTGTGTGCCTTGTTTTGCAAATAGTCAGTCAGGTGGCTAGGTATTGGCTTCCCTCTCTGGGAAGATACTCAGTTTTAGAAGCAAGCCAGATCAGGAATGCTGGTAAACTCCTAGCACTGCTACACCCTGCTCTCCTCCTCCTCCTCCTCCTCCTTCTCCTTGGTGCTGGGAATTGAACTCAGGACCTCGAGTTTGCCAGGCAGGCACTGCACCATGGAGCTAAATCCCCATCCCATCTCCTCTTACTGCAGCAGCCAGAGTGGCCTTCTGAAAACAAGACTATGCTGTTTGTCTGCTCCAAGCTGCCAGTGACCACGCTCGTTGGAGAACGAGCAGAACCCTTGCTGCAGCCGGGGAAGTGATTTTGGCCTTGCTGATGTTCCAGCCTCCTGTCTTGGCCTTGTCCTTTCCCAAACTTTTTAGAAACGCCCTCCTTACTCCCTGGGGGCCTTCTCATCTGCTTTCCTTATTTTTAATTTTCTTAGTATGTGTTTGCAGTACATAATATTGGCACACTCATGTAACACATTTTAATTTTTTTCCTCCTCTTCCTCCTCCCTCCATCCCTTGGTCCCTCTCTTATTTGCAAAAGGTCTTACCTGCCTTCATGAAGCCTTTGCCAGAATGATTCTCTTGCCTCTGGGCTATTGGGAAAATTAAACATAAGGCAAGCCCCAGACCTGGCTCAAGGAGATCTTCAGTAATGGTAACAGCTATAATCTGGTTTAACTTCACAATTCAAATTCACTGTTGTGAAAAAATAGACAATAGCTGGGTGTGGTGGCATATGCCTGTAAGCCCAGATCTTGGGAGGCTGAGGCAGGAAGATTGCTGTGAGTTTGAGGCCAGCCTGGGCTATGAAGTGAGTTCAAGGTAAACCAGAACTACACAGTGAAACCCTGTCTCAAAAAGACCAACAATACAAAAACAGACAATAAATCAACAAAGGTTGAGGCATTTTGTAAAAGTTTATCAGCCACTTTTTTGTTTTTCTTTTGAGACAGGGTCTTGCTAAGCAGTTTAGCCTGGACTTGAGCTCACTTTGTAGCCCAGGCTGGTCTAGAACTTGCAACAAGCCTCCTGCCTCAGCCTCCTAAGTGCTGGGATTACAGACATGCACCACCGTGCCTGGCATTCAGCTGCTTTGTAATTACATCTGGTTCTTGTCAACTCAGTTGCTTTTCATTTAGGTAGAAAGTATCAAAAACAAATATAATGTGTGTAACAGCCAGGCGTGGTGGCGCACTCCTGTAATCCTAGCACTCGGGAGGCTGAGGTAGGAGGATCGTTGTGAGTTTGAGACCAGCCTGGGCTACAAAGTGAGCTCAAGGCCAGCCTGAACCACACAGCAAGTCCCTGCCTCAAAAAGGCAAAACAAACAAACAAACAAACAAACAACAACAACCCCCCCAAAAAAACCAAATATAGTGTGTGTGTGTGTGTGTGTGTGTGTGTGTGTGTGTAGGGAATGGAAAACATTTCTAGCTATATTAGTATAAATATTTCCTTTTTTAGTATATTTCAAACAAAATTGCTAAAATTGTGTCACTATGCTGAATTGAATACACAAACATATATTTGAGGAAATTATAGCGCTGAAAGACAATGCACAGAAACATCTGATTCTGATTTTAGGTAAAAAAAAAAAAAACTTGGATCAGATTAACACATTGCCTTAATTCATTTTCTCTGGAGATTTTATGAAGCCCATTGGTTGGTGAACTTCTAAGTTTCTTCCTCTACGACTTGAAATATCTTTGATGATGTTCATAATATATCTTCTGAAATAAGTGTCTATATTAAACTAAAGATATGGCAAAATCTTTTGCTCAATATCAAAATTTATTAAGTATATATAATTAATATTGAATCCATTTTATGTTTTATTAAAAAACCCTATAACTTCACATATTGCTAAATGTGAGTAGATACCTGTTGTGATTGATATGTTGTCAATTTGAGAAGTTTAGAAATTTAACTAAGGGACTCAACAGGGAGCCAGGGTTCTTACTTTGTAAACATCCTCATCCTGTACAAGAGAAGGGCACACAGATTTGTGCGTGCTACATCTGCCCTTATATTATATGGCCTGCATACACTATAAGGAGGTAAAGAGGCTTGCTCTTCCCCCTTTTGTTCTGGCTGCTTTTTCTGGCTGCTGCCCTGAAGTGCTGCCCCAGTGCCAGGCCACCTGCCTTGGAGCAGCTGATTATGGACTAAAACCTCCACAAACAGTGAGCTAAATAAACCTTCCCTTCCTTCATTTTAGGTTTTGGATATTTTGTCCCAGCAATGAGAGAAAAGTAACCAAGATACTACCTAAGCTATCGGCAAATGTATTGCTAATTTCTGAAGGATGCTTTTGCCAGGTTAGCAGTTCTTGTCTTCTAGGATGGAGTGTGTTCTCTCATTGCTTTCTGGTGCCCAGGTTTCAGAGGAGAAGCTGGCTGTTAATCTTATTGAGAATTTCTTTTTGTGACAAATATCCTGTCTTCCTGCTTTCAAAATTCTCTCTGCCTTTGGCATTTGACACTTTGATTACAGTGTATTTAGGCATGAATCTCTTTGATTTTATGCAGTTGGAGTTTGTTAAGCAGATCGGATGTGTGGGTTAATGTAGTTCATCAATTGGGGCAAGTTTGTAACCAGTATTTCTTCCAATAGTTTTTTTTTTCTGGTCTTCTATTTTCTCCTCTTATCCTAGTAGTCCTATGATACATGTGTTTACAAACCTGCTAGAGTCCCACAGGGCCCTGAGGCTCTGTTCATTTTTATTTTTGTTCCTTATTGTTTCTCCTATGGATAACTTCAATTTGTATTCATATGTCCTGGTTCTTTCTTTTGCTTATTGAAATCCATGGCCAAACTTCTCTATTGCAGCTTTCATTTCCTTTATTATATTTTTCAACTCCAGTCTTTCTATCTATTTGAATCCTTATTATAGCATCTATCGCTTTCTTTGTATTCTCTCTTTGATGAGAGTGTATTTTGCTTTAGTTTTTTAGATGTGAGTTCTTTGCATTTAAAATAGCTGATTAAATCTTAGTCTACTAAGTCAAATATCTTTATTTCTTTGCATGGGTAATAATTGCTTGGTGAAAACTGGACATTTTAAATTACATACTATTGTTACTCTGGAAATTGAATTCTGTTTCCTCCTTGGTGTTTGTGATTATTGCTGGTAGTTGTTTGTTTAGTGACTTTTCTTAGCTAAATACATAATTTGTATTTGCTAGCTTAGTAGTCAGCTACTGATGGCAACAAAACGTCCTTAAGCGTGTCTGGAGAAGATCCCCCAGTCTTTGTCCGGGTGCTCTGTGTGTGCCTGGGAAGACGCTTTCTACACTCAGCCAGTGTAAGATTCTGCCTTAATGTTCACCTCTGGGTTGGTCAAAGCCTTAAGCTCTAAGGTGAGAGTTTAGGACCTTTAAAGGCCTTTCATTGTCTTTTGCAAACCCTACACACGACCTTAAAATCACCCAAAAATACGATCAGAGCTTTTCAAACCCCTCAGCGCACATCTCATTCAGGAAGATTTTCCTTGAAATTTTCTGCTCAGCCTTGTGGTAGCACCACTTGGTACACTGCCTGCCAGAGAGTTACATGTTTAAGAGGTGGAGACCTACAACAGCCCCGGAGAGCAGGACATTTCAGTAAAAGTCAGGGCTGAGGGCAAGGGCACACGTATAACTCCCAGGAGTAGAGATTCCCAGGGAACTGCTCTTCAGATCAACTAATCACGCTCCCCTTGGAATGGGAACCTTGGGAGGCTCACATTCCTTGATCCTCTCCAGTGGCTGTAATGCTTCAGTGTTTTTCTTAGAGGGGCTGCTGATACTCATGGCTGCCAGCTGCACAGAGCGGGTTTAGGAATAGCATGACCAAAAAACTTAGTGATTGTCTGCAATTCAACTTTTTTTCCTTGAACAAAAATATCCCAGATTGTTGTGAGTCTTTGGTCAATCCCAGCGTGGTGAACAAAGCAGCTGTTTGGAGGTACTTCTGTTGCTGCTGGCGCCCCCAGCATGAGGTCCTGAGGTTGGTCCATGGTATAGCACAGATCAGCAATGCATTCTTTCTCATTGCTAAGTAGCTTCCTGCTGTATGGATACAATTGTTTATCCAGTCCCTGTTTGATGAAAAATTGTTCCCAGTTTTTTTTTTTTGGTATTATGAATAATGCTGCTGTAAACAATCATATGAGTCTTGTCTCATATGTTTTTATTTTTCTTGAGCAAGTTCTTTGGCATTTAATTGCTAAGTCCTATAAGAATTTTGTGTTTCATTCACTCTTTAAGAACCTGTTAAACTATTTTTCAAAATGGTGGCACTATTTTACATTCTATCCAATATACGAGGGTGTTCCAGAAGAATGGATGTAATAGAAAATATGTATATTTACATAAGGGGGCTTATTAGATAGGCTTACAGATCTTGGGAGTACAGTCCACAATGGCAGTCTCCATCTGGAGAGACAGAGGACCCAGTAGCTGCTTAGTTCAAGAAGCTGGAAACTAGAGGACAAGAGGGATCAGGGACATGGTGTCAGACCAACCCTGAAGGTCTGGAAGCTCCATGGAGCACTGCTGGTGTGAGTCCCTGCCAAAAGCCGGAGGATCTGGAGTCTGATGTCCACAAGCAATGGCAATAGTGAAAGATGCCCTGGCTCAAGCATGACGGAGCTTTTCAAATGCAGCTGACATCTTCCTTCTCTGCTTTTTCCATCCAGGCTGCAAGGCTACCGGGGTTTTGTCACCCACAACTAGGGTAGGGCTTCCGCTTTTAGCTTGCTGGCTAGCTTGGCAGTCACCTCTGAGGACAGCCCTACAGACACCCCAGAAGTGTGCTTTACAGATCTGCTAGGCATTTCTTATTGCAATCACATTAATAATCTTGATTATCAGTCACACCCACCATCTGTCAAGTTGACAGCCAAACCCACCACTTTAAAGCACACTTAACCTCCAGATAAAAATAATCACAAGTTCATATTCTATACATCATGACAGAACTGACCTGTATATAACTGGAAATGCGCTCACTCCCTCTCCAAAATAGAAGGTGAGGCTTTTATTTGGGTGATGCTTACGCTTCTCCTGACATTCCATAACTTAAACATTATGATGTGGATTAAACAATCCTTCAATCCTAATAGTAAGTCAGTTGTGTTATGTTACATGTTGCAGACATGCAAAAAAGAAAACAAAAGATATTTGCTGAATATATGTGTATATATGCACAAGAATATTAACAAAACAGGAAAGAATACTTATGTAGTTACAATCCTGTTTCTGTAATGGGTCATGTGGGCATAGTTGGTGTTTATAACTACCTTATTCTACTATCCATTTGGTAGAAAGCTCTTCAGCAGGTCAGGGTTCTTCACCTGGTTGGTGACCTATAACTTTATTCCTGAAGATTCTGGGCCATTTGTCCTCTTGCCTGGATCATGTTCTTCTAGTTTTCCACTGATGGTAACAGCAGGGCATGGTAATACTAGGAGATGCTAAGGGATCTTCTGCATTCCAAACACTCCCTCCCTTAAATCCATTGTGGAATTTCAGTCTGATTTCCCTTGGTAATCTAGACCAACCACTTCTGTCATAACTCTCTTTTTAACCTATTGATTTGGAGGCATGAGGAGCCCCAAAAGGCTAGAGGAAAATCTTATCTTCCAGTTCAATTAAATCATTGTTGTGACTCCTGGTAGAAGCCTTCTCCTTTTTGAAGCTGAGACTTTTAGGTCAGCAGAGTGCAAGGATCAGGAAGCAAATATTTAGCTACTGGGTGACCAGAGGTAATGGTGAGTGGTATTATTCCCCTGGCTGCCCTTTGATTCCTGGGCCTGTGAATCTTTGGTATGGAAGAAACTGAGTATCATGTATCAGATGCTGATTTGCATCATATCCAGCCTCCTGGAGAACCTTGCCCCAGCCCTGCAAATTATTGTTACCTAGCTGGCACTGTACTTGCATCTTTAAAAGGCCATTCCACTTTTCTTTCAATCCAGTTGCTTCTTAGTGGTAGAGAAAGTTCTAAGACCAGTGAATTCCACGAGCATGAGCCCTTTACCACACATCTTTGGCCATGTCCTTGGTCAGAGCAATGCTGTTGGGAATACCATGATGGCAGATGAAGCATTCCACAATGAATGGTAGTTCTGGCGGCAGCATTACATGCAGGGAAGGCAAATGAACACACAGAGTAAGTCTGTGTGCCAGGAGGCACAAAGTGCTGCCCCTTCCATGATTGAAGTGGTCGGATACAACCAACCTGCCCTCAGGTCACAGGCTGATCACCCAGGGGACCAGTACTATGCTAGGGACTCTTGTTGGTCTCTTTTACTGGAAGGCTGGACACTCAGCAGTGGCTATGAGTGGAAGCCCATGTTGCTGAGCCTATGAATAGTCCTCTATTCCCAGCGCCACGTCCGCTCTGCTCATGAGCCCCTTGGGTAATTGTTGTCTGTAGATGCTGGCTGAGGAAAGAGGTTGACTGCTAGGCACAGAGTGGGTTATCCTTGCCACTTGCTTGTCAAATTCCAGCTGAGGTCACCTTTTGTTGAGCATGTATATAGGACTCAAATATCTTTACATCTTTGCCTATATGAGAGACCTATTCATGTACATACTCCCATAACGTCTTTATCATCAACTATCCAGTCATTTTCCTCCCCTGTCTCTGACCCTCAAGCCAGGCTGTAGGTGACAGCCTATGAATCAGGATATAGTCACATACCTGGCCTTTTTTTTTTTTTTTTCCACCCAGGCCAAATATACAAACAGGTGCTCTGCCTAAGTTCTACCTGCCACGAAGATTTCCCTTCTCCACTGTCCTCCAAGGATGGCCTGGTGACACTGTGGGACTGCGACTGTCCATTCCGAGTGGTGCTCGTATAATGCGCAGAGCCACCTGCAAACCAGGGCCTAGTCTCGGCTTCTTCTGTCAGGTAACTGTAGTGGGCGCACCATGAGGCCGCTGGCTGGGGACAGAAGGCAGAATAGCAGGAGTAGGAACCACTGGCATTAAGGCCATTACTTCCTGTAACTTACTTGTGTCTTGCAGACCTACTTGGGCCTACACAAAACTATACCACTCCCACTTGATGCTGGATTGTTGCTGTGCACCTCTGACTTTATGACTCAGGGGTCAAATAGCACCTGGTCCGTGCTGAGCAGATCAGGGTACACAGGTATCCCACCAGGTAAGCTGGTGTTCAGATGCCACTCACACTCAAGTAGCAGGGCAAGAGCTGCTTTTCAGAGGGAGAGTAGTTGTCTGTAGATGACAGCCCAACCTTGCTCCAAAGTCCTAAAGGCCTCCTCTGCATTTTACCTGTGGGGGCTGCCAGAGTCTCCAGGCCACGTCCCTGCCTGCCACTACCCCGTCGAGTCTGCTGATCAGCCGGGTTGCACGGGTTGCACAGTGAGAGGGGCCGGCACAGCAGCCAGGGTCAGTCACAGAGCTTTTCCGTCTGCAGCTCAAACTTAAAACTGGCCCCTTTACACATGTCCTCCTCATTTGTTTTCGGGTAGCTTGCTTTTTATGGCTGCCTGAGTGGGTGTGAAATGGTTCATCTGTGTATCCGCCACTTGTGTGAATATGTGACAATGTTGTCAGTGAAAGAAAATTTAATTAAACCACTTACATTTTGCAGCACCTTAATATACACAAAGCGCCCTCCCATGGCATTGGGCTGCGACAGCACTGGTGGTGATCAAGCAAAGAGGTTACCTCTGCTCCCGGACAGGGGCACGGAGGCCTAGTGAGGGTAAGTGAGCACATGCCTCCAAGTGTCAGAGCCCAGCACACTGAGGACCAGGCCTGAACTGTCTTCCTGGTCCCCCAGAGAGGAGTACGTACATTTTTGGGAGAAAGAGATATTTCCTACGTCATCCCGAGTCCTCCAGTTCCCTAAGTGAAATACCCAGGATGGCGCTGGAACGGATCACACGTCCTTCCATACCTATGTCCACCTGTTCAGCCACGGCACGCTGTGGAGTGGGTATGGTGAGGGGTGGGCTGGCCGCAGCAGGTGACCCTGGGATGTGGTGGAGACAGATGATTGGCCCCAGAGGTCTATGGCAGACTCAGCCACCCATTTATTCTGGAAAAATGGTTTTGCACACATATATGTGCTGGCCGGTTTCTAGCCCATGTGGACACGCGTTAGTTCACAAAGCCAGTTGTGAATTTTATCCTCATGGAACTTATACTCTAGTCCAGGGAGGTGCTTGATGATCAGAATAAATAAGCAGAATATAATGTGCTAGAGGACAATGGAGCCTGCGGGAAGCGCCGAGGCGGGAGGCCTTAGAGATGGTGGTGGTGGTGGGAGGAGGGTGGTGGGGGCAGGAAGGTTAGGCTGGCACAAAGGAGGCCAAAGAGAGGGAAAGCGTGGTGGAGGCGGGGGGAGGGAGAACATGGGGAGGCAGAGGGCCATCGCGTGAGCAGAGCGGGGTGGTGGTGATTTTTTCATTGTTTTTACCACTGAGGATTGAAACCGGGCCTTCATGCTGTGCTACACCCCCTGCCCTTTTTATTTTTTATTTCTCCAGAGGGTTTTGCTAAGTCTCTAAGTGCCTGGGTTGGGTCTGAACTTGCAATCCTCCTGCCACAGCCTCCCAGAGTGCTAGGAGGCTGGCTAGGACTGAAGTATTTACAGGATTATCAAGCCTGCTGTTCGGAGGAGAACAGATGGCTAACGGGGGAGGAAAGCGAGGATGAGCAGGCTGGCAGCGGCTGAGACCACGGCACTCGAGTGGATGGCAGGGCTGCGCTCAGTGATCAAATCACTGCTGGGGGCCCCTGGGTGCTGGGGACCCAGCACACATGGTCCCTGGGCCCTCTCAGTGGACTTGGCTATCGCTGTTGGAGTAAATGGTCTACAGGAGCCCAAGGTCAAAGGTTTGACTGCGTCACTGCTGCTAGCAGGGGTGGACTGAATCTGCTTGACCGTGACCCATGTCTGCACAGCTGTGCTAAGCTTACAGAACTACAGGGCACTTGTGAGAGGCACTGAGAGACGCAACAGTGCTGCTCAGGCCGGAGCTGTCAATTAATCCTGGCACGCGTGTGTCAAATGATCCATCCCGGGGGCGTCTGCACTGTTTCGGGATATTGAAAGGCAGTAGCTCTGTGACAGGTGAAATGACGCACCGTTACTCTTTTCTTTCTTTTAAAAATTTTTATACTTCGAGGCGAGAGACTTGCCCTGAGTTGGAGGCCAGCCTGTCTCAAAAACCAACAGCAAGAGCACAGAGCTTTGTTAGTGCACAATGGTTCCTCATTCAGAGTCGGTGCACAGAACCGACAGATCTCAATTGTCTTTCATCCCCTCTCCCTCTCTCCCTCCATCTCTTGGTCCCCTTCCCATTTGCAAATGACTTGTCTCCCTGTATTCTATGCTCTTTTATTTTATCATTTAAATTAATTATATTTTGTGTTTCTCATGTGATATTTATGCTTGTGTGTCTGATTAATTCACTTAGCGTTCTCTCTCAAGGTCATCCATTTTCCTACAAATGACTCAAGTCCGTCCTTCTTCATGGCAGAGTAGTACTCCACAATGTGCAAAACCCATGTCTTCTTTATCCTCTTGTCTGTTCTTTCTACAGTGTTTCTAAATGCATGGGATAGTAACTGAGGCATGTCCAACAGCTTTCCACCCAAGAGGCCTGCTTCCTCATGCCTGAAATGTCAGCTGTTACCTAGGCACAAAACAGAGGTGGCTGCAGTCAGGAGCTAGGATGGGGGCTGTTCCTGCAGGGTCTGCTGTGGCACAGAGCTGCTGCAGGCCTTTATGTTAGGGAGGTCAGAGCGGAGGCCAGGAGAGCAGGGAGGAGGGCGGGTCCCACAACCTCCTGCTCCCTGCTCCCCTCTGGCCCTGTAAGATAAGCTCTTGTTGCCAGTTTCTGAATCTGTGCAGAGGAGGAGCTGGGATCAGAGGTCCTGGGCCCTCTGCTGAGGGTGGTCACTCCTGCAGCCGCCTCCGGGCACAGGTCTGAGCCGGAACATGGCTTCAAAAGGAGACCTTGGGCAGCCGCAGGTGCTGTTCCCATGGAGGCAGGCCTCGGGCTGGTCAGCCAGGGCTTGGGGAGGCGCTGACACTGCTCCAAGGAGTCGTGGAGCTGGGTGCTGGGATGAGAGGCCGAGCCAGGGCCGAGGGAGGGCCTGACGTCCTGACGGGAGCCTTGTTTCCCGATGGAAGTTCTTTTCCTCTCTGTTAGAGGAGCACTGGGTTAAAATACATCTTCCCGAGTCAGGGGGCTCTGCTCAGTGGCACACAGCCAGGGACCCCAGATGGGGATGTGCTGGGACCCAGGCGCAGGAATCCGGGAGGCCAGTGCGAGGATGCGTGGAGCCTCCTGGCTCAGGGCATGCTCTGGAGTAGTAGCAGGTCTCACTGTGCTCCAGAAATAGGGACTTACGAGATATTCTGAGCAAATGGAGTTCTAGATGAAACTCCGCAGAAACAAGATAGGAAAATAATTAAAAAGTACGAAATGGTGGCCAAGAATCCAAGCCAAGGGGGAAAATCAAAGATCAAAGTAAGAGTCGGTTTCCCTGGAAAGTGGTCCAGCTTTACATACAGCAGCTAACATCCAATTTGGAAGAAGAGGCTGATCTGTATCCCAGCAGTGTCTCTTCTTAAACTATCAGAAAAGTGTCCATTTCCAGAAAGGATGAATGGGAAACACTTCCTAGACCCTAGGCAGGTAAGAATGGCGAGGGAGTCATTACCGGATAAGTCATAAGAAACAGTTAATCTACGGAGCGTGTTCTCACGGTGGTTTGTAAAATTGTGTAGCACCCAGAATTTGTCAAAGGGTTCGGAAGTCACTGTGAATCTTCACGTGCATTGTTACAGAGTGCAGCTGCTACGTATGAAGCCGTTTCGGGTTTTGACACGTTTGTAGTTAGTGTAAAACCTGTACCACTAACGGAATTTGACAATAATAATCCTCAATCCAAGGAGGCGGCTGCCCAGAGCCGGGGTCCAGCAGTTCCTGTCCTCACCGCTAGATGGCGCTGCTCCGCTTCCAAAACGGCCCTGCTCGCGCTGCGGCACGTGGGTCCCAGGCCCGGCCGAGGTGGGCGGGCCGCGAGCGCCGTGCAAAGGGTGGGCCTCACCTCTGCAGCCAGGGGGCGCGTCAGGCCGCTTCCGAGCCGGAGTGACGCTAACCGAGAGCCTCCGACTGCAGGACACTGCTTGGAAAATACCACACAGGTCCCACTCAGGAGCGTGGGAAATGCACACAGCCGATGACAAGAGCACAGTTCCTCCAGCCTTCAGCCAGGCTCGGGGCCGCCTGCTGTGGGGGTGCGGGCGTGTCTGGCCCTGCTGGCGCTGCCCAAGTGCCCTGCTCTCCCGCACCTCCCTTGCCTCTGCCCCGGCACCATGCACGCGAGGTTTGCACTCCACGTTCTGCGCCCCGGCTGCCTTACCCTCTCTGTGGGCCCGGTGGCAGTCACGCGGTGGCTATCCCCCTCGGAACCCGGGAGAGACTCAGCACAGCACTTGCTGGGAAAAAAGGAAAAAGAAAAAGAAAAAGTAAAAATAAAAATAAAAACAAACAAAGAAACAACAGACAGATGTGGGGGCAGAAGCATAAACCACACGGTTGTGGAGGAGGGTGGGGACCGAGGTGTGCTGACCCGCGTTCCAGGCTGGGCCGGAGCTGGACAGGTCTTCTCTGACTGCAAAGCAGGCTTACACACCCAGCAGTGACAGCGGTCTCCCGGATCATGGCCTGAGGGGCTGTATCCGCCCACTTCACATGATGCAGACGATGAGGGGGTTTTTGGTGTGTGAAACAATATATTGACACTAATCCTACTGGGAAAAATATGTTTCAGAAGCATCGGACTCAACCGTGAACAAATTTTAGAGAAATCTTGATTTATTTCGCCTATATTTCCCTTTTTCTAATGTAACACATTAATATATGGAACAAATCTTTATTTAATGAAGGGTAAATGAGTTCTTTCAAGAATTATTTATGAGTATTCTAAGTGATAATTATGTCTTAGTTTAAATGGAAATTTTTTCTCATACAAATGGTGCCTCTTATGGTCAACGATATCTTAAATCAGATGGGATAGAGGTAGCAAATGTAGGCTTCTTATTCTCATATTAACAGGATGCAGTGAACTAGTTAAAATGTCAGGTTTTAGTTTCATGAAATCCAGAACTTGCCCTGTCCTTTTTGAGCATGTCTCTCAGTCTCCCAATTGCTTAGTTTTCTTTTCAGTGAAGGAGAGGTGTTAACACATCTGTCTTCTCAGGAGATGATTCTCGGGATTCACTTAGCACTGTTTCAGGATGGTACTGTGCATCCAGGAGGTGCTAATGAGTCATCGATCATTAGACATTGTTATGGCTTGCGTCTGGATGTCCCCACAAAATCTTACTTAGTCATGGGGACAGTTTCTAGAGTTTGCAATTGGTTCATGGTCCAATGCTGGGATTATGGATGTGAGAGATACCCCCAGTGAGTGCACACCCCAGTGGGTGTGGCCTACATACCATATAAGGGAGAAAGACCTTTTGCTGTCTTCTGCCACCATGAACTGTTGCCCCTTTGCCATGCCACCCTGCCTTGGACCCAGCTGATTATGGACTGTAACCTCTACAAACTGAGCTAAATAGACCTTTCCTTCCTTCATTTTGAGCATTTTGTCTCAGCAATGAGAGAAAAGTAACCAAGACAGATATTATAGTCAGAGGATGTCACAAGAAGTCATAATTTTTTTATAAAAAATTATACTCTGCTGTATAACATATCCACAGTTGCCTTGTGATAATCTTCTTTCTCTTCCCCAAATCTCCAGTTTCTATCTACACTCACCCGAGGGGATTTCTCCACTCCTGCGGGCTCACTCTTCATGTGCTGTTCCCATGGTCCTCTTCTGGAGTTCCCACAGGCACATCGACCTGCATCTCTGGAAGTAAGTGTCAAAATGTCTGAAAATTAACACGTTCCAAGCAGAAGTGACTGGTTTTCACTGACTTCCCCAAATCCAGTTCTTCCCAGAACAGCTCTCTTCACCAAGGGCATTGCTATCCAGATACGTGCAGGACCCCGTTTCCCCTTCCTCCTTTCTGGACATTTGATCCTGCAGGAAGGAGTCTTGATGGCTCTGGCATTCAGGTCTAGGTGACTGCAACAGCGTCCCTGCATCTCCAGTGCTGAGACACTGTCCACACCTCATCCCCGGCAGCTCTGGGGTGGTCTCCTGCTTTCACTGCAGAACAGTAGGAAGTGATCTCAGCAAAATATAAATCAAACCATCCCAGCCCTGCTTGAGATCCCCCGGTGGCTCCTTGTTAGTCTCAGAATGAAATGAAAATGCTTTGCCGTGCTCAGTGCATTTGGGTTGCCTCTCCTTCACCTCCTGTTAGTCACACGGTCCCAGGCTTCTCTGATGTTAAACTTGCCACTCTGAGCTCCTGTTGAGGACCCCGCCTGACCTGTGTCCTGTGTCCTCTGCCCTTTGCTTACCCGTCTTTATTCTCCTGCTATTTTCGACTCGGTAGCTTTTATTCATCTACTGCACTGCTCTACCTTTTGCAGGGAATTTGGTCGTGGCTGCAGTGTTTGCCCATCTGTATTTTCTTCTGGCTTCCATCTCTCTGTCCATGGTGTGTTTATTTTCTGTCTCCTTCTACTCAAATGTATGCTCCCCAAGGGCAAAGGAGACTGCTTCCCTCCATACTCTGTCCCCAGCCCTTGGAACGATGCGGGAGCCTGGGAGCAACTAACAAATACTTCCTCATAGTTTGAGTGTAGTGTCTGTGGTCTCCTGAGCAGCACCGTTATTCTAGGGAAAGGAAAAAGGTACTAAATTTGAGATTAAAAGATACAGTTTAACTCTCCTCTGTTCTTATTCATTGTTATTATTATGCTCCAAGCATTTTGGCAAACTGCTTCAAAACTTTCCAAAAGATGGGAGTGTAAACATTTTTAAAAAGTTATATAGGTTTGATGCAATCCTGATCAAAATATCATTATCTTACCTCACAAATCTAGTGAAGACAATCCTAAAATTCATTTGGAAATGGAAGAGACCTAGAATAACAAAGGCAATTCTGGGCAACAAAGGCAAGGCAGGAGGTATCACAATCTCTGACTTGAAATTATGCTGCAAAACTACTGTGCTAAAATCAGCATGGTACTAACAAGAAAAAAATAGACCTGAGGATCAATGGAACAGATTAGAAGACGCAGGCACAAGTACAAAATCCTCAGCCACCTTATTTTTGACAAAGGGGCCAAACATATTCACTAGAAGAAACATAGCAGATGGTGCTGGAAAAATTGATTTTCCACATGCCAAAAACTAACTCTAGACCCATGCCTATCACCATGCACTAAACTACAGTCAAAATAGGTTAAAGATTTAAATATTAAAGCAGAAATACTAAATATACTAGAAGACAAGGTCAGAAGAAATCTTGTAGACATAGGGGTAGGCAAAGAGTTCATGAACCAAACTCAAACTGCACGGGAAACACTTCAAAGAGTCAACAACTGGAATCTCACCTTATTAAAAAGTTTTTGCACATCAAAAAAAAAAAATCACCAACAGGGTGAAAAGAAAACCCACAGGATGGGAACAAAATCTTAGCCAACTGTCCTTCAGACAAAGAACTTATATCTAGAACATATGAAGAATTGTGGGCTGGGGATTTAGCTCAGTGGCACAAGTGCCTTCCTGGCTAGTGCGTGGTCCTGAGTTTGATCCCTGGTATAAAAAAAAAAATTGAAAAAATCAGGTCACCCAAAACTAGACATCTGAGGTGAGGTGAGTATGCACTTCTCAGATGAAGACATACAAATGGCAAATAAATATATGAGAAATAGTTAACATCACTGGTCATTCAAGAAATGCAAATTAAAGCAACACTGAGATTTTAGCTCACTCCAGAAAGAATGGTTGTCATCAAGAAATCAACCAGGCTGGGGATATAGCTCAGGGGCATTGCACCTGCCTGGCAAGCATGAGGATGTGAAATTGATTCCTGATGCCAAAAGATAAACAAAAAAACAAAGAAAGAAAAAAAAAAGAAAAGAAAAAAAATCAACCAATAACAAGTGTTGGCAGGACTGTGGGGAAAAAGGAACTCTTCTCCGCTGTTGGTGGGAGTGTAGACTCATACAACCACTGTGGAAATCAGTGTGGAGAGTCCTCAACAAACTAGATTGGAGGTCCCATTCAATCCAGCTATTCCTCTCCTGGGTATTTTCCTAGAAGAACTGAAAACACATATGTGCATCCATGTTTATATTAGCAAAATTTGTAAACAGCTAAATTTTGGAAATGACCTAAATGCCCATCAACCAGTGAATGGACAAAAAAAAGATGTGGTATTTTTATACAATGTAGTTATTACTCAGACATTAAAAAAGGATAAAATTGAAGTATTTATAGGTAAGTAGATGCAACTTGAGACTGTATTCATAAGAGAAATAAATCAGATTCACATGTGTAAATATCATATTGTCTCCCTAGGGTAAAAAAATGAAAGAGTAAATAAGATCCAAAATGTGCAATAGATAGTGTGAAAATGAAATATATATATATATATGCAAGACAGATAACTATACTACTAACCTCTGTTAGTTCATCAAAAAGAACAGTTTGTGCTTTCACTGTTTGGTTGATCATCTTTTATGTCTAAATCTTGTAATCTGAACAACTATTTGAAGATAAAAATTCGCAATATATTAACCAGTGTTAATGTCCTGTTATTTTGTTTTGAAATTCTATATCTTCATTTTTTTCTTTCTTCATTTAATAAAAAAAGCTGTAGAGAGACCCAGCATGGGTTATTCCCCCCTGCCCTGCTGGTTTATTTTATTTAATTTAATTGACCACATATGTGGTCAATGGGTATTTAATAAAGGGCCGAATAATGCAATGTGGGAAGGATAGTGTCGAAATGAAAGGAGTAAGAACAGCCAGATACCCATTTGGAAAAATGAACTCCAACGGTTACCTTGTAGTATACATAGACTTTGAACTTAAAATAGATCGTACACCTAGATGTACAAACTAAAATTACAGACTTTCTGTTAGTGGGTGCCATTTCAGGCCCTGGGAGGAGAACAAGAAGCCAGGCACTTCCTGTGAGTCGGCACCATGTGCAATCTGTGGGGAGGACAACCCGACATCAGCCCCTCCTGGTGTGTGGGCTGGGAGAGAAGAGCCAAACACCCCCCACCCCACCACTGTGAGCAACCGGCTGATCTGGAGCAGCACAGGCTGTGATGATAGCTACTGAAGTAAACTACAGTTTCATGCTTGTAGTGTTTAGTGTTTCTTTAACTTTGCAGGTCTAAAGCCAGCAGGTGGCCTGATCATCTATTCAGAGGATAATAATACACAGTATAGCATTTGGGGGTCTCCTTCTGAAGGTGGTAGCCATTGTTAATTCTCTATTGTCTTGTTTTAAAGTCCTGTATCATTTTCATTATTTTGTTTGGTTTGGTTTTATTCTGTTTTGTCTTGTTTGATTTTGTTATATCTGATGGCATGAGCAGCTATTTCAAAGATGGCAAGATATATTATGGTAGCCATTTTAGATTTACTACTATCTTGTTTTGAAGTCTTGTATTGCATTCATTGTTTTATTTTTATTGGTTCTATTCTGTTCTGTTTTGTTTGATTTTCGTTGTCTGATGATATGGGTAGCTATTTGGAAGACAACAAGAGGCATTATGGTAGCCACTGTTGATTTCCTATTATCTTGTTTTGAAACCCTGTATCACTTACACTGTTTTGATTTGATTGACTTTATTCTGTATTATTTTGCTTGGTTTTATTCTCTTTAAAATAAAAAATAAAAAACCCCACAAAAACTAAAATTGTAAAACCTCTAGGAGAAAAATATAGAAATTTTTAGTAGTCTTAGAGAAAGCAAAGTTTTCTTTGACTATATGACTTATACAAGATGGAAATGCTGAATTTCATTAAATTTAAAGCTTTCTTTCTTCAAAATATACTATTAAGAGACCACAAGGGAAAGCCACAGGTGGAGAGAGAATATTCACAATACATATATCAGGCAATGAACTTGTGTAAAATATCTAACTCAAATTCTTCAACAAGAAGATAATCTAGTGAGGAGAACAAGTCAAGAGTTGAGCAGAAGGTGACGGCAGTCAATAGCACTCTGAGCCATCAGAAACACAGTGGCAGCTGTGTCACACTCATGGTGACAGCTGGGATGAAAAACCAGCAACACAAAATGCCAGTGAGGATGAAGGACAATGAAGACTCTTTTCAAAAAGTATTTTATGTCTTTATTTTAAAAATCTGTAATCATTTTCTAAAAATCTCTACCAGTTGTTTTAAGAACATGTCCAGAATTCATAGAACTTTACAAAAACAAAATACAACAGATCTAAGGAAAGGAAACAGCGTAGATTACAGGGATACCATAAGACTCTCCATGAGGCAAAGTCTCCCTGCAGAGGGAGAGCCAGGGGCTCCCACAGTAACCTGCCCGCTACCATTGTGGTGGTTTCCTTGGGGTTGGAACTCAGGACGAGACTACACAGAGAAATAGCTGATAGGAGCCCAACTAGGGTAAGCTACTTAAACAAGCAATTAGAACTCTTGTTCATTTCTGGTAAGAGTAAAAACAACACATCTACTTTAGACAACAGTTTCTTACAAAATTAAGCACATGGGAACCAAGCAACCCAGGAATTTCACTCTCTGGAGTTTACTCAAAATATATCAAAACCTTTGTCCACACAAGGCCTTGTTCGCAAGTTATTGTAGTTTGTTAATTCATAAAAGCTCCAACTTGAAAGCTAAGTAAATGTCCACCAGCAGGTGACTGTGCAAAATATAAAGGCTGAACCAAACAAGTGAGGGAACAGTGCTCAGCAATTCAAAGGGATGAACTGCAGGTACCAGCAGTGATGTGGGTGAACCGTGATACCATGATGTGGAGCAAAAGAAACTAAATAGAAACATCTTCAGACCCCATGGTTTCATTTATGCGGTGTGGAGAAGTAAGAACTACTTCCAGGGATACAGTGCACATTTATGCGGTGTGGAGAAGTAAGAACTACTTCCAGGGATACAGTGCACATCGGTGTTTGCAGTGGCTGGGGTGGGAGAAGGTGGAAGCCAGGCGAGTGGATGAAAATGTCCTACACGGTGGCTGTGTGTGTGTTTGCACATGGGTTGTGCATACTTGTTGAAGCCTATTGATCTGGACACCTAGAAATGGGTACATTATTTATACATGTAAACTGCACCTGAAATTACATGATGCTGAGGCAGACAGGGCACTCATTATCCGGAACCAATGACGCCAAGATCCTGGCTTTTAACAGTGTGCATAGGAGTGGCTGAGCCTGCATCTCAGTGGACTGATTCTCTCCTTTCAGAGGAGCCATTGACTCTGTGCACTTAACGAGCTGTCAGGAGGTGCCTTTGGGTTTTGGGGGACTAGTTCACTGGGCAGGGTCCACATTGCTCATATTCTGATCCAGGGACCCAGGACTCGCCTTGCTTTCTGAGCCCAGGGAGTGGGCATGAGATTCATGGCTTCCTGAATCCCACCTCTGAGGCCTGGTCAGCCACGGCTGTCCTGTTGGAGGCAATGGCAGGATGGATTGGACACCTTGGATGTTACATGGCTCACCTCTCCCTGCTCTACTGCTGCTGTCTCACTTTGGTTCCCCAGGATTTGTGGAACATTGGTTTTCCACAAACCTGGGTTTATTTATCTACATCTCCCTTTTCTTCAGGTGTGTTTTCCTCCATGGCTTTGACTTTTGTGTTTTAATGTCACCTACCCAAAGTCGAAGGTTAAAATCATTTACGCAAAGTCAAGTGAAGCGAGCTTGATGATCCTGATGTAAATCAGGCTTGTTTACTGCCATTTACATAAACACATGCACTGGGAGACAAGTAAAGTGTCGATCTCACCAAAGGGGCCTTGATGATATTCTTGGACTGATTGGCTTTCCAGAAGTTTCTTTTAGCATGATGATTTCTGGGGACCGGCAGACACACAGAGGGAGGGAGGGTGGTGGGCGCAGGACAAGTGGTAGCTTGAGTCTGGTTCCTCTTTGTTAGTTACATGCCATGACTGTCCTGCTCTTGGCCAAATTACTTGGCTTGGCTGCATCTCCAGAGCTTCACAAGGGGAGAAATAGTGTCCATCTAGAAAGATCCAGTTTTTCCCGGGCCTCTCCTCCATCTCCTCCAGGGTTTCCTCAGGGTCTGAGGCCCTGGTGCACGGCCATGTGATGCAGGTGTTTTGGGTGGTCTGGGACAGAGGGGAGGAGTTTATTTGTAAAATCTCTCATCTGGCCTGCTGAGCCTTGGCTCTGCCATTGTCTGCTGCATAATAATGTTTTTTCCAGTTTTTGTAGCAGAGGTTTGCAGGTCGAGGAGGAATATTGAAAAGCCTCTCTTCACATAAAGTTGCTGACAAGGATGATTTTATTTTTGCCTCCCGATGAGTCCACTTAGCTTCTGCTGAGTCATTCATTGCCTTTGAATAACAAGGAAATTTCTCATTGATTGTATCAGTTAACCTCAGGTGACTGAATTCCAACCCTTGCAAAGGAACTGAAATTACTTGCGATTTTGTTTAATATATATAATCCAGGGTATTTCGGGTGGACATACTATGATTTTCTACCTGAAACTCTCATTTCTTCAATGTTTTGTAGACATGTGTCAGGTACACTTTTATTGCACGGGAGGAGAGGCAGGCAGATCAAAATATCTAATTATGATTACCAGAACCTCTTTTGGGATTTGCAAGGAGAGGAGTTTCCAAGTGGAATGGTAGCACCTTTCCTCAGGAGGGTGATCTGTTCCCAGGATTTTCAGAATTGGTGGGGAGTGGGTGAAGGGATGGAGCCCGTGGGAGCCGAGCCACAGGGAAAGTGGGGTTAGGGAGGAGAGGACAGCAGGGGACACAGCAGCATCCAGTGGAGGCCGCAGTGTGACAGGTTCCTGCCACTCTTCAAAAGTGGTGAGGGTCTCAGCTTGGCCAGTTGGTGAGCGGTTTTGGCTTGGCCAGGGTCGTGTCCTGGTCCTTGGGGAAACTCTGGATGGTAGTGTGTGGCCTCTGTGGAGCTGAGGACTTGTGGCCAGAGCTGTGGCTGTGTAACTGTCACCCTGCTGTGCCACAGTACTAGTCTAAAAAGTGATACCTGACCACGGACAGACACAGCACTTCCCAGAACTGGAGGAAAAGCAGCATCTCCAGGTCAAGCAAGCAGGGTGGGGAGAGCAGAGCCAGGTGGGTTTGGGGTCACATGTTGTGGTTGGAGGAGAAGGTCTCCATCAGTATCTCTGTAAAGGAGGGCAGGGGTGAAGGGAGGGTGACCAGAACTTTCCCTCCCACCGTGCCAGCAATCCTCAACAGCCTGAAGCCTGGAGTTGGAACAGAGGCGGCATTTGTTTATTTTTTTCAGTACTAAAGGTGAATCCAGGGCTTCGCCTTTGCTAGTCAGGGGTTCTACTCCTGAGCTATATCTTCAGCCCATATTTACTTTTTAAAAAATCAAACATTAGTGGCATAGTTTTACCATTATCCAACCTGTATTCTTACTGCAAATAAAAGGATAAAACTAATTTTCTTTACTTTGATAACTTTTCAATTTTTAACCAGCACGAATCACTAAGGGACATTCTTTTCTTCTTAAAAATTATTGTCTCGAAGGACACAAAAGGACCTCGTGGTGTTCTTCTTATGAAAGGGTTTTAAGCTCAGCATACGTGCCGTGTACTATCCTTTTATTGTTATCTTGCTTTATGTAACGATTTTTTCCACCCACCCCATCTTGTTGGAGTCCCTCTTGTGCTCACAGGCGACTGACCTCTGGCTTTCCCTTCTCCTGACTGGGCCCCTCAAGGCCTTTCTCTCCTGAGCACACAGTAGCATGGCTGGGAAATATTTTGGAGCTAAGAATAAAATACATAAATGTGCAGAACTATTTTCTCCCTGGAAATGTGTGGCTAAAGCCTCCATCTTTCAGGCTCCCCTTTCCATTTAACTCTGGGCTCTGTGCTCAGGGACTCCACGCGGCCTGGTTTATGAGCCTCAGGGATGGCAGTGACCTCCTCAGACTTCCCTACAGTGGCCTTCATTTCTTCCTCAACCTGACACTCAGCAGAGAGGCGCCAGGCTGCTCACTCTCTGTGCTTCCAGCCTCCCTGGTCTCCAGACAGCCTCCCACCTTGCTGAGCCTTGAGGAGTTACGGTGGCCGTTTCCCCTCTGCCTTCGTTTCTGGAAGGTTCTCCTGCAGCTGCATGGCCCGTCCCCATCTACCTCTGTCTCTGGCCTCCTCTTCCTTCTGTGCAGGTGGCTGATTAGACCGAGGCCTCCCGGTGCAGGCCTCTGTCCCCACCTGGGCAGCCTGCTCTGTGGCCTGTGCGACCCTAACCCTAACCCTAACCCGGGCAGACTGCTTTGAGCATTGCGACCAGAGAGCAATGCAGGAAGATTGGGTTTATGGTGCGAGAGGCGTGTTCTTATCGTGTGGTGCGGATCGACTAAAGAGGAAGTATCCCTTCCCATGTTGTTCAACATAAAGCTGAGAAGGCGGTAATTGGCCCATCCGAGGATGTTACTAGATGACTGGTGGAGCAGGACGGAAGCACCGCAGTCCAGTACCCAGCACAGGAGCCCAGGCAGAGCTGTGGGGCGGGCAACATACTCGCGGCTCCGCGTTCTGCTCCGGGGAGGAGGAGGTGTGTGTGCACGTCTGTGTGCACATATGGAACACGCCCCTCGAGTGTATCTGGCACTAGCTGCAGAGAAGGTATCTTATTCTGCTCTGCATGGTTTTCTCCTGCACCCAGAGGAGCAGGCCTTTTGAGGCCTTGATTCTGAGTGAGCTCGCAGGTTGGAGCAGCAGGGTTGGATCCCTGACAGGCCGGGCTAGCCCCAGGAGGCGTGCTGTGCCGTGGGACCCAGGGGAGGCCGTGGCAGTGTGCAATGTCCCTCCAGGGGCCACGCGCTGCTAGGCTCACCACTGGGTCACAGCCCAGGGGCACACAGTGGCACTGATTGCAGCACAGGTGGAGAAGGAAAGGGTTACTTTCTTCCGGAAGGTGATTGGATCAGGAGCCTGTCCATCCAGTGATAGGCCTGGCAGAGGCTGGGGGCGAGGCCTGGGGCGGGCAGGTGGGCGTGGCCTAGGGCTGCAGCTCCTTCCGCCCCGCCCTTCTCGGCTTCCGCCTCCCTGCAGGCTTTTCCTGGAGGACTTCCAGCCAGCTGGCCCAGGCGCCAACTTCCAAAGCCGCGAGCCCAGATGACTCTCCTTTTTTTAAATTGTGGGAGTCGTGATCGTCTCAGTGATGAGAACAGTGACTAAGATGGCAACTTTGTGAGACTGTCTCAAAGTAAAAGATAAAAAAGTCCTGGGTTCGGTTCCCAGTACTCTATAAAACGGGGAGAAGGAGAAGACGGGAAAGAGCACGCTGAGAGAATGTAGTCCTTGCGCTCTGTAGTTAACTAGGCGTGTCAGGTGGAGCTGGTATAAAACGGGGAGAAGGAGAAGACGGGAAAGAGCACGCTGAGAGAATGTAGTCCTTGCGCTCTGTAGTTAACTAGGCGTGTCAGGTGGAGCTGGGAAGGGCAGAAGGATGGTCGTGTTCATGTGAATAAATTATTAGCACATGTTCACTGTACCCTGTTTACGTCAGACCCAGCACTGGGCTCTGCTCTCAGGGTGCGCGTAGGCCAGTGCGAAGAGACAGTGTCCAACGCGGGGTGGGGAGGCAGGGGGAGGGGAGGCAGGGGGAGGGCAGATATGGGAGGGAAGGGGGAGGGCAGGCAGGGCAGGTATGGGAGGGAAGGGAGTGGGGAGGCAGGGGCAGGGGTGAGGCGGGGGAGGAGGGCACAGTCTGCCAGGCAGCTGCCGTTGTACGATGTGTGTGCCCGTGTGTGTGTGTGTGTCTGCTGGCGGTGTCAGAGTGTCCTCCACAGCGTCTGTGGAGGGAGGCAGCAAGTGGGTTTAGTGCAGGGAGGAGGCGGTGTTTCCGGGCCATCAGGGTGCGGAGCCTGAGTCAGGCGCCTAGATCCTGGGCGCCCTGTGCCCCGCCCCCACAGGAACCTGACACGGCAGGCCCACGCGTCACTCACGCTGGCGGATCAGGGAGGGAGAGCGAGGACAGTGCAGGTCCGCGTGGAGGTGGCAGGTATGGGGACGGGCGCTCCCGAGGGGACGGGCGCTGCAGACCTCTTCCTGTGGATCTGGCAAGTGAGCTCCCTGGGAGGGGAGTGGGTAAGAGAGTGGGTAAGAGGAGGAAGCACCGGGATGTGGCCCATGAGCTGACCGGAAGGGACAGACTTTCTGTTCCCTTTCCCCGATGACTGAGGAGCAGGAGTGGGGTGTTTCACTCTGGTGGGCGCGAGCCTCCAAGCGAGCCCCCACGGTGCTGCGACACTGTGGAAGGGGGCGCTTGCTTCTCTCCCTTCCTTGGTGTCTGCTCACCCCAGCAGATTTGTGAGTAGGACGTGTTGGTCCTGCAGCCCATGCCGTTGGCCAGCAGTGCTTCCTGCTTCAGGCGCAGGGGCCTGTTGGGGTGGTCTGAAGAGGCAGGCAGAGGCTGGGGACTCTCACCCCCAGGGCCCTTCCCAAGGTCTGTGCCTTGGCACAAGGTGCAGCCAGCCTTCTGTCACTTGGGGGCTACGAAAGTGACCTGGACTGTTCAGCAACCAGCGGCCAGAAGGAGGGCTGAGAGGAAGGACCCTGGAGAGTGAAGGGCGAATGCACCTTCTGATTTCTAGAAGTCCGGTTATGAGAGCGTCCTGGGGTTTCATCGTGTGCTTACCTCCTCGGAGAGGCTATTGCAGTAACACATACAAATTTGCTTAAGTTTCATGCTGCAGCTATTACTTGATGTACTTAAAATGACATTGATTATGAAGCCGACCTTGGTAATAACTGCTTTTCTGTTTTCACTGCAAACAGGCCAAAAAGTGCATTTTTTCCAAAGCCAGCTGATTCTGTATTGATTTGTGTAAGTCAGTGGACATTGCAAAATTGAGCTTTGTAGGTTAAAAGTATATTAAAAATGTAAAGGTGGACATGTAATATAAAGAAGACAATTTCAAAAGTTATTTTCGAAATGAAAAATCAGTGGTGGGAAATGATTATTTTGGCAGAAATCGTACTTAAAATAACACTTGGGCTTGCACATTGAGGAACATCAACAGGATAATCCATAAATGTGCTCATTTCCTCCTCGCCGGTTATTTGCCAGGAGAGGAGCACAGCACATGGCTTATTATCCTGGCAGTCGGAGAGAACAGGCTTAAATCCAGAGACGGATGACAGTTTTTGCATCGAGGGCTCAGCCCTTCACCTTTTCAGGGACCAGAGATCACAGCTTGTGACTGTGCTGAGATCCCGGCCACGGTAGGGGTAGGGAAGGGACCGTCTTGGTGGCTGGGACCTAGGCTTGACACACACTCCAGCCCTCATCAAGTGGGTCCCCAGAAGCCCCACTTGGGGCCTTCCAATAGGAAGTGCTTCTCTATTCTTCTTCTCTATGTTGGTCGTGGCGAACCTGTGGCACACCTGCCGCAGCAGACACACAAAGCCTTCCTTTTATGAGCCAAGTCACCCAGCCATCGCCCTGGCAGCTGAGCATTCAGGTTTAGTGGCAGTGTTGGCACTTTGTGATAAATAAGTGGGTTTTGGGTTGCAGTAGGGCACTCAGTCTCTGAAAGGTTTGCCATCCCTGCTCTAGGTCCAGCAGAAGCCCTGCATTGTATATAAGATACACAGAAGATTCTGAAAGATGGAAGGCAAGGTGCTAGGTGCTTTAGGACCTTGGATCAGGCATCACAGTATCAGGACATCACCTTCTGAGCCCCCTGCAGCAGGAATGAGGGGTCCTCCTGCTCAGGGTGTCAGCAGAGACTTAAACCAGGTATCTGTCTCCACAGCACAGTAACAAGGCAACAGCACCCTTCCTTGGGTGCAGGTTATTGTGTTTGACCCCTTGGCCACCTGTAGCTGTTGAACCTGCTGTCCCTGTGTTCTGTTCTGCAGCACCCCTGACCTCCCTGGGTGGGTTCAGATGCATTTTGACCTGGTGGTGAGAAGTTGGGAGTTTCTGAGTGTTACATGGAGTTAGAGTCTGAATAATCCTTAGCATCTGATCTAGTGTCTGGCACACAGATGCTTGCTAAATATCAGTGGAGCTCTCTATGGTGCTGTTGGGATTGTTGCTCCAGCCCTGGGGAATCTGACGCCAGGCTAATGAGTGAGACCCATCTTGCACCTCCTGAGCTGGACAATGCTGGAGCCTTCCTGCTAGCAGGCTGAAGTCTGCTGCGGGGTGCCAGAGAGCAATCCCTGGGAGCTCTCCAAGCCCAGTAGCCCCACTTTCCTTGGGAACATGAGAGGAGAGCAGTGACGCTTGGACACCCAGCCAGCAGGCCGGTCGTGAGTGAGTCAGAGTGAGGACTTCCTGATTAATCTGGCAAGCAAGCTGGCGAGGGGCCTGTGTCAAAAACTGTGGGCGTGCGTGGGAGAGCATAGGTGTGCTGGGTGCGCAGGGACCCAGGGCAGTGGAAGACTTTGCTGGGTGATGATTTGGGGCTGTGACAGCCTGAAAGTCTCCAGTTCTGCTGTGGAGAGTGATTTGCCTTGGGGTCCAGAATCTGCTACTGAGAGCATCGTTTTCTCTAGACAGCAGTGCAGACACTCAAATTCTTATTGCTCTGCAGCAAGTGGTGGGACTGGGGTTTGATGCTGACTCAGACTTCATCTGTGTGCTCTCGGGTGAACCATGTGACTTCCCTGCCTTTCCATTTTCCCACCTGAGAAGGCCGATTCTTCCTGAACTGTTGCAGGAACTCTGCACAAAAGACACATAGGTCTATGCAGCACAGTGGCCAGTTGTGAACTAGTCTTACTCCTCATTTCCTGACATCACACTGTCCTTCAGATGAGGTACAGTGAGCTGCTGTAGGCTGAGGGGGACCATGGCTGAGCCCTTCTGCAGATGCCTGGGCCTGTGTCTCACAGCTCTTCCTCCTAATGTTGTCATGGAAAATGGCTTCTAACTTCCCTTTCTGTTTTACGGAACTTTGCTCTGATCACACAGTCTGCCCACAGGTTTGCATAGGGGAAGTGAATAAGGAACAATAATGTTGAGTTTTCTTTGTTTCAATGAATGTCCAACAGTAACAGAAGAAAGCGCCATTGGGAAGATAATGGGGCTTCTCGGAAGTGAGGAGCACTTAGTTTTTTTGCATTTCATGCCACCTTTATTAAGGTGCCGCGTTTTGTGTGAAGTCAGCTGATTCTGGTCCCGTATATTTATCTCCTTGCCTTACCTCTTGTCCTGCTGCTCTTTACAAAAGCCTGGAGTTATGGTAAGTGGCCCTCTGAGGTATAAGCAACCACCCTTAGGGGAAACAAGGGCAGCTAATAAATTGTGGGACTACAGTAGCAGAATGAACACAGTCTGTTATTTACTGGGCAATCTGTTAGTACCAGCAAGTGGACTGGCTCTGCAGGGTGTGGAGTGACAGGGGTCAGGGTGACTCACACAGCTTGGGCCCTGGAAAGATGCGACTTAGCGTGCAGGCCTGCACTAAGATCTTGGCGTTAACACCTCCCAGCTCTGCTGTTTTGGGCGAACGTTTCACTCCCTGGGAGTCTCAATTTCCTTGTGAAAATAATAAAAATAGTAAGATTTGTTGGTACTTCTTATGCATAAGGAGCTATGTTTCATAATTTACATATATGTCACACTCAATTCCTGTGAAGTCCATACAGGCCTGTGATAAATATAACGGATTTTTCAGATGAGGGATCCAAGACTCGGATAGAACGCCTGGCCAAGATCTGCTTACTAGTAAATCACAGAGTCGGCAATGAACCCAGGGCTCTTTGGCTCTGAAAACTACTCTTGAAAGAGGATCGTACTGCTTCATTTGCACAGCTGATAAAAATAAGATCAGCTTTGAATGAGTTTAAAGTAATGAGGCAATATATGGAAAATCTCCAGAGCAGATAGGGCCTATCCTAGGAGAATATGCTCAGTAAAGGTAAGTATTATTACATCGCTTAGAAAAATCATGAAGGGAAATTGCACATAATGCTTAACAAAATAATGATTGCTGTTTATTAAGAACAAGCTTTCCATTAAGTCAGTGTGTGTACTGTCACATTTACTCTGCATAGAACTCCATTATATAGACATCTTCTCTTATTCTTTTTTAAATAAAAAAATGTAGCTTAGGGAGAAGCGAGTGTCTTGAATGAAGCATGTTATACTGTAGTGAGCACCGTGCGCTGGTCTGCTGACTCCAAAGCACAGTTTTGTTAGTCTTTATTTCTGACCCTTTTGCCATGTGGCTTTCCTAAAGAAGCAAGCTTGTGACCTCCAAAGGAACTTGTGTTCTGGAAGAACTGTGTGCAGATTTGTGTCCAAGGTCCACTGAGGCAAACATCCCAGTGATGGCAGTCAAGATCTAAAACCACTTCCAGAGCTGAGCAGGAGGGAGAGGGGTTAAACCAAGAAATGGTGAATTAATTCATCTGGGGGAGCAAAGGCTTCAAACATTTACTCAGTGAAAAAACAAAAGCTAGAAAGCAGCAGAGTGCATCTTGTTAGAAGGACATTCTGGCTTCCTCCTGTGTTGTCCATTACATTTGAATAATCACTGCCACCCAATCTATAAATGATAAAATTCCCCAATCAGGCAGGACCTCAATCTCCATTTTGTAAACTTGGAATTCCATGCATATTTATGGACATCGGGTCTAATGTCACTGATCTTTCCATTGGCCATAGCACTTTTCTTGCTTCTAGAGATAAATGCCATTATAAAATATTTAGAGCTCTGGAATATTTCTTTGGGAGTTTTTCTTGTGGGGCCTCACCTCTCCCTGACTCCCGTGGTCCCTGTTGTGTCTTATCATCTTCCTGTCCCTGGCTCTTTATCCTTCTTGAAGCCCTTCTTGGGGTGCCCCTCTGCCCAAAGTGCCCCAGCCCCTCCAGCCTGTGCTAGATGCTCATGGTTCTGAGCTAAGTTCTTGGGTGACCTTTGTCCCCAGCAATCTCCAACTGTAAGTTCCTATTGTCTCTGCCCTCCTCGCTGACATACAGAGTGATGTGACGATGCATGGTGCCTCTTTTCCTGGCTACATAGGCGAAGACCACATCAGCCTCATTCTCTGCTTTATCTCCAGAGTGTGCCAACTTTGTTGAGGTTGAAACACAATAAATTGCTAATGTGTAGTGACAAAATGGGCGATTTCATTCAGCTCAGTGAAATACCCAATATTGGGGCCGGGGATTTAGCTCAGCGGCATAAGCGCCTCCCTGGCAAGCATGAGGTTGTGAATTAGATCCCCACAGCCAAAAAAAAAAAAACACAAAACAAAACAAACAAACAAAAAAAAAAGAAAAGAAAAGAAAAGAAAAAAAGAAAAAAGAAAGAAATACCTAACATTGCTAAGTGCTTTCCACGCATTCTATGATTGTCAAACGATGTGCTGCAACCCTGTTTGGATTTCATTCCACCTGCTTCATCCCTACCTACTGCTTCTTAAAGAGGTGGTGGCATGGAGGGCTTAGGCTTTGGGGGGCAATAGCCTTCCTGCTAAAGCTGCCTTCAGAGTCATTTTCTAGCACTGGAATTAAGCAGCTCAGGGCAGCAGATGTGTTCAGTGAGTCCCACACTCATCAGTCAGTGTGGCCTAGTGCTGACGTCAGAGCAGGCAGGTGAAGTGACTGTGGGTGAACCTTCCCCTGCTGTGGACTAAGTGGAATAGTAAATAACTGATCCCATGTCTTTGTTTTCTTCAACAGTTTGGGAAGAAAAAGAAATCACTAGTTAGTGATTTTCCCCTGAAACTTCATGATCGATAGGGCCTGGAGTGTCATCAGGAGCTCACTCACTTGCCGTGGCCAGTCTGGACATGCAGCCTTCACAGGACCAACTCCACAGTGACACTCCGAGCAAAGAAAGAATAACCTCAGACAAGAAACCAGAGAAAGTCACAGCTGGGTTATGTGTCGAGGAGAAGCGGAGTCCCAGTCACTTTCAAGGGGTCTGAGACGTCCCTCAGCTCTGGGTCTTGCCTGGAAAACAATGACAATAAAAAATAAAAATGGATAGAAAGTCAGTCATCAGAGTGTCCTGAAGCTCGGAACAAACTTGGCAAAGCCACGCACACAAGTCCTATTGGGAACCCTGCAGTGAGCCGCCAATCTCCCTCCGGGCGCCAGGCACAAGAAAGAGCAAGGATGCAACGGCGGTGCGGTGGGATCTGGGCTGACTGTTGGACCGGTCTCCAGGAGCAGAAGGCTACCAGGCAGCCGGAAACTTGGCGTTTGTTGGCTGAGGGAAGGATAGAGGGGATTATAGGATGATTTGGGGCAGCCACGATTTTAACTAATGAGGATCTTGCCCTGGAGCATCGTTAGCCTTAGCAATCTTAGTCTTAGTGGTTTTAATCTTAGTCTTGTTCTTAGCAGGTGGGAGAGGATGGCCCAGCCCAATGGGATAATGGGAAATCTCAAAAGGGTGATGCCAGAAACCTCAACCCTCCGTTAACCCCTTAGGGAAGTATGTAAAACTAGCCACTGAATTTGTGGTCTCCAACCAAGTCCCATAAAATTGTACTGATAAAAAGAAGACAGCAAATTAGGAAACCATGCAACGTGACAGAGGATAGAACCAGTGAAAGAAAAGAAATATTTATATGTCAATTATATCTCAATAAAGCTGGAAAGAAAAGAAACTTTGCTAACATTTGACATCAGAACTCTAAAATATTTCACATTTGACCTTATACATAAGTTGAGAACATTACTATTTATCTCTCTTCTTATTCTTTGTCCATTCTGGAGATCAAATTCAAGGTCTCTCATATTCTAGACAATGCTCCACTCTGTCACTGAGCTGTGTCTACCTCCTGTTATTGAAGTTTTGAAAACAGATGGCTGTGTTGGTGATTATGATTATTAAAGTCCTATTTAGGAAAACAGTCAACAGAAATACACTTTCTCTTTTCTCTATAAAATGCTCTGTATAAATAATACCATCTTTGAGTTTTGCATTTATTTGTTTGCATTGTCCACTGCTTTTGCCCTTCCCTATCAGAACCACTTTCCTTTTGGGAAATTACTCATCTCACATCTGTGCGGTCACAGGCTGGGGGGACAGCGGCATGGCCTTTCTCTTGCTATTGCAGCTCTTCTAGCTTGTCTGGCTGGAGAGGGGCTAGTGTCCAACTGGACCATCTTCTGAACTTGCCTTTTGAAAGAGTGGTTCAAGGTTGCAAGAAGCCACCAGAATGGTGTCACTGCAGTCAGGGTGTCCTGCTGGGTTTGTCTTTGCTGCAAAGCCCTGGCTTTCCCTGCTATTGGGGGTTACCCATTATTTAGCTTCTTGTTGATTTTATAAGCTTCTCAATGCTGATCATGAAAGCCTTTGCGTCAGTCAGTCTGGGTCAGTGTCCCCTCTGACATACTACCTCTGCTTCTTAGACACGAGGTAGGAGGAAGAGCTGCTGTCTTGTGCTCATGGTTTGATGGAGCAAACTTGACTTGACTGGTCTTCACTAAGGCTGAGTTCAGGTTCTGTCTCTGCCAGTTAATAACTGTATGTCCTTGGCTGGATCTCATTATGTTTTGAACTTTATTTTAGAAGTCATAATGAAATGGCTATAATAACGGCCCTTCATCCGGGGTTGCTAGAAAAACTAAATGGATGCCTATGTGTGGAGGGGTGAGAAGTCCACAGTGCAGCGGTGAGGCTTCCTGTCTTGAGGGGCTGGACTGGAGAGCTGACCGCCTCTTGTGCTTTCCACAACAGCAGAGGCTCCAGGAGGATGGGAATTATGCTTGACTATTCATTTATTCCATCCACAGATTTTCACCCAGTGTCCCCTTGTGCCAGTGACTGTCCTAGGCCATTGGGAGGGAAAGATGAAAGAGGCAGAGCCTTGTCTTTCAAAAGCCAAGGCTGGATGGGCTGGTGGTGGTGGGGTGAGTGCATGACTGCAATTCACCGTGACTGGTGCAACTTTGGCAGGCGGCATGGGCTGCAGCGGGGGCAGAAGAGGAGGGGTATTGTGTATGGTTGAGAAGGTCACGGGTATGTTGTGGCCCTGGGGAGAAGTCTAGCCTCTTGTCCAAGGGACAGTCCAGGGGGGGTTAGGGTCCCTCATAGAGACAGCAGCTCCTCACTCCTCTAGGAGGAGGAGGTACTGTGACACACATTTTGCTTTCAGCAAGGATTGTTTTCATTTTGAGAATTCAATAAAACCAAATTCCGCTGTAACAGCCCAAACAAATCAGCAACTGCCCCTGATATGAGCAGCGATGGTGTTACTTACGTACGATACACGGTATGGAGAAGACAGGGAAATCTAGTGACAGAAGAAGAAAAAAATCAACAACATGAAGATACTGGCCCCCATCCGCATTTTTCTGTTTGCTTTTCTTTCTCTACTTAAGATTAACTTTCTTTGGGTTATTTCCAAATACCTATAGATTCTAAGTAATCAGAAAAGTTTCTGGACCCTTTCTTCTCTGTAGTTGAGAACTCTTTCCTTTTGAGACAGGGTCTCACTGTGTAATCCAGGCTGGCCTTGAACTGTATGTAGCAAGTGGCCTTGAACTTGTGGCAGTCCCCTGCCTCAGCTTTCTTAGTGCTGCTGTAGTTGAGAATTTTGACTCGAGTGAGTGAATGCTGGCCTTTTCCAGAGAGGTCCTGTTCTGGGAGGAGCTAGATCTCTCTCCACAAAGCCCCATGTGCTCACAAATGATGGCTGGGGGAGGTGATTGCCTCATGGGTGCATGATACAGTGGATTAGTCACCTAGCGAGTTTATAATTAAATGTGTTGTTAGGAAGTGAAGCTTGGACAGAGGAGGTGGGTCACTGGGGTGTGGTCTGGAAGGGTCTGTCTTCCTCTTCCTTCTTTGATCTCCCTCTTCTTCTGACTGCTGGGAGCAACCCCCCTGGCCATCTTGCTCAGCCACTATGAGCTGACAGCTCTGCAAACTGTGAGCCAAAACAAACCTTCCTTCTGCTAATGTGCAGGTGTTAGAAATTGTGATCCAGTGGCGAGACAGTAGCTAAGATAGAGCTGGTCCTGGTTAAGTTATAGTCTGGCGGGAGGTTCCCAAACGGTGGAGGCCATGAAACCCTGTGTCTCAGTAATTTTTTTCATGGGATAAATAATTATATTTATTAAGTAAAGGTGTTATAATAAATTAATAAATATTAATACTCTACCAATTTAGCAACCACTTGAAAAAAGTAAATTGAAAAATATTTCATTCTTAGAAATGGGACCTGGAGATCTGCTGTAACATCCATGGTACAATTTCCTGAATGACAAGATCAGATTAGACACCACCTCCCATCTCCTTTATAGTTATAGCCCGTGGGCCAAATTACAGCCTGTGTGACTTTTTTTTTTTTTGTCTCTTTAAGACAAGGTTTTGCTATGCAGTTCAGGTTGGCCTTGAACTGTTTTTGTAGCCTAGGCCAGCCTCGAACTCACAGCGATCCTCCTGACTCAGCCTCCCAAGTGCTGGAATTACAGGTATGCACCAGCATGTGTGGCCTCATGACCTATTTTTGCATGGCCTATGAGCTAACTACTATTATGGAATACTGCATGGTTTTGAAAATTAGTTTTTGCTGCAGAATTGACAACATTTTCTAAGTGAATTAAACCTACAAGTATAGGGCAAGATGGTGATTCTATGTGAAATTTGCTTTGCTTTAAAGCTATTTTGCCTATCACAAATGTTGTTTGGATCACAAATAATGTCAAGCTAGGTTTTATGTTTGCAGTGATGTCAAAAGGTAAAGTAAGAAGTGAGGTCTGTATTCCTACACAACTCTGCCATGGTTATAATTTCTATACTATAGCTTCAGTGGCACTTTTTTTTTTGGCCCTCAATGCAAGAGCAGAGGAAATACTCATATTTCTCCTCCCAGTTACAACTATTCAGTGGAGGAGCTCCCAGTAACTCTCAGCTAACAGTGATTCTCCTGGAATTCAGCAAAATGCCAGAACTATTGAAAGAAAACTCTAACAGAATTCTAAAATATCCTTTTGAAATGATAGATACCTTTAATTACAAGTCACATGTTCATGGATTTATAATTAGTATGTGACAACTCCTATCCATGTGGAAAACATCTTCAAAGACAAAGCACATCGAGTCTCATTACAGATCAACACTTACCAGATGAACATTTGCAATTGACTTTGTTGATAGGGAACATGAAATTTGATTCTGTTAAGTGAAATGTTACTTATTCCTCAAAAATAATTCCATTCTTCTCAGTAGTAGCTGTTTTAGTGATTTTTCTTGTTGCCAGAACAAAATAACTGATATCCACAAGCTGAAGGAGGGAAGGTTTGTTTAGCTGACAGTGTGTAGAGGCTTTGGTCCACAATTGGAAGGCTCAAAGGCAGGGTTTCAGAGGGGCACTGCAGAGCAGAAACTCCATGGCAGGTAGGCAGGAAGGCAACAAAGCAACAAGCTGTAAGCAGCAGGCAATAGCCTGCCCTTCCCTTTTTTCCCATCCACGGACAAGCATATGGAGTGGGGCTGCCCACACCCAGAGTGGGGCTTCTGTCTTCAGTAAATTCATTCAGCCACATCCAGAACTATACGAATTCTAATTAGTGGACTAATTTACCACCACACACTCTTAATCCTAGTACCACACTTCCCAGATCCATCCGGCTCTGGATAGCCTCACCTATGAATGCATGAGGCTTGGGGGGACAGCTAGATACAAGCCATAACAGTGACTTACATGAAAAAAGAGAACTATTCAGTTATTAGTATTCTATTTTGTATTTTATCAATAAGACATTTATAGAAGTTCATTTATTTCTCATTAAATAATATCTACTCAATATCTTTGCTTTACCTCTTGGTCTGAAAAATCTAAAATACATCCTAAGTCTTTTACAGAACTTTGCCATGGCATGCTTTAATATACCAAGGACACCAGGGGATGGGTCAAACATATATTTGACTTGTGATTCTTGCAATGGAAGACTGCTTTTCCTGGTCCAGGAGTTAGCCACTTATCACCAGCACACTCAGAAACATGCATATTGGAGTACACTAAGGTTGGTCAGAGAACTGAGTGGCAGGCACCAGAAAATGGTGACTCAGACTCCAGTGTGGAAAGGGGGCTGGGATAGAGCCAACATTTGCTTAATGAGATGATATCACTTCACAGAGAGAGCTGGGTAGGTGCAGGTCCCAGGGTTCAAGCTGGGAATTTGGGTCCCTGGATTGGGTAGGGGAACTGAAGAGGAAATCTAGGGCTGGGAAGGGATCAAGAGCTATGAGTGCAGCACTTGGCCCTAGAGGAGGATGAGGTGGAGAAGATGCAGGATTCTTTTTTTCTGTCTTTTTGAGACAGGGTCTTGCTATGCAGTTCAGGCTGGCCTTGAGCTCACTTTGTAGCCCAGGCTGGTCTCAAACTCGCCACGATCCTCCTGCCTCAGCCTCCTGAGTGTTGAGATTACAGGTGTGAGCCACCACACCTGGCCAGATGTAGGATTTTTATGGCTAAATCAGACTCTAGCACCAGCCAGCAAACATGACTAGCATGATATGGGGTCTAACCGTACATATAACTTAGTTCAAAAACCAGTCTCTCCCTGTCTCCATTTTCTTTAGAAAAGGTGAAATTTACATCTAAGCTGTAGAAAAGCCACACCTTTTTTCTCACCCTACATTCTTTAATTCATAGTCTAGTATGTGTGGACTGTACTACCCGGCTCAGCTCAGGCTGTGAGCCCTGGGTCACAGCCTGCTGTGGGGACCAAGTTGCCAAGGATGGGCTGTACCACGTGGAATGAGAACTCTGGCACGAATCTGAACAAGGTACCTCTCCTGAAGTCAGGCTGGGCCGGGATCACAGGAGATGTGAGCGCAGGGGTGGCCAGGTGGAGGTGATTAGGAGTGGGGTGGCAGGGGGGAAGGTGCAGGGAAAGAATGGGACTCGACAGATGAAGACGTGGCTGCTAGAGTTATAAAACACAGATTCTTCTGGCCTTCGACAGCAGCCTGGGTTCTTTTCATCCTCAATCCTTGCACTTTTGGAAACAGAAGCACCAGCAGCATGCTGGGAAGCATTTGGCCTTCACAGAGAGAGCAGGAACGGGCGCCTGGTATCTCCTGGTTTCCTTGTGAAGAAAACAGAGCATACACACTTCCACAAACACTCTCAGCAAAGTTGTCACTTAGTGACCTCACCCAAGAACTTGCAGGCAAGTCTCCATGTCCTTCCCTGATGTCCTTGCCTGCCTGAGAAGTCAGCAGGAGTCCTGGCCACTCCTGCTGACTTCTCAGGCATTGTTCAGACCCTGGAGGGGAGATGTCACCATATAACCAGTGTTAGAAAGTGCCCCTTGCTCTACAGAGCTCTTCTAGCTGTAAAGGAAAATGATACATTTATAATCAGAAGAGCCTGGCAGTCAGCTCTGTTATCAAATGGTCCAGTGTCACACTCATCCTGAGGACACAAGCTGACAGGCATCTCCCAGTGCGATCCTCGGAGGACACAACACCTGCGGAATACGTCAGCCAAGGAAAGCTTCATCTGATCTAATCATGAGCAGACAGATGGATCTATACCAAGAAGCGAGGTTAGTTCTGCAAAGCAACTAACCTGAAAACTGCGAATTTTATGAAAAAAAAAAAGAAGAAGAAGAAAGAAATCTGGGTTAACCAATCAGGAAAAAGGAGGTGACAGACGCGTGGCAGCTCTGTGCAATGCGTGATCTTTGATTGGCTTGGGGTAGAAATGATTCAGAAGATGTTTTTGGAGCAGTTGAGAAACCATGCAGATGGTCAGCCTGCTAGATACAGTGTGGTACTGGGATTAATTTTCCCAACTGTAGTGATTTGGGGGATATCATGTTTTTAAGGAAAAGATGCTAAAATGCATAAGGGTGAAGTGTTGACTGGCAAGGGAGGAAACAAGTGAGACAGCAGACAGGTGAAGCGAGCGTGGGGAAATGTCAGCCACTGGTGGCTTTAGAGGAGGGGTCTGAGGGGACACTGTGCTACTGTCACATTGTGTCATCAGTTTCTTATTCTAGATAAAAAAATCCAGTGATTTATACATCACTCTCCCTCTATGAGTTTATCCTAAGGAAACATTTACGAAAATGCACAGGGTTGTGTACGTGTGCGTGTGTGTCTGGGTCTATGCACTTATTAGAGCCTTATTTACGGGACCTTGGAAATCATTTAAATTTCTGGCAGTAAGGGACAGGTCACTGTGCTGCCCCTTTCCAGCATGTAGTTGTGAACAGTATGCATTCGCTAAATTATTTCAAAGCATACCGTTTGCTTGACATAAGAAACAGTTACAATGTATTGCAAATTAAGAAGAAAACGTTGACAAAACATGTCGCATCCCACCTTGTTAAAAAATGCATGTCTATGTAATCACACTCATTAACATCTACAAAACTAAAAGAATGTAGACTGAAATGCTAACAAGGTTTGCCCTGAGGCTGAGGCTAAAAATGATATTAGGGAGAGTCTGAAGATATTTATTATCTTTTTAACATTGAACATATTACTATTCAATGTAAGAGGAAAAAAGTCTCTTCATGTTCTAGACATAACATCTTTTAGTTACAGAAATTCAGATTTCCTTTGCTATTTGGAAGTTTCAACCCCTTGTGTCAAACCTCCTAGGATTTTCACGAGGCTCTATACCACCGACCCAGTTTTCCTCCCGTGGTGTATCCTGTAGGCCTCTGCGTGCTACCTCGGGCTCAGGAAATCACATATTGCTGCTCTGGCTCATTAGTGCTGACAGTCAGAGAAATACAGTGTAAAGTGGTGCTTAACACTGGGCTACCTCACTGTCATCCGGCTGATGAGTTAGTGCCAAGAAGGGAAGATGTGACATAGCCAAATGAAAGCAGTTAATCAGAAAGCCTGGTCCAACTTGCTGAAAAGAAAGTTGCCCAGAATTCAGGAGATTCCTGGTGTTTGAGAAGAAGCTTCCAGAGACTTTTTTTAAATCTCCAAGTGCATGAACACCACAAGGGCTATAATTCCACCCACTGAATCTCTGCTTTCCGAGGATCACAGAGCTTTTCCTTCTTCACCAGGGCAGAAGGCGCCGGAAGGAAAATCTAGAAAGCCATTCCTTATGTTAGACCATCCCTGGTATCGCTGATGTTCGTTTCAAAGCAGAGAAGGATTAAGAACTCTATGCTCATTTTCAATCTCATCCTTTCCTTCATGAACAGAGAAGCAGGAAAACGGGCCCTCACCCCTGTTCTGTCTTGACAGGGCACCGGGGAAGGTGTCCTCAGCTTTGAAGAGCAAAGGATGATAACCTTTCCAGCCCACTCACAACTTTATTAATGAAATTCCTGTTGCTTAAGGGAGATATTTTGCAAACTTCTTCTGGAGAAAACACCAAGCTCAGATACCATACTAATGACCTGAATATTAGTTTCATGTCTCATCTACACATGGAAGCTTGAGACTTAGAGACATGCTTGTCTCCCACCCTGTGACACCTGCTCCTCAGGAAGCGTGGCCACATTCCGGGCTCACTGTGCTCCTTGTGGCCTGGGGGATGGGCATGCACAGGGCTGGGCAGGGCTCCCTGGTCACCATCCCTACTGCGAGCTTGCGCCTGGGCTCTGAGGGTGCTTACTCTGCGTTGCACTGGCTTCTTATTGGCTTGCTCTCCGAATGAACTGCTGCACTCCCACCACGGTATGAAGTACGGAGTGGCACTTAAACAATATTTATTTACTCAGTCAAGACTACCATCTCCCTAACACTCCTCAAAAATGTCTCCTTTATCTGTCTGGAGCCAAAAATCAGATGTTTAAGGTTGACATGCTGAAGTCTTTTCTTAAAAATCACTTTGCTAAAATAGACAATAAAATTTGCTCTCTGAAGCCCTTGAGGATATGGTCCTGTGACATTAGGCATGTTCACACCCTCTATCTGGCTCCAGAGCTTCTGGTGTCCCCCAACTGGAATTCTGCACGCTTCAACCTGCCCTCTTCCCTCAGCACAGCGTCCTCCCGGTCCCTTGATACTGTAGCGTGCATCAGAATTTCTCTGCTCTCGAAGGCGAGGTCTTGTTTCAGTGTCTGTGTAGGCCCCGTTCCATGTCTGTTTATCTGTTTATGGACGCCTGGGTGGCTTCTCCCTTGGCATCGTGAATATTGCTGTGAAAGTGGGCAAACACAAGTCTGTGCGAGCCTCTGCTTATGAGTCTTTCAGGTTGGTGCCCAGAAATGGAATTGCTGGCTCGTCAGTGTCTTAGTTACTTTCTTGTTGTTGGGGCAAAACACCCAATGGCCAAAGTTAAGGCGAGGTTGATCTGAAGACTTCGCTCACCATTGCTCCCAGCTCCACACCCGACAGTGGACTGACACAGTGATGCTTATCCCACACCCCGACCCGGTTGCTCCAGAAACCCCCTCTATGAGCACGTGAGGCTCTGGGTGCATGTGGGTACCATGGCATCCTAGGTTTAGCACTTCTGAGGAACTGCCACACTGTTTTGCTCAGTGGCTGCTCTGAGTCGCATTTCCAGCTCATGTCCTCACGTCTCATAAGCGTTAGATACTTACCTTCCTTGGTTAGCTTTAGGGTAATCACCCTCCTACGGGGTTTGCAGTGGAGCTTCATTGTTGGAGTCTGTCAGAGGGTGTCTTAGTCAGATGTTCATGTGTCAGGGAGGCTTCAGTTCCCGACCTGACAGGCAGGAATTCCCCTACGGATCAGGGCACAAGACAGAGTAGGATGCAGGAGGGTGGGGAAGGGTGTGGGTGAGCCAGCCGGAGCAGAGCTGAACCGCGGTGTGTCCTAGGCTAGGGTCTAAACCTACTGCACGCATCTGAGCACAAGATGCCTAATTTAATCCTAAATCACTGTGCTGGTGGATGGCTATTTGCCAAGAGCTGCCTACATGAGGTTCTGTACATTGGCTGGTGCTAGATTTTAAACAAGGGTTTCTTTTTTATTTAATATTAAAATAATAAACCACAAGGTCCTCAACTAGGAAAAATAGAAACATTTTAATGAGAAAACGTATGCACTGTTTTAAAAGAAAATCATTTGAGCTGACCCTGAATCTATCCAGGCTCAATATGCATTGGTAGTTTGCCTCTGGTCTGTCCCTCCTGCTCTGTGAAGGAAAAACAGGTGATGTGCGGTGCAGACCGCGGACCTTCTCCTATCCCCACGCCTCTGCCCACTGCTACCATTGCTGAAGAGTTGTACACTTCCACAGGAGCCTGCAGTTTTCAGATAGCTCCATGAGAGATGGTTTCAGTTACAGTGTGGAGTGGTGCTTTTATGCAGTGTAAACACACAGAGGTCCAGACTCCCTGACTGCTGTGCCATACACTCCTAAATCTTGTCTCCTTTCAGGTGTAGTTCTTTGCTTCTATTTTTTTTTTGCCTGTGGATTTTTCTTGTATGTGTTTGGTATTTTTCTCTGTGTGTGTATGGATAAAAAGGTAAATTTTTCTTTTCTTTTTTCATTTTTATTTTTATTAGTACACATCTGCAGTACACATGACAGCATTTATCGTGGGGAGGCGGTGTGTGGATGTAACAGGAGGTACGCTTTGCTAGAAGTAAGAATAACAGCTGAAAGGACACACAAATCTTTAGTCTTACTGGACATTCCCAAATCTTTAAGTGATGTAAATAATTTACATTCTGGTAAACAAGTGGCATTGGGACATGTTTTAGATGTAAGTTTTATTGTTTTCAGGTAGAGTGTGGCCCACAGGGCAGGGGACCAGTGCTGGAAAACACCCTTTGTCATGCCCAGCAGAGGAAGGGGTCACACCCCATCAGGGGGGACCAGCCTGCAGGGGAGAGGGAGGAGAAGGGAGGGGTGGGGCTGAAGGAGAGGTTGGGTGCAGGTGGGGCAGGTCCTGTGCCTGGCTCCCTGGGGAAGACAGTGGGTGCAGGCTGGGGCTGGCTGTTGGTATGGCAGGGTCTGTCTCTGGTGATCTGGAGCCTCGTCGACCTGGACCTGGGAGGAACAAGGCTGAGGAATATCTTCTCTGGGCAGAGGCAGACAGAGAGGTGGTTTGCAGCAGCTGGGGGCTGGTTGATTTGCATAGGCAAGGCAGTTCCTGGGGTGCTGTGGGGGTGGAGTGTGCTTGTCGCTACTACGCATTAACTGTGCTGGAGGAGCAGCCTTGCCTGGCCACCTAGGTCCCAAGATGTCATAGCATCAAGAACACAGGATCAAAGAAGGAAGAGAAAACAAAAAGACATAAGACATAAATTCTAAAAAGACTATACTACTAAAAAGACTATAGCTAAAAAGACTATACTACTAATTGTAAAAAGCTAAAAAGACTATACTACTAATTGTGTTATTGGAAAAGAACAGTCAACACTCATATGTTTAGATCAACTTTACGTTTCCATATCTGTTAATCTAAGCAACTCTCTCGAAGGTAACAAAGTGCAATATTACAACCATTGCCAAATTCCTTTCATCATGTTTTATAAACCTATACTGTTACTGTATTTGGTTTCTTGTTGTTTTGCTTTTTGTTTTTTCTTTTCTGTGTCTTTTGAATGTTAAATAAAAATAAATAAATAAATAAATACACACACACACACAAAAAGAACACAGGAGCAAGACAATAGTGAAATACACAAGCTTCCAAGTGGCTCCAACCTGAAGCATCTGAACTGCTCTATCACTGTTTTCCTTTGTGTTTTCTAAATATTAGGGAGGTTAAAGTCTATTTATACATTTATTAAGCGTTTAGGTTTCTTCCTATGTGGATCACCTGCATTACTGTGTGCACATTTTAACATGGAGTTGTTTATCTCTTCTCTGTTGGTTTAGAAATGCATTGTTAATGTATTGTGACAGGAATGCCCTGAAGATTATGAGTTGCTTCTATTGTTTTCTTATCTGCAGCTTCATTTCCCTTTGTTTATCATATCTTCTCTTATACATATATTGGCATTTTAATTCTAATTTAACGTTTAATATGGCTACATTTCTAATCTTTCTCTTCAATATTTGTGTTTTTATGTGTCTAATTCAAGAAATCACTTCCTGTCAAAATAAGAGAAACACACAATCTTTTTTCAGAAAATTTAGTTTTTCTAGTAAAATTTATTTTTTTTCTAGTAAAATGTAAAGTTCTAGTGAGCCCATAACTTGTGTAGTAAGTGTATTTTACAGACTTCTATGTGGACAGCCAGTTGGTCTAGGGAAGGCCCATCCTAAGGCACTGTCGCCCACCACATGGTCTCTGCTTGGGTAGATTCCTCATGAACACTTTAAAGAGAAAACTTACTTTCTACTGCTAGAGTCTAGAATTTAATATACCAATAGGTCAGTGACACACACGTTTTTGGTCACTGAGATGAGACCTTCCTTGTGTTGGTGTCTGGACTGAGAGATTAACAGAGCATCATCCCCCAGCTGCCTCTGGTCTCCTTCTCCGGCCCTTCCTTGCCTTGCTTTCTGATGCTGCTGCTGTGCCCTTCACTACCGCACAGTCACTTGCTGGTGTCTTCAGTGTGTACGAGTCCAGTGTTTGCAGGGCCTCCCTGGCCACTCGCCCAGCATCCCTCGTTATTTGGAGGGAAGCCAGTGATTCCAACTGTTTGACACTGAATGATTCCAACTGTTGGACATTCTACAAAAGGCAGAATGGTGGACACAGTGAAAGGACGATTGGGCAGCTAGAAACCATACTCATAAGTGAAATAAATCAGACTTGCGTGTGTAAACAATACGTCGTCTTGCTAGTATAAGAAACTGAAAGAGTAATAAGACCCAAATAGATATAGTAAAATAGATATACAATAGATATAATAAAAGGGAAAGAAACTGCTCAAAGGGAAATTATATTGTGTGATCAGTGTTGCATGCTTGTCTCTGGTAGCCTGAGCGATTACTTTGAGGATAACAATAAGTAATATAAGGTGCAATGGAGAGAGAGAGAGAGAGAGAGAGAGAGCACTTTATTGCGGGCACAGGAAGCTGCAGAAGAAACTCAAGCACCCTCTAGGGAGAACAAAGCAGTGGAAGTATTTTTATTAGATACGGCTGGGGGAGGTGGGAAAAATGACATATTAAGAGCCAATTTGAAGGAGCATCTGCCTGTGTAAAACAGGAGACAGAAAGGTTTACTGGGGCCGGGGGTGGGGAAGTTGGGTGGTTGTAGAGTCTTGGGATTGGAGAGGGCTAAGTGCACACACCAAAAGGGAGTTGGAGGTTTATCTCTGGAGTAAGAAGGACATGTAGAAGTTACTCTTGGAGAGATAAGTTGCTTCTCTAGGCCTGGTACTAAGTTGGGTGGACATCATGTTACAGATAACTAAGCCCCAGACTGGCAGAGTCTATCAATAACGATTGTTAAATTCCTATCATCTCGTTTTGAAATCCTGTATCACCATTGTTTTTGGTGTTGTTGTCATTTGCTTTTGTTGTTGTTTTTAAAATTGCTTCTTGATTTTTCTGTTTTTTCTGTTTAAAATAAAAAAGGATTATTGGATGTCAGGTGTTGGGGGCAGGGAGAAGGCAGGGCAGTGAAACTTCTCTGTAGGACACTAGAGTGCTATGTACACGTCCGCTAGACATCTGTCTGAACCCATAGATGGTACAATGTCAGGAGTGAGTGCTAATGTGAACCATGACTGTGAATGTTAATGATGCATCAGTGCAGATTGTAGCCAAGGCCCCACTCTGGGAAGAGGCTGACAGTGCCTGACGTGGGGATGAGAGATGGATGGACTTTTCCAGACTTCTCATTGACTTTTGCTATGAAGCTGAAACCATTCTAAAAATTAAAGTCTATTAAAGTTGCATATGACTATGGGAACTGTTTGCTTTATTTCTTTGCTGACTTCTTTTGATTGTTGCAGGAAAATTCCTAAGCCAAGCCAAAGCAAACCAAACTGAAAGGAAGAGTCTTTGCCCCAAGGAGATAACAAAGCAGCATTTAATCTTTCTACCAGTGGACTGTTGGAGCTTCAAGCCAGTGGCCTGTTGTGGGATAATTCCTCAAAGGTAACAGCACTGAATTTAGGAAGAGCTTAGTTTATATAGAATTTATAAGTGGGGGATACAAAGCAAGAGACAAAACCTCACATAATTGGTTGCATACACTGAGTCATATATTGACAGGCAGGCTTGTCTTGAAACAAAGGAATTGCTGTCATAACACTCTGGGAACGAGGTGGGGGCCCTCACAGAGTGAGCACAGTAAGGGCATCACCACAATATATGGGGAGGGGCCCTTGAATTAGCCCGGGGTGCCTTAAGGTATAGACCATTACTCTGACTCAACACTCATCAGAGGTGCAGCTGGGCTATAGACACCGTCAAGGCCAACTGAATTCAGCAGACACAGAGAACAGCTGTAAGTCTGCTACCCTAACAATGTGTTCTTACACTATAATTGTGCTTCACCATGATAACTCGGAAAGCTGATATTTTTAATTCAAAGGTCTCTTTTATACCATCATATAAGTATCTGGCAACTCTATTTCCTCAAAGAATATCTATTAATTACATTCTGAGAACAATCATAAAATTATCTTGTTTCCTTTCTCTAATTTCACTTTTCATCACCAATTTCATATTTATTAATACTACTATTTGTAATTTTGTGTTAGTGCTGTTATCTGTGTTTACACTTTAACTACCTTATTAGCTTTAAGCTATATTTTAAAACACCCAGCTATTTTGAATTAAGCATTCAGTGAATTTACTCTGATTTCCAAGCTTTCTTCTCATTTTTCTGCCACATTTTTAATTGGTGCTTTCTATGCAGGGAGGGACTGTAGCACATGCCATACAGGCGTATATTAGCTTATGCCTTATTTCTCTATTTAAACACTAACCTTGTAGAAATTTCCTTACCTTGGTTAGCTGAGAATCATCCTTTATTAACTTTCTCAGGAAAGCTCATGGGAGCAATGTTCCTTGGGTCTGGGAGTTTATACCTTCTGTTGTTTGTGTAATTTGAAAGACAATTCTGGTGGCCAGAGGTGAATCTGATTCACCTATGTGAGCTTCTGGTCCCCCTAACTGACAAGGGGGGCTGGGAGTGACCCCAAATCTCTGGCACCCTGGCTTCCTTGTTCTGGCTGGGAGGATGCAGGTGCTGACTCTTGCTTCCCTGTGGCCTGGGAAGGCGCATTTGCTAGTGTTTGTTGCGATTAATTGCCTGGGTCCTCTTAGTTACTGTTGAGTAGCTTTTGCCCCAAACCAGTGGCTTTTGGCAGCTCCTCTACGTAATGTGCAGTCTGAGGGTTGAGTCTGCCTCTTATTTTCACTGAAAAATGCAGTTTGTAAGATGGCTCTGGTTTCCTTATTGCTTTTTTATGATTTCCAGGAGAAGGGGACATGCTGACTCAGGCAGCCGAGCGCACTGCTGCGCACACATCTCCAGTGCTCGCTGGCTGGCTGGCTTTTCCTTACACGTTTGGAAGCTTCTAATTCTACCACACTGTGGTCAAAGAACATGGTCAATATGATATCACAGTATCAATATGATATTATATTGCTGAAGGATCCTGTGAAAATCATGTGTGATAGATTTTTACAAATGTTCATGAATGCTTGAAAATACATTTTTAATTTTTTGGGTGTATGTTCTTATAAGTGTTCTTTAAATTAGGGTTGTTTATATGTTTGTTTGTATTTTCAATATTCTTTTAATTATTTTTCTGCTTGTTTCATTATTTGATGAGAGATATGTATTAAACTCTCCATTATGACTGTAGATCTTAGTGTCTTTTCTTGGAACTTTAAAACATAGATAAAAAAATTTAGTTATGGGTTTTGTGGCTGTGGTTTAAGATCATATGAATCATACAAGTTGTGGTAATCTTCCTGGTAAGTTGATTCTTTCTTCCTTGTGTGACTTTTCAATATTTAACACTAACTGATTTTTTTTTTTTTTGCATTTTACCTAATTTTGATTAGTGTTTTCCTGATACACACAGGCACACACACACATGCATGCATGCACGCACACACCTTACTACATTGTCAGAGAATTGTTTACTACCTTAATAAATAAAGTATATTTGTTTATGTCTTACTTGTATATTTAATCTACTGCCACTTTTTCTTTGTTATTTTTCTAGGTTGGTTGGCTGAGATTCAACCTTTATTAATTTTTGCAAAAGAGATGGACATGGTGGTGCATGCCTGTAATTTCTGCACTTTTGGGGCCTGAGGCAGGAAGGTTGCAAGTTTGAGCATGGCCTGGGCAATTTAGCAGCTTAGTGACAACTTAGGAAGACCCTGTAAGACCCTATCTCAAAAACAAAAACAAAAACAAAAACAAAAATAAAACAAAACAAAACAAAAAGCTGATGATATAGCTGGATGTAAAGGCCCTCAGTTCAACACCCACTACTTCAGAAAACAAAAACTAAACAAAATTTTACAAACAACAAAAATAAAACACATACAGAAATAGAATCCTCCTCCCTGAATTTTGTTAATTAATTTTCTCAGGTAGGAATGTATCCAAATGGATATTTGTTCACTACTTTTTAAAGTTATTTCTGAACCTAAGTTTTTGGATTTTGTTTTCTGGTGTTGGATTGAACTCAGGGTCTCATGTGTGTTAGAGAAGCATCTTACCACTGAGCTATACCCCCAGCTAGACTGAATTTCTTTCTTGTTTTTTCTTTGTGAGAAGCTAAGTTTAAAAATTTTAAAAAATTTTTATTTGTATAAGTTTCTAATTCTAATTTTGTGGCGATCATATTATTATAAGAAGTACAGTACATTTGGATATTTTGTATAGGCTGAGCATCCTTTACTCAAAAACCTGAAATTTCAGGTCTTGGGGTTTACTCAGTGGCACAAGCGCCTTCCTGGCAAGCATGAGGTCATGAGTTTGATCCCTTGTACAAAACAAAAAACCAAACAAACAAACAAAAAAAGAAAATGACTCCCAAATCCTGAAATCTCAAATGCTCTAAAATCTGAAACTTGAGTTTTTGTGACACATTTAAAATAAAAAATTTTAAAATAAATATTAAAAGAGATGAAGAACCACATGAAATGAAGCATGACATCACAAGTGTAAAATTCCATGCCGTGCAAAAAAGTAATTTGTTGTATAATATTACCTTCACGCTATGAGGATAAGGTGCCAAGACACAGGAATGAACCTTTGTTTAGATGCAGGTCTCTTCCCGTGAAATCTGATTAAGTACATGCAACTATCTCATGTGGCATAAACTTGTGAGTTTTCCCCGAAGTGGTTTTGCATTTGCATTTCCCTCATAGCCAGTGATACCAAAATGCTGAGCCAATATTTTCACTTATTTCTCTCCCCGTCTGAATTCTCCTGTGTAACTAGGACAGAGGACCCTGGAACTTAGTGTTTTAGGTCAGGGTCATCAAACTTTGGAAAGAGCCTGACCAGTACATGCCTTGGGCTTTGCAGACCATGCAGTCTGGCTGCCACCATGGGAAAGCAGCCAGAGGTAGTGTGCGTGTGCATGAACGTGGTGGTTTTTTAGGAATATGCACTTGTGTTCCTGATTGGTTCACTGCTGACTGATATTCACCTTAGCTATGAATCCAGCTTTTTGATTTCTCACAAGATTTTGTTTGAACTAGACAAGATCTATGGCTGTATTTTTGTGGCAATGGGTGAGTTTTTTCTGACCGACCTCTTTTTGTTTTTTTAATATTATTTTATCATTTTTTTGTTCAATCCTCAGGGCCTTCGCACTGAGCTATCTCCTCAGCCATTTTTAAGTTTTAATGTTGAGACAGGATCTTGTTTATTTGCCCTGGCTGGGCTCAAATTGTCCCAGCCTCCCAGCATGCTAGCATTACAGGGGTGCTGCTCCCCACCAGGTGCTGGCCTCTTCTGACCTCTTCTTTAAGTGCTCATCGTTGGCGATTTCCCCATATCACACCCCAGTCCTGAGTCTCACTTCCTGCTCTGCCGTGACTCAGGTCCTCCTGGTTTTCACTGGCCCACCCCCTTCCTCAGTGTGGACTTAGACACTGCACAAGGATGTGAAACAATTTCATCGAAAAGAGGCAGTGATTCTTCATTTCTTCTAATATTTATTTTTCAAAGTATTCTTTAAGTGTATTACAAAAAGGATAGCAGTCTTCAATGTTCCGACATACCTTCGAGGCAGGGACCTTGCCCTTAGAGCCGAGGTGGCTGTAGAATCATTTAGAAAGCCCGTGCAGCCTCTGGTGAGGTGCACCATCCTGGCAGGTGTCACACTGGATGCCGTCGATGTGCTCCCCCACGGTGGCCTTAATTACTGTAGAGTAAGAAAAGCGGAAGTGTGAAATCGAACGTTCCACTAGGTAATGCTACTCACATGATGCTGCTGTCTATTTTAATAAGATTCAATTTGGGCTGGGGATTTAGCTCAGTGGCATAAGTGCCTGCCTGATAAGCATGAGGTCATGAGTTCAATCCCTGGTACAAAAACAAAACAAAACAAAACAATTCAATTTAAAAAAGGGTCTTGCAGTTTAATAAAAAATCTGGAAACTACCACTCTGGAGAGAACATGTGCTCTCTGCCCCAGAGTTGCACTACCTGAGACAGAGCTGTACAGATCTGTGATCAGGGTCAGCAGTGCGTGGCGTGTGGGAGAAGCCAAAGGTAAAGCAGTGTCCTGTCTGTGCCCAGAGTGAGTGGACTCCCTTGCACTTCAGACACTGACTTCCGGCTTGGTCTCCAAGAAGGGCTGTTCCCTTCTAGGATGCCATCCACTTTTCAGGGGCTTCCGCACCATTTGCACTGTGGCCAACTAGCTACAGATTTGGGCTTCCCACAGCTGCTTCAGGCTCAATTATCTGTCACAAAACTCAGGCCAGAGAATTATGCTTAGGACTGCAGCTTCCTAGCAGAGAATTTAGCGAGACAGCAGTGAAACGAAGAGAGATGAAGCGGAAGTCAGGGCAGGTCCTGGAGAGCGTTTGTGTCCTTGCCTGTGTGCCCAAGCCACTTCACCCTCTTGGCATATCAGTAGACTCATCAACCAAGAAGACTACTGAGCTCTGGTGTCCCAAGGTTTCTGAGGGGTTTCACTGATCAAGTGAAGCCTGACTTCCTGAATGAACACGATCTCCAGCCTCGATCACTTTCCTGAAGTTTGGGCAGCCTGAAGCCCCAATCTAGAGCTTAGGCTTCCTGGTGACCAACTCCTACTCTGAAGCTATGTGGCGATCACCAGTGACCACCCGTTAAAATAGCAAACACACCCCCTGCATACCCACCCTGCTCCATACCAAAGGTCTGAAGTCCTGAGCCAGGACCTGGAGACGAAGCCCTTTATCATGCCACAGCTCTTGGCAGGGTGCTCTTTGGGGTCTGTTTAGCAGTTTTCTCTCATCTGCCTCTTTATGACACAAGAGGATCCAGGACTAACTGCTGTTCGGAGAAGCTTCAACCTCCTCTACTCTCCTTAGATGACCAACTAGGAAACGGAGGCAAATTCAGAGGAAAGGAGCCAACACGTGGCCACTGAGCTGCACTTCTCTTTCCTTTAGTTCAGGCAAAAGTACTTTTTTGATGGCACCCACGGTTTGGCCGTGATCACAGGGTGCGAGGTGGAGCGGGGGAAGTGAAGTGCTCCTCCGCTTGGCCTCTTTTTGGGTGCACACCCCGCCCATGGGCGCTGGCAGAGGGGCGGCCAGTGTGGTGCTGACCAGGCAGGATGGAGGGTCAGGGGCCCTGGCGCAGCTGGGGAGGAGGTCAGCAGCGGGAGCATTGCCGGGTTTTGTCTTTGTTCGTGCTCTTCCTTCCCTGCTAGAAGCTCCGGTTCTGCAGACTGGTTTATTTCTCTCTGTTTGCACTGTAGATAATTTTCCTGTCCCAGTTCTTGCCTTTGTCAGATTGTCACTCTCCTCCGTGCTTCTTTCTGAGATCTTTCAAAGTTCCAAATAAAAGTGCCTGTATATATGTGGCATGAATAATGCATGAGTCTGTTCCTTTCAGGGCATGAGATTGTGTGCCTTAAAACGTCACTCATTAATCCATATGGCAAAACAGTGGAGAAGGTCGATATGGGTAAAGATAATTAGCAATTGATTAGCACCCGAGAAACTAAAAAAATACATATTTCCCCTGCAATGGCTCCAATTGACAAAATCAAGAATTCTTCTTTGAGACAAGACATGGTATTCATTCAGGAGTGTGATGGAGAAAAATATTTGTATTTATATGGGCATGAATCAAGTTAAACATTTTTTTTTTTTTGAGGAAAGAGACAGGAACTGTCCCCAAGCATTCACTGCAGTGTATTTTGTTAAAGAATTTCTGTCACCAGAAATCTAAAATCTTATATACATTCAGTGCCAAAAAAAATACTGAAACACCAACTAAGCCTACGATTTCCAACATACAGTGCCCAGTGTCTTCGAGAAGGCTGTGTCTCCTCCTGACTTTTTTCAGGTGGACTCACCAAGAGCCAGCTCCGAGTGGAAATAGCTCCATGCAGCTGAGTGGCAGCAGGGCTGCTGGTGGCCCAGGCACAGAGACCACGCCCTTCAAGGCCGCAGGGGCTTGCAGCTGAGACAGCATTGTCTCTTTATGTTTCTAGGGCCTCACACATATTGGAACATTAAAGATGCCCAGTGAAAATAAACAGATACCAAGAAATGAGTGTGATGCAATATTAGCCTCATCCTCTTTTTTATTCTTTCTGTCCCTTTCACTGTTGTTTACCTATTACTGTTGGTCTAAATCACCAAACAAAATTACTTAAGAAAATTGTACTGTCTTAGTCAATTTTCTCTCATTGCTGAGACAAAATACCCAACACCCAAAATGAAGGAAGGAAAGATTTATTTTGCTCACTGTTTGTGGAGGTTTCAGTCCATCATCAGCTGACTCCAAGGCAGGGTAGCATGGAAGACAGCAAAAGCAGCAAGAGCATAAGGGGGTAGAGAAAACCTCTTTTCCTTTCATATATGGCAAGCAGGCCACCCCCTTACCCAGGGTGGGTGCAGCCTTCACAACATCTCACTGCCCTCTCAGGCTGAGGATGTTTACAAGGTGAGGACCCTGGCCCCCTGCTGAGTCACTTAATTAAACTTCTCAACTTTTCATATAGACACAGTGTATCCACCATTACCGAGCAGTGTGTGGACTTTCTGTCCTTGTGTTTACTCCCACAGCAGCACAGTGCAAAAACTGTTTAGCATTTGCATGGTATTAGGTGTTGTCAATAATCTAGAAAATTTTAAAAGTATACAGAAAGATGCATGCAAGTTACGTGCAAATATCATGCCATTATATATAAGGGTTTGGAGTATTTTTGAATCTTGGTTTCTACCAGAGTGGGGAGGAGAATCTCAGGATCCCTGACTCCGGGTACTGAGAGATGATGGTGTTTTCCTATTCTCCTCCTTCCTTCTCCCTCAGAATTTTGACCCAGGATAGTGCTGCCTTTGAGTGCAGTGCAAAAAGAAGGGCAGTAATGCAGCATAACTCTTTTCACTAAAATCCCTTTAGTGCTAAAGAGGAAATCAGAAGTGCTTCTCACAAACTATAAGGCAAAGGCATTTGTTATCACTCTTCATGTCTCAGTCTAACAAATTTTTTTTTATCAGGAATATGTTAGATGTTCTGCACTTCTATAGAAATGCAGGCTCACTCCTGTGTTGGGTGGGGTGGTAGGAAGACTTAGTGTAAAGTAGGTAGTTACTAAGCTGGGGCCAGGACAAGCAACATCCATTCACAGGATTGACTCAGTGGAAGGAGCTGCTTCTAGGAGTCACGCCCAGGTGGGCTCCTGGAAAAGGAGACCAAGCAGAGAGTAAGTGAACTATCAGGCAAACAGGAAGAGGCTTGAGTTATAGGCATCTTCTCTTCCCAAACTTCATTCTCTGCAAGACCTCACAGTAATTTTCCAAGGTGAAATCCTTTCAGCGAGCAAATATCACCTAAAGATTTTCTGTCCTCAGGTGGATTCCATATTGTGCCTGATTACCAAGTGTCTACTGCAAGTTTTTAGGAATTTGGACCCTTTTCCACATCTTCCTTTCACAAAGTCCGGTGGCCACGGGGGCTGGAGATACAGCTCAGGGGCACAGCACCTGTCTGGCAAGGTTCTGAGTTCAATTCCTGGTACTAATTTAAAAAAAAGCTCACCCACAGGTCTAAGAGATGGATCAATTTTGGCTTCTTAGGTTTTTGCATGGAGAAAGCCTTGGAGACCAGAGTAAAAATATTTGATTCTTGTGACATAAACAGGTCTTATCTTGCTGTGACTCTAGCAAACAAAAAACATAATTCCACCAAAGCACACTCCACTGCTCCTTATCAAAACTCCTGTGCCCCTCCGATCCTCCTGTGCATGCTGCAGATGGGTGAGGCTATTAGGGAGGGTGGCCGAGCTAAGAAAGCCCCGGCCGTGGTCATGCAGATATGTTCCCGAGTGAGGCACTTAGATGCGCGATTCCATCACCAGGCAGGAGCTTCACACGAATCGCGCCATGCTGTCCTCACTGCCGCCCTCCTGGGACTGTCTCTCCTTGTCACAGGTGAAGGACAGAGGCTCTGAGCTGCCTCACTGGGATTCAGCAGCTCAGGGCTCCTGGATGCAGCACACTCCGGCTCTGGCACAGCAGGTCAGTACCAGCTTGTTGGAGAGCACTAAAGCTGAGTACCCGTGCAGGGCTGGGGTGTGGCCTGGGCAAGGCTGAACTGAGAATGAGGAGACACCTCAGAGGGCAAGATGGGCCACAGCTGAGGCCACCTGGAGACTTACTGGATAGTTTTCCCTAATTAGCACCATCTGTTGCTCTGAGGGGCCCTTGAACCCCTCCCAAGGTCCTGCTCAGGTTTCCTCCACTGTCCCCTCAGCTTCTTGCTTGTTCTGATTAAATACGGGCTGCCCAGGGTCAATTGGCTGGCCGGCCAGCAGTTATGAGCTCTGCTGAGGATCTCACTCCTCCTGCAGCCCTAAAGACCATGCTGTGTGTCTCGTTCCTTTGGGCCTTTGCTGCGCGCCCATTTGGGAAACTGGAGGTCTAGGCACAGACCCCAACACCAGCTGGTGTTTTATCCTTGGCCCTTCCAGTTTAGAGTCTGGCTAGAGAATTTTACTAAGAAATGGAGAAGCAGTCCAAGCCAGGTAACAGAGTTGGCGTTGTTGAAGGCGTTTTCTCCAGGGATAGCAGTTCACTGGTCAGACTTAGTTTTAGGTGGAAAAAGAAGTCACAGCTTGAGAGCTGTGCTGACATCTCAGAGGAAGCCTATGTGGAGAGATAGGAGACAGGACGAGTGGCACGTAGAGCTGGGGACCAGTCTCATTACAAAGTGGCTCCTTCAGTGGCTGGCCATTCTACACCCAAGGGTGTGGGGGGCTGGGCTTAATATGGTCTGCGTCCATCCCCAAGGGACCTGCTGTGGTGGCCCGACTCAAGCACTTCCAGTGGTGATGTTGGAAAGCGTGACCTCACAGCTGTGGCTGTGTGGGGTCTAGGCTTGGAGGAGCTCTGGGACGCCTGAAAGGTACAAGCTGGCAAAACAACACTGCTGGGTGCCTCCTTGCGGGTGTTCCCAGAAAGCGCTGTTTCAGTTGGTGGACAGAGGGTTACTTTTCCCAGTGTGAGTGGCCATTGTCCCAAGCCACCAAGAGCACCGAGGAGGAACAGCAAGGGAGAGGTGAGTTTACCGGCTCTGCTTGAGCTGGGATGTCCAGCTCCTGGGCCTGTGGACCCTGGTTCTCCCAGTTCTGGGTCTTTTCCTGGTGATGGAGACTTATACCACTGGCTCCTTGGCTCTGTGGCCTTCGTGGGAGTCTGCTTTCCAGCACTGTGACAAATACCTGAAAAAAATGACCCGGAAGTAGAGGAAAGGCTTTTTCTGTCTCATTGTTTCAGTCCATGGTCAGCTGTCTTCAAGGCAAAACTGTCAGTTGGAAAGGCGTGTGGTCCAGGAAACCTGCTCACCTCACGGCATCCAGGAAGGAGAGTGAGCGAACAGTCTAGGAGGAAGGGCTGGGGACCATAAATTGTGCTTAAGGCTGTGTCTCCATGTTCAGTCCCTTCAGGAAGTACCACCTATTTCCATTACTTTTCTTGCTCTCCCCCTCTCTCTCTCTTGTCTTTTTGAGACAGGGTGCAGTTTGGGCTGGTCTTAGGCTCACTTTGTAGCCCAGGCTGGTCTCAAACTTGCAATGATCCTCCTGCCTCAGCCTCCCAAGTGCTGGGGTTACAGGAGTGCACCACCACGCCCAGCTCCATTATTTCTCAATGCTATCAAGTGATGAGGTCATCAGTGAATTAACTCATAGGATGAAGTTACAGCCCGTCATTTTCCAAAAGTTCATTGGCCATAACATCTTCAATACAGTGAGCTTCTGAGGGCACGCTTCAAGCCACAGCTGGCTTGGGCTCAGTCGCCCTATCTGCTTTACTGGAGGGAGCCCTGGCTATAGACATCGTAGGGCTGCTCAGCCTCCCCTCACTGCACGAGCACATCTCACATGGTAAGTCTTGGTCTATGTTTCTGCGTATCCTTTGCTTCTGTTTCACTGAAAAGCCTGGACCAAGTTGATACCTCAGCCCCAAGGTTTTAAATTTGGAATATTTGGGGCAAGGAGGCCCTGAGTGTACTGTCCACAAACCACAATTCCTAGGTAGAGTGGACTAAAATGAATGACAAATGAGAGACACTCCTGTGTTGTGCTGGGCAGATGTGACTGCACAGAGGGGAAAGCCACAGTTCCACAGGTGGCAGCGCTCAGGAGGTCCTCCTGCGGGCCCACTGCTCATTAGCATTGTCCAGGCTGGAGCTACAGGTGCACGCCTGGTGGAATGGGTCTCTTCTGGTGTCCAGCTGTGACCTGAATGGCTGGGGACAGGTAGATCTCGGTCCCTGCACTGAAGCCGCCATGGTGTGTAACACGGGGACTGCCCCAAGGAAAGCCAGGAGGGATGGATATTGTCCCCTTGCCTTCAGAACAGCTTCCTCCACACTGCCAAGTAAGCAAAGTTTCACCTGCCTTCCTTCAGACATTTATAAAATACAGCTAAACACGGCAGACTGATAATGGCAACCTTGGGGAGCTGTCAAATCCCATTAGGAACAATTGACTCGCTATGTCTTCATGTACAAAATGAGAACTTTTTCCTAAGGGCTATTTGTATGCTGCTCACTTTTCCTTTGAATTCACTGTTTTGTCTTAGACTAAGAAGTTAACAGTGAGCTTCTGTCTCTCTCATGAATTCTAAAATGCACCCAGGAAACTTTTAGTAGACTGCACAATCAAAACTAACAGAAACACATTTCTAAGACTCTAAAAAATGCTAGGTTTAAGTAGTATCTTTTTTCCTTTTATTTTCTCTTATTTTTAATAGGTGAAATAGCTCTTTTTTGGGAGAGGTGATTTTGGAGCTGTAAGCAAAGACATCAAGAGCAGTCTCAATGTTCCACCTGGCGCTAAAGCCCCACCTCTGCAGATGGAAAGCCAGGGCTTGCAAGGTTATGACCTAGCTGGAAGAATGGCTAAAGCGAATTGATATTTGTGAGAACAAGGAGGCCCACACTAGGGAGGTAGGTGTATGACTCATTCCCCTTGGCCACCCTGTTCCCAGGGTAATGTTTAGCCCACAGTGTTGGATTCAACTTTAGTAGTGAGCAAATTCAGAGCCATATGGGTGACATTTCAGTGTGTTCCCTTGCCCTGGACACTCCTCCACATCTTCTTGGGATTGACCAGATATTTCCTGGTCTGGCTTGGTGTGAGTTTTCCTGTAGTGTCAACTTGATTGGCTTTGGGATCCACCTAGGGCGTTGGTGCAGCTCACTTTTGGGTGTTTCTGGTGGGGGGATCATGGAGGCAAGTTTTTGGGAAGCTCTATCTAGTTCCTCACCTGTTCTCTCTGGCATTGGGCCTCTGCTCTGCTCCTGGCCACCATTAACAACATTTTTGTTCTACTTCACCCATCTACCATGATATTCCTGCCTTGGTGCCAGCTGACCATGGACTGCATTCCTAGAAACCATGAGCCAAATGAAACCTTTCCTTCTTTCAGTTGTGGGTGATGAGTATTGTGTCTCAGGAACAGAAAAGCTAATACCTTTACCTGGGCTCCTTCGATATTTAAACATCTGATAATTTCTTCTTTGGTGGGAGACTCCATTGTAGTCAACAGATTTTTCTGAAGTTTTTGAAAGTTGTTGTGATTATCTATTACTGTGGTACAATGTACACCAAATTTTAGTGGCTTAAAAGAATGATTTTATTTTATGGGTTAGCTTGGTGATTCTTGAGCTATAAGTAGGAAGACTGAGTTTCTCCTCCGTTTGGCAGACAGACTGGTCTAGTGGATTTGTGTGTCTGGAGTTTTGGTTGGGACAGCAGAGAGGTGGAGTCAGTGAGGACAGCGATCATGATCCCTGCACTTGGTACTATATTATTCCGGCATTGTGGTGCTGAATGAGCAGGCAGGGGAAGCTGTCAGCTTTTAAAGTGCGAGGCCAACATCAGTTCTGTTTTGGCTCTGTGTAGCAGCCATGGAGCTCACTCTTATTTCAGGGCACAGAACATCAGTTCCACCTTGTGATGGGAGCAGATTCAAAGAAGTTGAGGCTTTTTTTTGCCCTGCTGAGGATCAAACCCAGGGCCTCATGCGTGCTAAGCAAGCACTCTCACTGAGCTACCTTCCCAGCCCTTCATCTTTATTTGAACACAAAGAACCTCAAATTAAAAACATGTCATGATGGCTAAAATGTAGACACAAACCAAATCTCCACCAGTGGCTGGTGAATAAAAAATATCATGGTGTATAACACAGTGGGCTATTACTCTGTCTTAAAGAGGAAGGAAATTTGGATACCTAGTTGCTGAATCTTGAGGACATTATGTCGAGTGACATAAGCCAGCCTCATAAAGGACAGAACCTGTAGGATTCCACTTGTCTGAGGTACCTGGGGTGGGCAAATTCATAAAGAGAAAGTGGAGTTTCCAGGGGCTGGAAGGGAGGATAGGGAGATGCAGGTTTCAGTTCTGGAAGATGAAACTGTTGTGGAGATGGATGGGGAGCTGGTTGCTCAGCAGTAGAATGATCTTATTATCCTGAGCTGTGCACTTAAGTACAGTTAAGATGGTAAATTTTATCACAAGATGTAATAAAATACACTGCAATAGGATTAAGACTAAGGCAGCTTTCTGAGCTTGAGTGGTGTCTTGCATCTCCATCAGTTCAGCACACTGTGCAATTAGAGCTGCATCTCTCCTTCCAGTGAGGCTGGCTCCTTCTGGTGAGGCTCCCCTTTCATGGGGAGGCCAGCAGGGCTTTCTGGGCTCAGCAGAAGCTCAGGTGTTTTCCCCAAACCACAGGCTAAGATCGTGAGGTGACTTGTGAGCGTCATTTAAAAATTAAGTCCACTAATGACTTGCTTATCCTCAGGAAAATGTATTCCTCAGTTATTAATTCTCTTTTGTTCTTATTAAAATAGATACAAAGGAGTAAAATCAAGTTCTGGGAAGAGCCTTAGTGCAGCTGTGGCTTCTCAGCACAATCAGCTTCTGGTTCTCTGTGACCTCACCCACGCTTTCCCTGCCAGTGGATGGTCTTGCTGTGCATGACGGCTGCTCTGTGCCTCACCTCGTGGGCTGAGATGGGTGGCGGGAATGTTCAGGCTGGAGCTCGGAAGGGCTCTCTGCTCCTTAATCACGTAGTTGTTCTTACCCTGTATTCGTCAGTAATGCCTGTGTCGATCATCCTATTAAAAACTTAGGTTGCTGTGTATTCAGAAACATGCACAAACTGTACCTATGCAGTTCCTTGCAGTTTCATAAAGTACTAGCACCTGGGAGTGTGTGTCTGATCAGAACAAGAGCTCCTGCAACCCGAGCCCCTGTGGGCGCCTGCAGGCACCCTGCCTGGGGGAGCCTGCCTCGGCTCCTGTGGATGTGTCTTCCCTGCCTGCAAACTTTGCATAAACAGCAATGCCATGGTTACTCTTTTGTGTGGACCTCTTTTATTCAAGCGCATGTTTGTGAGATCCAATCCTGTACCCCCTGAGGTGGCAACGCCTTTTATTCCCATTGAAATATCCCACAGTTTTCCCCCATTCTGTTATTGGGCTCTTGCCTTGCTTCCTGTGTCTCAGTTAGAATGAAAAGCGTGGATGCCAATTTTCTCACACAAACTCTTGGACACAGGTGTCCTTGCCTGACTGTTAGATTTACACGGGGAAGCTGCGTTCTCATGTCACGGGGTGCGAAAATGTGCCACTTGGCTGTATTCCTACTTTTCCAAAACTAGATGTGCGAGTTCATATTCTCACCACCACGTGAGAATTTCCTTTTCTCACCCCAGAGGTGGAATTGCAGCCTTTTCATTACTACCCTCTGGTACTGGAGAACAGGGTCACATTATGGTGTTCATTTGCCACTTACATAACCATTCGTGCCCGTTCAAGTGATTTGCCCATGTTTAAACATCATGCTGCCTGTGTTTTTCCTGCTGATTCACAGACAGGAAGAATACCTTCCAGACACAGCACTTCATGGGAGCCTTTATTTGCAGATACATTCTCATACCCAGCGGCTTGTCTTTTTATTCTCTTCATGGTGTTTTTTGAGGAACAGAAAATTTTAATTCTAATGTATAATAGTATAAATAGTTTTAATTTGTTTCTTTTTGAATAACACATTTTTGGTGGCTTTCTCAATACATTTCCCTATCTTAAAGCTAGGAAGAGAGTCTCTTAGGGTTTACAAATGTTTACTTGCTTAGCTGTGAATTTTAGATCCATAACATGACGGTGTGATGCTTAATTCTGCGTTACCTTAGAGGTGACTTTGGATGAGCTGAGCCTGTAAATCCCAGTAAGGTAGAGTGCGATGGGCCTCATCCATCCCCTGAAGCCCCAACTGGGCAAAAGACAGCCTCCCTGTGTGAGCAAGGCCTGCAGGCGTCAGCCCTGGGCTTCTCCCCGCGCCTCTGCCCATCCAGGAGTCCAGCTCCCTGGCCTGTGCTGCAGACGGCTACCCATCCACTTGGCAAGGGTGAGTCCCCCCCTCCCACATCTCTTCCCACTGTGAGCACATCCTCAGGCTCGATCGCTCTGGAGAACCTCTGTAATCCCAAGTGAGACAAAGATCACCGAGCAGCTTTTGGCAGCCAGAGATCCCTGGGGACACTGTTGACAGCGCCACACTCTGCAGATGGACCCCTTAGCCACGGCCTGCGCTAGCTGTCTGTTGTTCCTTCCAGGCAGTTTGGGAAGGGGCCTCAGAGTGGGAGGGACTGGACCATGGCCAGACACAAAATGAGGGGGTGCAGAGGTGGAGACTCCAGTTAGAACATGGCCTGGAGTAAGCACAGCCTCGGAGCTGAGCAGTGGGTGTGCTGCGCTGGAGGGCAGCTGGGAAGTGTCTGGGGGCATGGACAAGGCCCGGGCCCCAGGAATCGTTCAGAGCCCTCGGGAGTGGAGCCCCTGGTGCTGTAGACAAGTGTTGCACAGGGCGGTCCCTGGCAGCGGGTCACATGCTCTTGTGATGCATCTACACTGCCTGGTGCTCCCTGGTGCTCCTTCTTCATGGTGCCACACAGCAGAGCACTGAAGTGGAGAGAAGGCTGCTCCTGAGACAGGGTCTTATTTAGACAGGAATGAGTTGGAGGGAGCTGCAGAGGAGGGGCACTGGAGGCTCTGCATGCCTCTGTCTTTAATTATTTCAAAACCTGCCCTTTGGAGCCCACAGGAGCCTCAGGGGAGACTGTTATGCCAGGTAATGAATTTTTATTACCCTTTATCTTGCACCTGTGCTATCATGGGGTCCAGAGTTTATTACTCGGGCTTTCTGGATCTATGGTCTGCAGGGCTCGAGGAAGAGCCTTCCCAGGGATGCACCGGAGACCAGGGTCTGGAGGGCGTTTCTTCTTGGTGCAACTGAGCCAGGGAGTGTAAATAAGCAGAGATGTGCTGCTGATGGAATTTTCTGTGACGGCAAGTTACAAAACACACTCCTGAGAAGGACATTGCAGTTCAGGTGCTGTGTGTATCTGACTCCTTGAAAGGCGAGGACCACGGGATTAGAATGTTGGTCCAGGCCTCTTGCGAGAAATCCTTTCCCTCCCCTTTCCTTTTGGCCTAAGTAACCCTGTGTTGATTAAGATGATGACGAGGGTTGTGTAATTACATTATTTAAGACTAGGGTTTAGGTATGACGTGCATTCAACCAGACCTAGGAAAGGTACATTTATTTTTGGGTTACTTGGAAAAGAGTCTCAGTATGTATTTATTAATTGAAGGAACCACACACACAAGTCACCAATATTACCTCAAAAAATAGCAGGTAACATTTAAACTCTGTATTTTGCTCTGGGTGTTTTAAGTCCTGACCAAGTCATCCCTGTTGTGACTATTCATTTGCGCTTGCATTGTGTCACTGTTGTAATCAATGCATGACTTTTAGTGCAATTAAAATACATGACCCTGACCCTGTGCTCACTCTGATGGAAATGGATTCAATTGTTACTATGGCTACTGAAGTGAAAACAAAACAAAATAAAAACAAGACAACCAACGAGCCAACCAAAACCTCTGCCTGATATGAAGATTACCAAATGTTTGTCAGCACCGGGTGATCCCTGAGGCATGGCCATTCGGGGAAGGCATGTAAAGTCGTGGTGAGGGCCTTCTTGGACTCCTGCAGAGTCCTTTTGAGGTCTGCTGCTTTCCTTGATGAAGACACTACCAGAAGGCAGCCAGGATCTGCCAAGCTGTCCTCTTACTGGCTGCCACCGAAGTCTGCTCAGGTCCAAATAAGAAAGAGTGAATCAGAGTCTGGAGGGCTATGGAGAGTGAACGCGTTGGGCAGCAGCCTGCAGGTCAGCTGCCAAGGATGCTGCTCCGCTTTGTGTGCCATTGCTGGATCCTGTTTCAGCAAGATGAAAGCGCTGGAGCTGCAAATGGCCTCACTGAGGTGAGACACATGAGCTGGGGACAGTCATCAAAGCAGCGGCAGCAGAGCAGGCACAGATGGGAGTTGAGAGATGAGACACCCAGACCGTGAAGGGTCTGTGCAAAGATGACAGTGGGGTGACAGTCTAAGATTGGAGTCTGCAGCGGTTGTCATGACCAAGGGGAGGCCCCAAACCAAGGGCATCTAGAAAGTCTGTGTGGTGGGTTGTGGCAATCAGGGGTCCCCACACGACTCAGTATGTGGAACAGGAGCACATAATATGGAGGTTGGCAAGGCCACATCTGCCATGGCCCAGGCAGGCTGTGACCCTAGGAGCCCAAAGGCAAAGCTCTGCGGGAGACGCCTTATTCTTTGGGGACAGTCAGCCTTTTTGTTCCTTTCCGGTTCTGGCTGACTGGATAAGGGTCTCCTCCATGCCACAGGGCAATCCACTTCACTCAGAGCCCACCAAGTTCAGTGTTGATCTCTGCCAAAACCCTCACAAAAACCCAGAATAATCTGCCCAACTATCTGGGCACTGTGGTCCAGCCAAGCTGACATGCATGAAATCAATTATCACACAGATCAAGGTTCTTTTGAAGGATGGGGCCCTTTCTCCATCCTGGATTCCTCTGGCTTTAAAGTGAGCAGGAGCATGAGCTGAGAGCACAGCCCCACTTGTCAGGGGCTTCTCAAGCTGGTGGGGATGGGTTGGTGCTTACATCTAAGCACACTTGTCTTATAGGATGCAGAGGAAGAGCAGACAGTGGTACCTAGCATTTTATTTTGTTTTAGCATGATTACCAATGCCACAGATGGCTTCCAGAAGCTGCTTACATTCACAGGACAGAAGCAAATGGAAATCCAGACAATGACATCCAGAGTCCTGCCAAGACGTATTCCAAAGTCATCTGATTTTCCTGACTATAAAAGAAATCTTATACTTTGGAGAAAATGTAGAAGATACAGAAGGAAATACAATACCTGGAGAACAGACAAAGAGAAGCATGCAGGGTGACCAGACTGCACAAGGGAGAGAGCCAGCTCTCCTCTGCCGTCTGCACAGTGACTCTGAACTCAGAAGGCTGCAGGTGGTAACTGAGCTCGGGGAAGTTACTTACCACCATCTAACAATGGTCATGGCGACACACTCACCTCCGAGAACTCCGAGAGGATCCATCGGTTGGTGGACTCATGTTAATGACTTGGAATTATAGCTTAGCGCTGGGAATCACTCAGTAGATGTCAGTTTCTATGGCAGCCATCAGGCACGATGTCCTGGGGACGGTCTGGGTTGTGTTGTGTCAGATACCAGGTTCTTCTGAGGGGCATGCATTGGTGCAGTATTTCCAGAAAATGACTTGTTTTGTGATTTCTGTCTACTGTTCCTGCATGGATCTTCTTATTTCACTTAGTTAGCCTCTATTATAAATATTTCTAAACTTGCTACTTCCAGGCACAATGTAGGCATCAGGAGTAGAGGAGTGAACACCCCAGCTAGAAACCCTTTCTCCCTGAATATCCAGTGCGCATTTCTTAGATGTAGTCTGTGCACATGTTCTGGTTCTGCATCTTTATTCACGTGCTCTGTAGAATATGATTTTCTCTTATTTAAGTCACCTTTCCATTCTTAAACCCCCAGTCAGAGTTCCACTTCTGTCACCAAATCATCCTTGACTCCCTGGAATTCAAGTGGATCTATTTATTGGGCACATGCTTCATCACAAGTATGAGCGCTGTTCTTCTTGAGTGTCTGAAACCCTCATTCTTCACTCCCCTGCTGACGCTTACGATGTCTACCTTGACTCTGGTTATTAATGTCCACGACCCTGCTCTCCTACAAAACATAGTTCTTTGCAATTAAGCTCTCGAGTTTATCTTTGTCTCCCTTGCACTTCCAAGCACAAGGCCCTGTGTCTAATTGATATTTAATAGCTGGTTTTTGAATAAAATAATCAAAGAAGGAGCTGGCCATGATGAATGCTGTCTCAGATAGGCACACATTGGACACTAGAAACAAAGCTCCCTCCTCAGCCCAAATGGGTGCAAGTTCTTTTCAGGGAGGATTATGTACAGGGCAGAGCTGGAGCAACTGCTGGTTATTTCATTGGGCTCTTTATGCCTAATGGTACTTCAGGGGGCAGGGACAAAATGAAAGCTATCAATGCCCAAAGGCTGCCCATTCTGCCCCAATTCCTCAGGACCTCAGATGCTGTAACAAATTACCTTGAGATTGCTTACTGAAAACAGCATCAGTTTATTGTCTTGCAGTTGTGATGTAAGAAGTCTAAGATGAGTTTCGCAGGCCTGAAATGCAGCTGTTGGCAAGGTTATGTCCCTCCTGACCGGTCCAGGCCCCCTTCACTTCCAGCACCTCATGCGCTCCTCAGCTCCGGCCCTTTGCCCCACATCTGTTTCTGCCCTCATCCTCTGCTCTTTTCTGGGCCTCTCCTCTCCGTCTTCCTCTGTCAAGGGCCCTGGCAATGATGAGGGTGCATCAACCAAGTGCTGTGTCTAGTGCAGCTCTTGAGAATCTCCAGGGCAGAGGACTGTGAAGAAATGAAGGCAAGATTGAAAATGTGGAAAGCTGAGGTCAGGCAGAGCCCCTCTCCTGGCAGGAGAAAAGAACCTTCCGGTGACTGCAGCACATTTACTTATACACTCAGCGGGTTGATGTCAGGTGAAACCCCTCTGCCTAGTAACTCGCTCGCCCTGCTCACCTCGGGTGCCCCATGTTCTCGGGGCTGCATCAACGTGTTCACCAGGCTTGTCTCAGGAGCTCTGTGTTCTCTGGCCTGGCCTTGCTCTAGCCCACATGTGTGATCAACCTTCAACTTCAGCTGCTCCCCGCACCTAAGCCAGGGTCATCTCTTCCTCTTAGGGTCCTTCACTTTATCACATTGACCAAATCCCTTTTGCCATGTGAGATAATATGGTCACGGGTTCTGGCTCTGGACTCGACTGTCACTTCTTTGCTCTCTAGGCCTCCAAAGAGAGTTGGGGTTGGTAGATGGCAGGTGTGTTTGTGGTTGATTCCATCAGCCAGTTAGGGCCTGAAGTATTCAGAGTCACTGTCCTGGCATCAAGGTCTGGATTGGTCATTCTTTCTGACTTTCACTGTCTGGAGAGCACCTCTGCCCTTGGGGACCTCCCTCCTGAAGTACACATGGTTCCTACGTTCAGTCTGTTTTCCATAGTTTTATTCTTACAGCATCGAATAATAGGAAAATAGAATGGTGGGTCTGAAACAGATCAATGAGATGGCCTTTTTTTCTTCTCCCCATATAGTAATCTTGAAAAATCATATTTGTCATTTATATGCAGATACTTGCTCAACTCCAGGTAGTGATAATGCTGTTTTCACTTTTAATAATTAAACACCTTCAAAGTCAACTCCCAAGCTGGACCACTCTCCTCTTTAGTGAGTGACTATCTTTTGTCTGCCTCATAAGACACATTGATCATGGACCTCTTACCAGTCACTCTAATAACCAAGACTCATCTCATGATATGGGCCATCAGTAATCTTATCTGCAAGCATTTCCTGCATGCACGCTAGGGATGGACAAGAAATGAAACACAGATGCAATGTGAAATAGTTTGACAATAGAGAAAAACTGTCCCCTGCTCCACGTTGGGGAGAAAATCTCGGTGTCTAGAGGAATCGGCTGAGAGGAGAGTAGCCAGTGTCCGGCACAGTTCCATGAGCACAGGCAGTGTCCCGTTTAAGCTTTCTAGCAGAAACTATGGAAATGGGGTTATGATGGACCCTCTGCCCATAGCCTGGAATAGTCTTGCAAGCCTAGGAGAAAAATAAAGAAAAAGAGAATTATAATAACTGTTGTTAGCATGCCATGTGTCCCATAGGAAGTTTTTACTTTCTTACTCTTTAGAAGTGAAACGTACCCCATGCATTGGGGCTTTAATATCTGTGAGTTAAAAATTAATTTGTAATATTAAATTAATCCAGATTATTTAAACTTACTAGGCAAAATATATAAATCTAAAGTGATATCCTGATGGAAACAAAGCAGCACAAACTATACTTTTAGAAATCATTAGAAACTGCTTTTTAGCTCTCAGTACTTTCTTTAAACTTGACAAACATATTATATTAAAGAATGTGTTTGTTTGGTTGGCAGAGTGTAGAACAAAGCTGTCTAAAATCCTTTCACTGACCTTCTCTGTAAATGCAGTATAATGGTACAGATGTTGGCTTTTAGTTTGCTCCCACGGAGCCTTTTAGCTTGTAGCGGGAGACAGGGTTCTGTGTCTGTCTGGTTTCTGGTCCGCAGGGGCTTGCAGTGGACAGGTAGTTTGAAAGTAGGCTGTGCCCAGGGAGAGCCCTGGCTCCTGACTGTGGTTGGGGTTGGGTTTGCAGGGCACACCTGGCCCATGCAACCTGCAAGGGGTGGCCCTTGGGACGGGAAGTCATCCTGCAGGGCAGAGTGGCGCTGCCTCTTGCACTACCGCAGTTGCATGTTCCTTCCTGTGGCTGAGGGCCTGGTACCCACGCCTGACTTCTGCCCTCTTCCCTCCTCTGGGCAGCTCCTCTCAGCTGGCTGGATCCTCCCTGAGGCCTTCAGTCACCTTGACAAGACCCATCTGCTCTCCATGGGCACCCACCTCTCTGGGCAGCAGGGTAGTCCTGGGTGTGCATGTGTGTGCCCCTGTACAGCTCCAGGTCCAGGGTAGCAAGAAGCCTAGAAAAGGAAACCTTTCCACTTTCTAGGGTTGTGATTAACATGTGTTCAAAGAAGTTTGATAAGGACAAGAAAAATGGTTGCCGACTAAAATTCCCAGCGTGTCCTTTGCTGGGTATTTTTTCTGATGACTTCTAGGGTTGGACGGTACACATGCAGCTCTTATCCTATGAAAAAGAGTGGAGTATGGGTCTGTGGGGTTGCATTTTTTAGGGAGTAAGAGAGGAGACCTGGAAGGCTCTGGAAGGCTCAGTGGTCTACACATCTGTGACTGGACTTGCTGCTATGCAGTGCACACTTATTTGTTTGGATAGATTTGCCTCAGTAGCTGGGACTTTCAGGCAGCTGTGGTGAACCTATGGCACACGTGCTGCAGTGGGCCATGTGTTACCACTGAAAGCTCTAAAAGGTTCACCTTCACGGTTGTGGGGGGTGATGTTCTGCTCTAACCTGACTTCCTTGATCTGTGGTATGTGGTTTTCCTCGGGTGTGGCTTTGATGGCATGGGCAATGTTGGCATCTACTGCAGTCAGCTGGGACCCCACATGCAGAGGTGGGTCTCCACTAACACCTTGAGGGTGAGGTGTGGTAACTCCAGCCTGCTGCTTCTTTCTGTGGGGCCAAGCTGGCCTCCCAGGGCCTCTGCTGAGTGGCCACCTCCTCTCCTCATCCTGCTCCCCAGGCTGCTTCCTGATTGTCCCAGGAAGGTTTTAGTGTCTCAGATCTGTTTCTGAGCAGCTCAACCTGGGACACACCTAGAGTTCATTAAATAAATTGTGGGCTTCCCCTAGAAGGTAGTTGTGCGGTCAGAAAAACTGATAGTTTAGAGGTATAATTATGGATTCACAAACCCATTTATAATTGATAGTGAGAGGAAAACCACAGTTGGCCAAATAATTAATTTTGTAAGAAAAAGGTGAGGATGGATGTACTGAAAATGCATAATAAGAATTAATTTCAAAATAAAGAATAGTGTCTTTTTTCAACTTGCTTGCTTGGGTTTCCCAATTTTTCTACATTACAAACTATAGCTAGAATTTGTTGGATGCTTGTCATGTGTTATGGTTAGGATCAAAATGTTCCCCCAAAGGCCCGTGAGCTTAGAACTGGGGCTCCTTGGAGGCAATTTGATCATGGGACGCTAACCTTGCTGACCTCACTGACCCACTGCTGAGTTCACAGCTGAGAGCTGTGAGGAGGTAGGGCTGGCTGGAGGAAGTGGGTCCCCGAGGGTGTGACTTGCTAGGGTACATGCTTGTCTCAGGGCTCTTCCTCTCTTTCTGTTTTCCTTCACTTTTTTTTTTTATTGGTACTGGGGATCGAACTCATGACCACCGCTTGCAAGGCAGGCACTTATGCCGCTGAGCTAAATCTCCAGCCCCCTCTCTTTCTGGCCTTTACTCTTGCTCTCTGCTTCTGGGCTGCTATGAGGTAAGCAGCTTTCATATGGGATCCTGTTTCTGCCTTGGGGCTGGCCAATCATGGGAAAACATTTTGAAATTGTGAGCCAAAATAAACCATTTCTCCTCAAGCTGACTTTCTCAGAGCTTTGATCAAAGCAATGAAAATCTAATCTTGTACAGGAGTCTGTAATAAGCACTTTGTACACATTGCTCAGTCCTTATGATAGCTCAAGAAAATAGGGGTGAGAATAAATTGTGTATTGTGGGTTAGGCAGCTAAAGCATAGACAAATCCACTAACTGACCCCTGTTTGCACAGCTACCAAGCCACAGAGCCATGAAGCAAGCCAATATAATTTCAGAACCCATCCACTAAGCCACTGTGATCCCCTATAAAAGAACATCTCATACAGACCCTGTCTCAGTAACTTTTCTCTTGACACCCACAAGTTAAGGGAAGAAAGCTCACAGTTCATAGAGGTTTTAGCCCATAATCAGCTGGCTCCAATGGAGGATGGCACATGGTAGAGTGGCAATAGTTCATGGTGCTGGCAGACCACAAAAGCAACAAGAAGGGGAAAACTATCTTCTTTTTCTCCCTTATAGTATAAGCAGGATACCTGCCCTAGGACGGATGCAGCTCTCATACTCCCAATCCCAGCATTAGACAATGAACCAATCACAAACTCTAGATTCAGCTACCTCCACAAAGCCCATACTCTATGACTGCATGAGGCATTGGGGAACATCCAGACACAAAGCAAAACACACTCATATTCACAGCAGCATTATTCACAAGAGCTGAAAGGTGAAAGCAGCCCAAATGCTCATAAATGGACTAAAGGGAAAGGAAAACATGTGTATACATACAATTGAATATCAGTTATTTTAAAAAGAAGGAGAGCCTGACCCATGTGATGATGCAGATCAGCCTGAAGACTCATGTTCATCACGGAAGGACATGTTCTGAATGTTTCCACCAAATGAAGCTCTTACAGAAAGGACAGTGAAGGCTGTCAAGGGCTGAGGAGGGGCATGACGAGCTTTTGTGGGGACAGAGCTTCAGCATGGCAAAGTGAAGGGTGCTCTGGGGATGGAGGGAGATGGGTGCAGGGACATGTGGATGTGCCAGGTGCTCCAGAGCTGCGCACGCACACTGTCAATGCTGCACATTCTGTGTCATATTTCACAACCTCCCCCCGAAACTGATAACATAGAGACAGTGAGACAGCAAGGTGTCAAACAGCCTTTGCTTGGCTAACCTTAGTCAGCTCCAATCCTTTCTCTGTGCCCATCTGTGCCCTTCCTTGTGTACTCAATTTTAGCCTGAACACTGCTAAGTCAGTTTAGCAAGAATCTCCTTGTCTCATGATGTCTTTTTATGCCGGCTGCCTCCAGTGAGAATCTAGTTAGGTCATTTCAGTCAGAATCTCCCTTACTCATTGCTTCAGAGTGACTTCTGCTGTTGAAAGAGGTTGCCATGCTGGGTAAATTTTAAATAGAAGGTTTTTTTGCTCATGGCTGTGGAGGCTGGAGAATGCCTTGGGCGAGAGTCTCCTTGTTATATCCCAATGTGACAGAGGCCTTGTGACAGGGGGGTCAAGAAACCAAGCTCCTGTGACCACTCATGTACTCCCACAGTGGTGGTGTCATCCACTCTCAATGGTGGACAGCCTAGTAGTCTCACCACCCAAGGGTCTCTCCTCTTCCTACTGCTACAGTAGCAATTAAATTCCAATGCATGCTCTGGAGGAGACATGCAGACCATAGACTGATGATATGTCCTCTTAGTAATGCTCCATCTGCACAGCCTTTTAAGTTTCTACTTAGCTGAGAACAATCTCTCCCACCCACAGATCTCAGGGCGGCTGTCCCTGTGCCTCTGGCCATGGTCCTGAATGAAGGCTTGCATTGCTTTCATGAGCAACCTTGAGCATATTTTCCTTAACGAAGGGCACCCAGGAATCTTTGTGATCCTCTCATTTTCTGCAGGGAAAACCTTAGCACACCACATCTCCCCATGACTTCTATTCCCTCCAGGAGTAATTTTCTATGCTCCTTTTTATATGATACCTATTTACGGAGGCAGCTGGGGAGCTAAGGGCAGGGTTCTGCTGACCTGGCTTTCCACGCGGCATTGGGATCTGGAGCATTTCCGTGCGTTTTCAGCACTGCTCCCAGAAGCAGTGTTCTGAATCAGATCAATCAGCCCCGTGCGGTCCCTGAGCCAGGCGTTTCAGTGTATTAGTGTCCATCACCATCTCTTAGAATTTGATGGTAGGTGAGATGGTGGTTGTGGCAGTGGAGTTTGAACACGACAGGGATGCCTCACGAGGAAGTTTCAAATGCATCTGTGCCTACTATGGCTTGGTTATCTTTTCAACCATGAATAATTGGCTGTACATTTACTTTCTGCTCTCTGGATTTGGCTGGTCTTATTTTTTAAAAAACAAGCGAGATCTTTATTTTATTAGTGTGGTGCCTCCACAGCCAGATGGTGTCCTTCATCCCTGTGGGAGGGATGCTGCTTGACCACACGTCACGCTTGTAATAAAACGAAGGCTTGCTTGTGTGGCAAGAGGCTGCTGAATATCTCAGACAATTTTCTTTGGAAGTAGAACTGCTGCTGATAAATGTGATACTGAGCAACAGCGGAACAGATTTTTCCTTCTAGTAAATGCATAATCTAATTTCCCATTAGTCTTATGCTTCTGGTGTTATCTCATACTCCCTGAGTGTAAAATCATCCTCAGAACCTGCATTAACTTATAAGCGAGGCATAGGAAGCCAAGTCAATGAAAAATAGCAACTTAGAAATGGCAAGGGCCAACTGGGGCCCAGTCGGTTTCATTATCTTTGCGTGTACTTAGTTTGCCAATTATATTTCCTGGGATTTTTTCAGTGATGGTGTTCAGGAGTCCAATAGGATACAGATCATATCAATTTGGCTTCCAAACGCTGGCAACCAAATTGCTCTACACTACTTTTGGAGGAAATGATGAGAATCATTACAAAGCACTGGGGATATTTGTGGGAAGGGAAGATATTCTGATGTCAGGGCTAAAAGCAGGCTCTTTGTGTGTGTGTGTGTGTGTGTGTGTGTGTGTGCACATGCGTGCAAAGTATTGCTAGTACAAACTATTAGTGCTCACAGTGATTAATTAACATCATCTGGAGACCAAGACCAGGTTCTCTGAACCCTAACACTGGAATTTGCCAGGCTTAGCTGAGTAACTTTAGACTTGGTATTGAGTCAGGGTAGCAGTGATTTTATCTCATTCCTGAGCCTCCCCCTTAACCATATGCCCGGGAACATGGAGATTTTGTTTTCCAGCCATTGAAGGAGTCACCACAGATACTTCTCGCTCATGGTCTTCCATGTGGCAGAACCCGCAGCAGACACTGCAAGGGGTGCTCCAGTGTGTGACAGCCCCTCCTTGAATGCCTGCGAAGTGACGAGAGGGTCTATGTTAGCTGTGTCAGGGGCTGCTGCCCTTTAAACCGAAGGAAGCCTGTAAAGAGGATATAGAGAGAATTTTAATTTTCTCCTTGTGTATTGTTCTAACTGAAATGTTATATATATATATGAGTTGCAGTTTTTATTTCCCACACTCTCCCCATTTTTAATTTTCATTTCCCTACACCCTACCAGTTTGTGAGTATAAATGAAATTATAAGCCACTTTGACTCATTAGTCTCACTTGTCCACATTGGTAGCTATAGCAAAAGTCTTCCCGGTTGCCTCCCACATGGGTGAATTTGCTCACTTAGTGCTTGGCCCATAGGGAAGCCTTGCGATTGTTTTGAGGCAGAGGTTTGGGCCCTGCTAGCTTTGCCTGTGCTTTGAGAGAATGCTGTGTCTCTGTAAGAGCTCATGCTTTTATGTATCAGGGCTCTTGGTTGACTCCAGGTGATGACTGGTTGAGTGGAGTTAGTGGCCCCATGAGGGTTTTAGGGGACCGGCAAACATGTTCGGTCCAGCTCCCTGTCTTTCATGGTTTACTGTTCTCCATTGTGAAAAGCTCCAGTGCTGTCCAACACAAAGGCATTTTCCTAGAGATCAAAATGTGCAGAGACATGGACGCATGGACGTAGATCTATGTCCAGTTGTGGGTTTTGACTCCCACAATGCTGTTCTCAGATGCAGTCTTCACTTGCATGCGTGGGGGTTTCGATACCCAGCAACACTGTTGTTCCTGATTTAACAGAGGGTGAACAGTTGATTCAGAAGTGATGCATGATTAGTTTGTTAAGCAACTATCACAATACAGATAAAATCTCATTATTTTGACAACAAACCAGTGCTCTGTGGCCAACTCTGGGGCCCCGAGCCAGGTGAGGCTGTATTTAGAGCCACACCAGCTTCCTGGAACTCTACCGTCACATCAGACAGGTGCCACCACTTTCATCTTTAGTAGCTCAAGTCCTGACATTGATTCTAGAAGAGAGCTCTGGTGCTTAAAATAATAAGAAACACCCAGTGCAGAGTCAAATTCATCTTTACGGTGTGTGCGTAATAGAGACACAAATATGCAAGGACACGCAACTGGGAAAAGCTGCTTAGACGGAAGGACAGGGTTAGAGGGCTGACTGTACATCTTACTCTGATTCTGAAAGCAGTTCTTCCTGGTGCAGCTGTCAACGACTTTACATTTGCCTTCCAGCTTGTGTTGAGTTCTGCAAGAGGGAGACAGGCTCAGAGGAAAACGGTTCTCTGTGTGATTAACACAATGTGTCCTCTCCATAGGAACAGTGATCCATCAGGCATTTGTGGAAACTCTGCCAAAACCTAGCATCTCTTTCCAGATTCAAAAATGACGTTCTCAAGTGGTGAAATGTATCCCACGCTATGGGTGTGCAAATGTTGAAAAAACAAAAACAACACCAGAAGCATTTCAGGAAAAACCAAGATGCTATCTGTCATCTGACCCACTAGACAAAAAGCAGCTGCTGGGGAAAAATATAATCAGGCAAGGCCAGCCATTACTGGAGCCCTGTAATAGGCAAAAAAATAAAATAAAAAAATTGTGTTTTTCACTGAAACTAATGATGGTTCTGTTTCCTTCGTGAAGCAGCTGTAGCCGCACCCCAAGTGCCGGTGAGATCTACAGTCACCCAAAAAGTCAGGGTCTTGAACAATTAGGACACAAGTTCATTGGAATAAGGCAGCCCCTGTCTTCTTGAGGTAGATCACCAGATGATATCCCTGCTTGTGACAGGAAGAAATTAAGATCTTTTGGCGCTAATCAGTGCATGAAGATGCGTGGACAGAGAGACCCCGGGGTCCCCTGCGTGGGCGCGGTGGGGAGACCAGCTGCCACCCAGGTGGCCGCACCTGGGGCAGCACCGTCTGGAGGGAGCAGTGGCGGGTGACAGACGCGGGTATTTGTGAGGCTATGTTGCATCCAAAATGCATCCCATGGAGAGGGAGCTCACAGGAGGCGGAGGGGTGCTCCATTCTGTGTCCTAGGGCAGTGTGGGCTGCTGTGCCGGTGGCTCCTGATGACCTGGTTGACTAATAGTGGGCGGCGAGCGGCTGTCAGGGCAATGACTGGTCTGCGTTTCCCCTTGGCAGACACAGTGCTGTGCAGATTTCTGCTTCCTGGGACTCACTCAAGCATTGGGCCAGTGAAGTTCCAATGGGTTGGAGCCTCTTCCTCCAGCAGATGGTCCAGCAAATTGTTTTCCTGCTGCCACTGCTTCATCAGGCTTTACTGACTCAGCAGAGGACTTCACTGCCTGTAGGACTCAGGCGTGTCCCCCCAGTACTTGTTTCTCCCCTGCTCTCCTGGGGGGTGGCCTTTGGGTCACCTTTGTGGTGGCCATGACCAATCATCTACACTGTGCCTCCAGGCCAAGGTGGTCATCTGCATGGTGCCCTGGGCCTACCTGGCACTGCAGGTCTCTCCCTGGAGGCTCTGAGCTAGACTTCCTGCTCCAAGCAGGACACAGGTAAAGGTGACAGAAGCTATCTTCAGTGACACTCCAAAAATGCCCATCACCTGATACCCATTTTTTCAACCTTATTTTATTGTATTAGCACGTGTTTGCAATACACGATGTTTGCATTCATATTAGGTACATGTATCCAACATATATTGATTCTTTTTATTTCCCTCTTCTCTCCATCCATCTCCCTCCCTCCATCTTTAGATTCCCCTTTCCTTATTATTATTGTTAGTACTATTTTAGTTCCTGGTTGTGACATATAATGAGCATACTCACTGTAAGAAGTTAGTACCTGCACCCAACACATTTGACATCTTTTTATGTCCCCTTCCCGTCCTCCTCCCCCAACCCTTGGTCTCTTGTTCCCCTTCCCATTTGCAAAAGCTCTGTCTCCCTCTTTCCAATGCTCAGTCTTCTATTCTGCTCTTTATTTGTACTCTGAACTACTCCAATGAGAGAAAGCATACAGTCAGTATTGAAGCTTATGTGTCTGAGTCATTTCACTTAATATTGGTTTTCCAAAGTAAATTCATTTTTTTTTTGTTTTTTTGAGACAGGTTCTCACAATGTAGTTCAGGTTGGCCTTGAACTCACTCTTTGGTCCAAGCTGGTCTTGAACTCACAATGATCCTCTTGCCTCTACCTCCCAAGTGTGGGGATTACAGGTGTATGTTACATGCTCAGCAAGGTATATTCATTTTTTAAATATGCAGTTCAAAACTATTGCCACACAGACCCTTCTGGAATAACTGAGTTTCTGTAGCTTCAGACCTCGTGCATTGCGTTTCTCCAGCCGTACTAGATTGCACTGAAATTACAGCACTAGGGAAGCTGGTTTTAATGCCCCGGTTTGTGCTGGGGAGCTCTGGTCTCATGTGATGAACCAGACTTTCATTTTCTATTTAATAAGTGCCCTTATTGCTCATGCATTTTTTACCATCAGCAGATGCCACATTTCTAATGACAAATAAAGGCAAACAGAAAGTTACAAAGACAGGATTGTGTTGGCAAATCCAGATCAGTTCCTCAGTGCAGGTATCAGTCCCCCTTGATATTATGTCACTTAATTGAACCAAAGTCCTGTTTGGGCTTTTTCCTTGCTTTCCAAGGGACTTCATTCTTCTGCAGTGGAGTAGCTATGGTAGGCTCTGGGCTCACTCTTTTGTGTTCAAAACTTTAGGTCATGGCAAAGAGCCCTTCTGGCATCTGAATACAGTCATAAATTTTTTTATGGGAATTATATATACAGAAAGAATGGCAGTCACTGAGAGATGATGAGTATTCTTGAAAAGGTTTGATTTAAGGAACACATGGTCAGAGGTGAGAGAAACAAAGTAGCTAAAGTAGAAAAGGCAATTTTTTTCTTTAATTAGATTTTATTGGTACATTTTAGGTGTAGATAACAATCACATTCATCACAGAGTTTGTACCTGTATGTGTTATGACTTGGCTGCTTTTTAGAAAAGGTGATTCTTTAACCGACAGGTTAAGCAGGTGTGACAAATCTCAGTGTGACTTGTTCCAGGCACTCAAGCAGTATTGTTGGCACTGGGTCTCAGTCCTTATTAGGGCTCTATTCTTCTGCATACATTGGCTTCACTCATGTCCATTAGCATGACAGGAAAGACAACTCATGACCACCAGGAGCCACATACTTTTTCCAAAGGGAAGAGAGAACCACTCCTTTTCCCAGGGTCTGCACAGCATATCTCAAGAGAGGTTCTGGTTATCCCCATGGGGAGCTGGAGACATGGCCTGACCAGGTGCAACCGGTGCCTGTGACAGTGAGAGTGAGCATATTATTGATCATGAACAACCCCATTGAGACTACATAGAGTGGTGGGAGGATTGATTGATTTCAAAGTGAAAAATCTTTGGCTGGTTAAATGGTACTCACCCCAGGAGCAGCCATGCAAAGAAGAAAACCAAGAGGAAGCTAACCCCTTCTTGTGAGCCAGCTGGCATGTGGGCATGGGATACAAGAGGTGCCAAAACCCTCTCTCCCAGCAACCAGCTGGTCTGGAGAAACACAGGCTGAGGTGATAGCTACTGAAGTAAAAAAATCAACTTAATGCCTGTGTTGCTTGATTGACTTTTCAGGTCTATAGCTAGCAGTTTGAGCACCTATTTAGTGGATAACAATATATAATATAGCAGCTACGGGCGATCTCCTTCTGAAGGTGGTGGCCATTGTTAATTCCCCATTATCTTTTTTTTCCACTGTTTTGTTTGGCTTTATGCTGTTTTCTTTTGTTTGATTTTATTATATCTGATGGCAGGGGCAGCTATTCTGAAGATAACAAGATAGATATTATGGTAGCCATCGTTGATTTCCTATTACCTTGTTTTGAAGTCCTGCATCACTTTCATTGTTTTATTTTGATTGGTTTTATTCAGTTCTGTTTTGCTTAATTTTATTATATTTGATAGTATGGGCTTTTATTTTGAACATAACAAGAAGCATCATGGTAACCACTGTTGATTTCCTATTACCTTGTTTTGAAGTTCTCTATCACTTTCACATTTTCTTTTGATTGCCTTTATTCTGTTTTATTTTGTTTGGTTTTATTCTCTTTAAAATACCAAAAATGGTGCAAGCAGGGCTATTCTCTGGGGTGCAGCAAATCTCTCAGCCGTGGGGAGACAGCCTCGGGAGCATTGGATGATTAAGTAGAGATGGATTCTTCTGGCTTTTAGTTGTAGTCAAGCACTTGTAAAAAAATCACTGACTCATAAGTCACCTGCAAAGCCCAAGATAAACTATTGCTCAAATTGGATCTTGTCATGGCTGTGCTTGGAATGTGCCAACTACACTGGAGTTTCTTGTTGTCTTCTTTTTCAAAGATCTTTGGGATTCTTCAGTTCAGCAGAGTGTCCCCAAATGAAACCACTTTATTTCATCTCACACGGAAACCTGCGTCTGCTATGAAATAGTAGTAGTTAGGTGATGATGATAAGTGGATAGCTTCTGTAAGAGTGATTACTGCAAGTGTTTTTCAGGCACTGTGCAAAGCTTATCACATGCTTTAAAAGAAAGCCATAAACATTATGAGGTAGGTTAGATTTTTAAATTTTCACTTTTGTAAATAGGCTGAGAGAAGCTGAATCACACAGCAGTGGACAAGGACCTGGGACAGACTCCCTTTGTCTACACGAAGCCTGTCTCCAGTCTGCTGGCCACAGCTCCTCTCTGGCTACCAACTGCCCCCACCAACCTAAGACCCAGGCAGAGCAGCCATGTGTGCAGTGGAGGCAGGGGGACGCGAGCAGCTCTTTGGAGGGGAGGTGACTTGCATCTTGAGTGACTTAGGGCATCTTTACTTGGTATAGTTCCTCGGTGTCCTTCCAGTTCTCAACTTCTGACCATAATCACTTTTACCTCATTTCCCATTTAGAAAAGAAGTGCACCTGCCTGCCAGGGTTCACTGCCTTTGCAGCCATGCAGAATTACTACATTATTACTATATTTTACAAATGGAAGTGCAACTCCTAACAACAAAGCCCCCTGAATAGAGCAATGTCCTTTATTGTCAAAGACTGTATATACTAGTGTGATGTGAAAATAATAATAAAAGTGGGATAGTTTGTGGCCAACCTTGGGGGAAGGTTAGGACTGTAACACATGAATTAACTCAGGGTAAACTATGCAGGCATGGGCACCACCAGAGAATATTCTCAGGAGTAACAGGAAATTCAATGTCCATGTGTAAAACAGGTCAACAGTCTGCATTCTGGGGCTTTATTTCTTATGAAGGGAATCTGGTATTTTCCTCTCAATGGCTCCACTTAAGTTCTGGTGTGTAACATAATAGCAGAGTTTATGGGACCCTTGTCAGAAAGGACTTGGACCAACCTGACTCAAGTTCGGTGGGGGCCAGAGTCCCCGTAATGGTCTGGTTGGAAGGCTGAGCTTCTGCAGAGCTTTGGGGGATCAGGGAAGCCATGCTTTTAGCAGATGGAATAGTTTCTCAGGGTCTTCCGAAGTACTCACGTCCGTGGGTCTCTTCTGTGAACCCCCAGTCCCCAGGAGATTCTTCTAGTGCCCAGCCTGGGGATGGACACCTGGCTGCCTGTGTTGTGGGGACCATGGTTCTGTACTCAGAGTTCCTGGGGACCCCAGCCTTGACTCGCTCTGCTGGGACACTGCTGCTGCTTCTCTCTGACAAAATGGAGCTCAGCCTTCCTGGCACGAAGGAGGTCCGGCCTGCTGCACCCTGGGGAGATAGCAGCCAGGACTCTCCTCCTGCTACGTCTGCACCTTGTCCTGGACTCTACACCCCCCGAGCAGCCCTGTGCTCAGCAGCACTCTGACTTCCAGTCTCACCACTGCCAGCTCTGTTTTCTCTCTAGCTGTGGCTTTGTGTGTGTTAGTGGGATGTCAGAGGAGCTGTGTGGACCCATGTGTGCAATCTGTCCAGTTTTCCTGGAGATTTGCAGCCCTCTTAAGGACTAAAAATACAGCTGTAAGGGTTAGTAAATTCAATACCCTCACTGTGTAAGACTGTTTACCCAAGTTAGCAACCCAGAGCATTTTTTGTATATAGTGGATTCTTAATTACTGACTTTTTAGTACTAGAAACATAAATATAGCACATTTGGGCTTATTTCTCCACAGGAGAAAGCATAATTTTATGTAACACCCAAGCCAAGGGATCATTTTTGCAGAACTTAGGATGGGATTTGGGGTATTGAGTAAAAATGATTTTATTAGGTTAGTAAACATTTTTGCATGCCATCTTGTGCAGCAATATGTTTTTAACTCAGCTTCTTTAAGCAGAAACACAGCAAAACAGAGCCCAAAAACTTCCGAATGTGTGCAGCGTAAATTCATTACTCAAGCTTCTGATCCTCACTCCGACAGTGCTGTGGTCATCAGGGTCTTGTGCCCTAGCAGAGAAGCCACAGTGTTGGCACTGATGCTGGCTTGGGGAAGAGAGGGTCGGGTGGGGCCCTCTCCTTGCTGTCACTCTACCCCTCTGAACCATGCACTGGAGAGAAGGGTGAGGATGGTAATGCACCTTGGAAGGAGTTACAGCCTCTGCACTGAGACTGTCCACCCTCTGCCCTCTGCACATGGACGTGGACCCGGAGGCTGCTGGAAGAGATGTGGCTGTGTGTCCAGTATTGAAGCTGAGGGTGTGGCCCCCAACCCCAGCTAAGCTCACCCTCAGGGAACTGTGCTGCTCTTCCTCGCTGTGCTATCAAGGCCAGCCTGAGACATGACCACTGTCCATGTCCACTTTCACTGAGAGTAGGCTATCCTCTGAGTGCCCCTTCCTTCCTTTCTTCCTTCCTTCCTTCCTTCCTTCCTTCCTTCCTTCCTTCCTTCCTCAGGACCTGAAGCATTTTCCTTCTATTATATGGAAACTCCATGACTTTACATCTGTCCTCTCTCCTAATATTTGTTTCCTCCCATAAGTGTCCCAGAGAGCTCACATATGCCCAGCAATGGGGGTTCATCCCTGGGGCCCCTTCCCTTCCATGCAGGGACTTAACTGGCCTAACAGGCAGTCTGCTGATCATGCTTATCCAACCCAGAAGGTCTTTGCTTCCTAGGACCACTGCACTGTAAACACGAGACGCCAATGGCAACGGTGTGAAGGTAGGAATTCACTGCACTACCTGGTTAGAAACGAGGAGCACAGTGGACTTTGGTACCCTGACCTCGGAGGGCCTTGTCTCTTGTCACTTTTCTTCGGAGTGTGTTTGGTTTTAGGCACAGTTTCCCACATGGTTTCGAAGGTGGCCACCATCACATAGAATTGACATCTTGCCAAAATTAACTGCGACAGAGAGAAAATGTGTTCTCCAGATTGCTCCAGAGCAGCTCCTGAGATGCCCGGGAGGGCCCTGAGCATCTGGGTTCCAGAGCTGGGGGCAGCAGCAGATGGGGCACTCTGATTGGCTGGGCCCACAGTCCTGAAGGAGGAGGTGGGGACATGACTGCTTCCGACTTCATTTCTGGCCAAACTGAAATAAACCTACAAGAAAGGAAACAAAACCTGAACCAAAAGTGACCGACAGTCCTGGAATGGAGGTTAAATGTTTCCCTTCTGAAACCTTCCTGACGCTTGGGACGCGTGCAGATCTCACGGCCCTTCCCTGCCAGAACGCCAGATGGAAGGATCCTAAGTGGGAGTCCAGCCTAGGGCAAGCTAGCATCTGGGGGGAGGGCTTGTCTCAAAATTAAAAGGGCTGGGGATCAGTATGCGATGAAGCCCTAGGATCAATCCCAGTGAAAGTCAAGGCGTAACTCAGCCACGCCCTCACTGGTTCCCGCACAGCGTCTTTTCTCTGCTTTCCCCTTAAGCCCTTGCCTAGCTCTGGCCCATGTGTTTCTGAAACTTCTCTCTGTGGTGGAGTAAAATGTGCCCACAGTCATGGCCAGTAGTGTGAAGAGCACATAACGAGCCAGTGAACACAAGTATTTAAAGTGATGTTAGATGTAACGGGGTCCTCTCTGATGAGGTAAAGCCCCCCTAGGGTCTTCACAAAAACCACCCTTCATCCAAGCCTTTTTCTAATTTGGTAGGTTTTATTTGATCATTGGCATTTATGTTAAAATTTGTCATTTGTTAAAATTTCTTATGGTAAAATTTCTCTGGTTTAATGAATTCTGTTTTATTTCAAATGTGTTACAATGTGGAAGCTTCATTCTAGCCTCACTAGTTCACGAGTGAAACTGGAACATTAATACTGTTTTCTTAGTCACTTTATATTGCTCGGACTCGGTACCCAACACCCACTGTTCAAAGGAGGAGCAGTTGCTGTGGCTTGTGGTACAGAGGTGCAGTCCATGGCTCCAGGGCAGGAAGGCTGAAAGGAAGCTGAGAGAGAGAGAGAGGAGCCCAGGGAGGGAGACGGCCCTTCCAGGTCATGCCCCAGGGACCCCTCTTTCTACCAAACCCTACCTCCTATCAGCAATAAAACCCTTTTATCCAGCCCCCACCCAGCCCTACCTTTCAGGGGACATCTAGATAGAAGCAATCACAGCACCTCATAATAATTCCTTAGAACAAAGATATCTTTTTGTCTCCTGCTATACCTACCATGCCTCAAGAATTAAAAATCATGACTGTAGTTTTAGTACGCTGAGCCCCTGTATCCTGAATACTCTTGTAAAAGCTGTGTGTTGTGCTCTGGATTGGAGATGGAGAACAGATAAAAGAGGTCTGGGTTATAAAAATAAACAGGCCATTGTCCCTGCACTAGGGGGAATGTTTGTCCTCGGGGGTTGCTGTGAAGCTTGTACCTCAGCCCGGGTCCCACACCGATCATTGAACAGCAGAAGCGTTGCCAGCCTCACAGCCTGAGATCAGGGCTATGTTTGTGGTGCTGAAATCCAAGCATGCGTGTGCTTCTTAGAGTCAGTACCAAAAATATGACCTGGGCCCCGTGAGTGTGGCCTCTCATGAGCGTGGCCCCCTGCCACTGAGGCGTAGACCGTTCCTGACTGCTGTGGAACAAGTGCTCCTGAAACTGCACGCTCTCCTGTCTCTGTAGCTCCTCATTCTCGCTGGCTTGCAGACCCCAGGACTCATCTGCAAGGGACTTCTCCTCTGCCTTCCTGCCACATGTCCCCAGCTTTTACTCTTGCTCTGAAAACCCTCCACTGAGGTTAATGCCAGGAGCGTGGGGGAAGACCCGGCTGTGGCCCACATGGCTCTCATTTCATTCCCCTCTGGATGTTGTTACGGGAGACTGCGGACATGAGGAAGGAGGGCCCAACCCCAGGGCCCTGTGCGAGCTGGCGAGGTGGAAAGAGTGTGACTGCAGAGCAACTGGGTCTGGGTGGATCCTGCCCTCCTGCTGCCGGGTGCCCCCTCCCAGGGCCACAGTGACACAGACCCACCAGCTTTGCTAGGAATTTCAGTGCACACAGAGGGGAGGCGTGATGTCACCATCACTTAGTCCTACACTTATTGATCGGTGAGTTGTAACCAAATTAATTAGTTGCTGAGGCACAGGGCTGTCAAATCGTGTTAAATGATTTTATATCCCAGACAGAGATCAAAATCTGCTCATTCAGTTTAAGATGCAATACTGTAATGACCAATATTAAATTAGGGTCTTATATCATAGCACCTGTGTCACACAGCTTTTAAAGTTTTCTTCCCCCAGGAGAGTCTGCAGCTTTTTATGTGTACACATTTATGCCTCTGTGTCTGGACTGACTGACAAAACCTTGCAGAATGAGAAAATCATGTATGTCCGTCCTTGAGGAGACTCACAAGAGGCAGGGGCACCTTTCAAACCAGGAAAGCACAAAAATTCCAAAGCAATCAAAGAAGAGCAATGCTCACCTTCTGAGGAGGAAAGATTCTCAGTATGGTTTCCTGGAGAAATCACTCTTTGTTTGAAACCTGGAAAAGAAATAAATCAAGGGACAGGAGCAAGCCATGGAACCAAGTCACACCCTGGGAGACTCACCTGGGGCCTGTCTGTGGCAGCTCTGTGTACTGGTCCCTGTGCTGGGATGCACGGTGGGACATGGGACGTGTGCTTGCTCCCCTCCGCCCTCAGGGCCTCACTGTCCCTCCTTCCAGCTGTTGAAAACGCTTCTGACTCGGTTAGGACTCTCTTTGCTGCTCTGAACACCCACACACTCAGAGAGCTGGGTGTCTCTGTGGCTAATGTTCCTGCTGGCCATAGGCACTGTCTTGTGCCATTTCCGAGACCCTGTCTATTGCTCCTGTCCCCTCACCCCCAGCATTGTTAACCTGTCCTTCCCACTGTGTCCAAGGACCTCCCTCCCAAGCTGCTGGCTCACCTGCTGAGGACAGCGATCTGGCCACACCAATTCCCCCACCTTGAGACCATTAGGGGGACACATTGCTTGAGGCACAGGGGCACCCATACCCATGTGGCACTCAAGTGCTCTCGGCATCTCCACTCGCCCTCTCTGCCTCCTGTCTTGTCTTTCCATCCCACCCAGCTTGGGCCTGCCGGGTGACAGGGGACACTGAGAACATGCTGACTTCTTCTGTCCCAGCCTCTGCTAAGTGGGTTGCTCTATTTTCAGTGGTTTCCTAACCCTTTTCTGTCTACTAATCTTTAGTCTTTGGGATGCAAAGCTCTTTGTGAAACTCTTCTTGAACACAAATCTCCCAGGAGAACCTCTGGCTTCCTGCAGAGCCCCTGTGCTCCCATGATGCTTTCCTGGTTCTGGTTCTATTTCTTGTTACAGTGTAGCCGTGGGTGTGTCTATGTGCTCAACTGTCCAGGAGGACTGTAAGAGCAGGAAGCAGGTTTTACCTGGGGATATCATACAGTAGAGGAGTCAAGTGTTGAAGACTCCACCTCCATAAGTTTAAAATATTGCAATCCTGCAAGACAGCTGGGACTCTCCATTTCCTTGCGCTGATTGGTACAAGATTAGGATTTAACAAAAGTAAGTAGCTCCTTTGGTTCCCTGGGAGAGCTTGAAGCTGTTACTGGGATGAACAGAGGAGAAGATGGTAGTGATGATGGTGGAGTAGCAGGTCACCAGGCATCTCAGGGGTGAATGGGAGTCGGGCCTGTGACTCGTGAGAGCCAGGGGCACTGAGTGAGCTCTCAATTCATCTCCCTGTTTTCTCTGCTCTGTTTCCAGAGCCGGGGTTAGGAATATTACCAATGTGCTAGTCACAAGTCTTTTGCAGCAGGTGATGGAAATCCAACCTCAACTCAGTAGAAGGAATGGAACAAGGAATGCAGGCTCCGGTGACTCAGAGGTCCCTCATTGTCACACTCAAGTCCAAGGACTCAAAGGATACCATGGCACTCACACTCACTCTCTGCATTCCTCAACTCTATTCTCATGAAGATGTGCTTCCCTCTCAGATGCCACACAGAGCCACAGGCAACTTGGGGACCTAAGAACAAGTGTGTCTCTCTCTCCTGGGACCTCATGGAATCCCAGGGATGAATGTCATCAGCCCAGCTCTGATCCACTGCCTGTGCCCAAGCAACCACCACCCCTGAGTCAGCAGTGGGTTCTTGGACCAGGTCTGGAACAGGGCTCCATCCCTGTCCACCTGAGAAGGGGCTGCGGTCACCCTTAATGCACAACGAGGAAGAGTGAGGTCGGAGGGCGTGACGGTTAATTTTATATGCCCTCCTGACGCAGCGAAGGGAAGCCCAGCTGGCTCATGAAATACTGTTCCAGAAGAGATTAGCACATCAGTAAGTGGATGAGTAAAGATCACCTCCCCCATGTGAGTGGGCATCCCTACACTGTCATGGACTCAAAGAAACAGGTAGAGAAAGGGTGCATTGGCTCCCTCCTTGAGCTGGGCTATCCATGCTCTCACTCCCTTGGGCAGTAGAAAGCCTGATTTTGGTTCTTTGGACTCTAGGACTTGTGTCACAGACTCCTGAGGTCTCAGACTAAACTGACTAAATGGACTAAATTGTGCTGCTAGCTCTCCTGGAGTCCAGCCTGAAGGTGGCTTCTGGTTGGACAGCTCAGCCTCCTTCATCACACAAGCCCGTTCGTGGGGCGCATCTTCTCGTTTTGTCTGCATGGAGCCCACAGGTTCTGATGCTCCGGAGAAACAGAAACACACAGAGGTTTTGCAAAAGGAACTAGTCAGGGATACAAAGGAGTGTAGCAGATGTCACCTCGTGAAGCCAAGGTACGCCCGTGTGGCAGCCACAGGAACCCTGGTGAGTATGCATCAGGAGAAGGTAGAACGAGAAGGAGAAACTATGATGTTCCGGAGCGATCACTCTGATTCATTTCAGTTAACTAAGGACAAAAGGGAAAAGCAAAGGGAACACAGTGAAAGTGATACTTGAGCACTTGAAATATCATCCAGAAATATCAGCCCGAAACATGAGCTATCGGGATCACCAGGAATGTCTGCGCTGAGCAGGAGGAATGTGGGCTCCTCGAGGCGCCTTCAGGCCCATTCACAGCGGCACCAGCGCCGTCCAGGGCTACTGCCGCAGCAGCGGGAGCGGCCCCCGCGTGAGTGCCGGCCCTACCGTGTGCATCAAACCTACCTCCTTCTTTGAAATGGTAACACACCTGGCCCGGGTGGTTATAATAATGGAGTTTAAATTGGTGGATACAGATGCTATAATTTTCACTAGGTTGTTATCCTTGTGTGGAAATTTGAAGGATCCATTCAAGCTGCATCTCAGGGTCGACGCGGGGAGGTGCGGAGACTGCAGATGCTCTGATTACCTTGGCTCTCACGCCAGCCCCTTCCTGCTTCATCCATCCTTCACGCCAGGGAGAGTTGTCTTTCTCAACCGCCAATCTGATCACGTTTCCTGCCTGCTTAAAATCTCCTGATGGCTCTCCATTGCCATCAGACTGGGTAAAGTCTGGAATCCTAAACGAGCTCTTCAAAGCTCTCTCATTTCAGCTCCGTGTCCCTCTCTCCCACTCTTGCTGTAGACTCAGGGCCACTTTCTGCACTCCTGCACACTCAGCTCTTGCACACCTCTGGATTTGCTCACACTGTTCTCAACCTGTGTGTGCCTACTCCAGCTTTTCTCTTGGTGACTAACCCCCAACCCCCTGGCCTTCTAGTATGTCCCCTCCCAAGAGCTAGCCATTCTGTTTCCAGTCCCCCCTAACATACTCTCACTGAAGAGTGCTCACCTCACTGGCTGACTTGAGTCCTGGACAGCATCGTTGCCTTTTAGATCACACCTGCTGGCATAATGCCCAGAACTTACCTAGCACCCCATGCCTAGCACTTACCTAGCACCCCATGCCTAGCACTTACCTAGCACCCCATGCCCAGCACTTACCTAGCACCCCATGCCCAGCACTTACCTAGCACTCCATGCCCAGCACTTACCTAGCACCCCATGCCCAGCACTTACCTAGCACCCCATGCCCAGAACTTATCTAGCACCCCATGCCCAGCACTTACCTAGCACCCCATGCCTAGCACTTACCTAGCACCCCATGCCCAGCACTTTGGGGGCTGGATGCATGGATGGGTGGGTGGGTTATAGGTATGTTGATGCATGTGTGGCTGCATAGGTGAACGGGTACATGGGTGAGTTGGTGGCTGAATTACAGGGAGGTGAGTGACTGGCTAGATGACTGGGTAGGTAGGTGAATGGTCTCCACACCAGCTTTCTCATCCCCTTGTGTCTCCTGGGTCTGTAGATGTGGGGGAGTCTTTTTCTTTTCTTATCCTCCTCTTTCTTCCCCAAATTCCCTCACCCTAGCCTTGTCTCTCAGAGCAGCTGGGGAGAAGGTAAGCAGGGCTCACAGCAGGACTGAGAGCTGCAGCCCCGAGAGAGGAAGAGGTGAGCTGGGCTTTGGGATGAACACAGGGCAACTCTATGCTGCTGATTCCAATAGCTTTTCCTACTGAAGCCCTGTCTTGTCTCTTTCCTACACCTGTGTCTCAGCTTCCCGCCTTGCTCCTGGAGACCTCCGGCCCACTGCAGCTGTGGAGAGAGGCCGTGGCCTCAGGTTTCAGACCCTGGGACTGTGAGGACACGTGCTTGGTGGTGGTAAACTGCACAGTTTTTGGCATTTGTTACAGCAGCCTGGGCGGCTGAGATGCATGCATCGCTCCCTTGCATGCTGAGCAGCTGGAGACCTGCTGTCTGCACTGACTGAGTTCCTGCAGGTTTTAAAGCCCAAGAGAAGGGCCCTGACTACAGCACCTGGCAGATTCCTGCCATGGGTGGGGATTTCAGCACCCGCCTGGCCTCTCAGGGCCTGATTCTTTTCACACTTTTGAATATTCGGATGGTTGTAAAATGTGAGATGCTTAAAGTCACAAAAACATAAAAGAAGCCTTAAATGAAAAGCAAATCAGATCTTTCAGATGGCTGCTACTTGGGTCCAAACATTCTCTGGCCTCCTGGTGGGATGCTATGCCCTGGAAGCAGGAAGCAGCGCTCCCCTGTGGCTGTGGAATCTTCACCCCAGTCTTCCCTGGGGCTGCTGAACTTGCTCTGTGCTCCTGCCTGGACACGCTGGAGGTGCACCTCACCCTACCCAAACTCCAACTCTGTGCTTCTCTGCTTTCTGTCTGACAGACTTTGTTGAATACCATTTGTCCCTGTTGTCAGGAAAATGTCCTTTCTCTGGTGAAAGTTTGGAGGTGACTGTGAAGAACCTGGGGCAACTCTGAGGTCAGGGGCTACTGGTCTGGATGGCCACAGCCGCTCTGCTCTGTGGAGCTTCTGGAAACGCAGCTTGGATAAACAATGCTCCTGTCAATGGGCCCTGTGGTGGAGCCCTATAAGAACAGGAACCTTTTGTTATAGCTGACTCTGATGGCTGTGCATGGAGCCCACATTTTTTGAAAGCATTAAACCCAAAATGCTTCCAGAAGTTTGCACCAAATTTCAAGGTCTTCCAGCTAGCTTGGGAGATGAGAAATTTCTAACCTCAGGTTTGGAAGAGAAGGGTAGGCAAGCCCGCTTGAGGCCATCTGGACAATGGGCATCTATATTGGTCTGAGGAGGTCAAGACATATGAATTCAGGACACATGGAGTCACTGTGGAAGCTGGCTGATGACTGCTACCTGCCCTCACAGATGGCTGAGGTTACAACACGGTCCTTTAAAGCTTTCAAATGACATTTAGTCTTGTAAGGGTAGAACAGTTCTTCTACCAATTCTCTGTGATTTTCATTCCATCAAAGATTTTAGCTCATCTACAATATAAAAACAGGTTTCCATGATTCCTGCCCTTCTTCTTGGTAAATGACCCTATTCTTTCCTGTGTCCTTTGGAGGGAAAGCCTAAGGCCACCAAGAAAGAGGAGCCATCCAGGGAAGAGGTCTGGAGCCACTGCCAAGCAGGCACCTTGGGGCTGGTTATACCACCCCAGTCCTATGAGGTAGCTTCTTGGCCCTGGCTTCTCATACATGCTAAACAAATTCAAACACTCTCAATCTTTAGAGTAGTGCTTGACACATAGCGAGCGCTAATAAATGTTCAAAGTGATTGTTCCAGACTTTTGAAAAATGGCTGTGCTCTCTGTGGTAGCCAGGACTGTAGAGAGCATTGCACTTCCAGCCTCAGGCTGCCCTGGGGAAATGGGCAGGAGTGATCGCCGCTCAGCTGGTCAGGGACTCACAGTTGGTCTTTGACGAACTTTTGCAGGGACTTGGAGATGGCAGTGGTCATTATAAATGATGATGCCATTTAATAAACAAGCATCTAAAATGATGGTTATGTCTAATTATAAAAGGGATGAACAGCTGTTATAGAAAAGTTGGAGCATATAGAAAAGCATATTAAATAAAAGGTTTAAAGATTCTTGTGAATCTCTCATCTGTGTTGTGTTCGAGAATATCCTGGTTCACCAATGCTTCTGTTCATGAACAATTTGGTGCAAAATTTTGCTTCCGTTTGTGAACTTCATGTGGTGTGACAAACACAACCACAGCCATTGTCCCCAGAATGGTGGAATGAATTAAGTTCATGAACCGAGGTATCAGCAGGGCGTGTCTCCTCTGTCTTGTACAATGTGGATGGATATTCTGTCTCTATGTGGTAGGGAGAAAACTCTGGATGTGAAAAACATAATAAAATCTGCTCCTCAAAGTCTTTGTTTTCCTTCTTTCCTCCCTTCCTCCCTTCCTTCCTTTCCTTAGCACTGAAGATTGAATCTAGGAGCTTCACACTGAACTACATTCCCAGCCCATTTTTATTTTTTAAGACAGGGTCTTTCCAAGTTGCTAAGTGATCTTCCTGCCTCAGCTTCCCAGAGTGTTTGGGAATGTAGGCATGTACCACCACACCTGGCCTCATTGCTTCCAGGGGAGACAGGGTTCATTTTACCCAATGGTCGAGTCAGCAGGGAAAGCTGTCCTTCTGCCTGGTATTGATGCCCAAGGTCCCAGAAAGAGAAGCTTTTCCTCTTCTGAGTAGCAGAGCTCCCCTTTAGGATTCTTACTGGGCCGAAGGCACCGTGGGCCTTGTGACACTATGAGAAAGCAGGGAGAGCGCTGTCCCTGTGGCGGCGTATCTGAGGAGGAGGCGGCCCAGGCACCAGAGCCCACATGATGTATGCAACTCCCTGGTCAAGGCCTTCACGAGGGACTTCACTCCATTCTTTTCCTTCCTTCCACATCCAGGAAGGACCAGCAGCAGGTTTCCATGAATGCAGGGAAAGCACGTGATGCTTTGACAGGATGACACATGAGGGTAAACTGAGTCAGCAAACCAGGAGTCCAAGAGAGAGGAAGGCAGGCCCTCTCCTTCTCTACTTAGGGTTCTTGAGTCCTTACTTTAGGGGGTGGAGGAGTGGCAGTCTTTAGAGCCCCGCATGCCCATTGCATAGTAGCTTTTCTAGTATGTGACCTTGACATTCCTGCCATCATTGGCCTGCAGCCCAGGAGAGCCTGAACTCAGGTTCTGATGGGGACATGGCCTCCCCCCAGATGAAACCCATGTCCCAGGATGGTCGGGCAATAAAACAGAAGCAAGTGGCACAGACCACCACTGACCTGTGTGTGACAATAACAAGAGAAATAACCCCCAAAGGTATAATAAAAATGCAGAGAATGTCTAGATTAAAAATAAACAATTATGACAGGGAGAGACACATTGCCATCAGTACCCCTCGCTTTGAAAGCACTGATCTTCCCTTTCTCACCACCCTTGGCAGCAGTTCTGGAGTCCTCTTCCCGAGCCTTAGTCTACAGCTGCCCGAGTACCGAACTGCTCCAAAGTGCTTGGCGATTCTGCTGATTCTGCTGAGTAAAGACACGAATCGTGTCTTCATCCATCCTCTTCTTCACCGGATCCGGCACCATGTGACCCTTGATACCTCCAAGAAGTCAAAACCATCATGGAGGGGAAGCACTTTGGATCCTTTCAGGGTACTGAGGCAGCCACAGGGGCACAACTGAAGACCCTCGTAGAACAGGACTTCCGGAGCTGTTTCAGAAAGTGGAGGAGTGTGGGATGAGTGTGTGGGAAGCAAGGAGGAGGACTCTGAGGGATCTTGGCAGTGTGGCTCTTACTGCAGTGCATCCCTCGTGATTTATCTGGGGCTTCTGGCATGTGCATGGTCTCCTGGATCCTGCACACAGCAGATGCTCCCTGGAGCCACTGGAGAAAGGCGACAGAGTGCACAGAATAGAGGCCATTTTCCTGGCGACCCAAGACACATAAAAGAATGGTAACAGTTGCCTTCATGGGGTTCCCTATATCTTCAACATACCTAGGAACCAGCCACGCTCAGAATAGAACATAAATGGCCTTTAAAATTTCCCTGCAAAGATGGCCATGCTCCCCTCCCTGTCCCTCAAGGGGTAAGTGTCCTTATTAGTTTCTGAAGAGAAAAATACACCTCCAGGGTATAACCTTACTATTCCATCCACTTCTTTCTCTGGTAATTGAAGAAGTCACAGTATGTACCGGAAAAGATTAAAGCTTGTGTAGGAGGGAATTAGAGTTTGCTTTCTTTCTTTTTTCCTTTTTTAAAAAGCATCGGTCTCTTTCTTGTGAGGTGGTACAGAAGTAACATTTTGTGCTGGTTTATTGGCAGGGGTGTGGGAAGGAACAATTCCCCGGACATCTTGGTTTCTGAGATCACAAAATCAAGCAGTGTCCTGCATGGAGTTTAGAGGAGTCATTGCTTTGGATATTTACTGGTCAAAATGTGAAGTTTATTTGCATGTCAAAAATTAGCATTGTGGGATATATGTGAACACATTTAGGTACTTTGTAAGCAAAGGAGTGGGTATCTGAGTTCCTGCAGTGATCTAGCAGGCGCAAACACTCAGGGCCAATTGTGCTATGAATATGATTAGACCACAAGTGCACATGAGCTCTGCGGAACTCCTGAGGTCTCTCTGGAATGTGGCACAGGGGCCCATGGTTTATGGGATAAAAGTCATCTTTAAAGAGTGACCTTAAAGGTGTTTAGAGTTGTGTGTGTCTGGAGTCAACTCCCTGTGGCATCACTCTCTGTGAAGCAACTGGACAGGGTGTCCCCGAGGTCTCAGGGGACCGGAACTCCTCTCACTGAGGTGGAATCCAAGTGCTTCCTGGATGCAAGCACCCTGCTGAGTCACGACACCCAGTACGAGGGGACAGTTGGAGTAGACACAGCAGTAACAGCACAGAAATTGACTCCTTCCAAGGGGCTTGCTTACTACCGGTCACCGGTGACTATAAACGATGACTCCAGCTGGCAAGCTTGTCCTCTGCACACGTCACCACGTGGAGATTCCCCCAGCCTCCAACCAAGTGTATGCAAACACAGCTGGCGAAGCCCCTGCCTTGGCGAGGTGATCCCTGCTTAGAAATGATCCTGCACACAGCAGTTTTGACCAGAGCAGGTCTGTGGCAAGGAGATTACCAGACGCAGGAGCTTACACTGAGAATTCTCTCCGTGGAACGGGGCCAAAGCCCATTCTGCTCTGGGTATGTTCTGTCAGTAGAGGTTTTAGGCAGATTATTTTTCATGCTGGCTGGGATGGAATACTTTCTCATCTTTTGGTGATCGTTCATGGTTAGTAGGGCTTACTATCGAGAAGATGGGACCCAATGAGATTAATCCTGGTGAAGTGGTCTATTAAGTCAAAGTATTTATCAAAATGCTTTATTGGAGCAGTGGTTCATTATTTGGTCTGTTATCTGTACTATAGGGAACATTAGCTTTCTGAACAGGTCATTTTGCTAGTTCTCTCTGTGATAGGACTAGGGTTTATAGATTGCCTCCAGTGACCTGGCTGCTGTGTGGTCTCCATTTGGAAATAAAGCAGCCCCCGGCCTCATGGCCTCATATCCAATTCATAGAATTTGTCGGTGAAGCCGGAGTCCTGCATAATAGGATTGGCTTGCTGCGAGGTCCCTTATAAAGCTGCGTATTGATCCAGCAGTTGGTTACGGTGGCGTAAAACCTGACAGTGGTAAGCATTTCTCCACCTGTCATTTGAGCCCTTGGAGGAGGAACAGTACTTGGCATATGGAGAGAAATGTGTAAGCTTTCTTGAAGGACACAGAATGTAGGGACAGCGGCGTTGGTTGTAACTGGTTAACTTTCCCTTACTCTTAGAGAATGTGCCACAGGCCATGAAACCTAGGAAGCTTCAGGTGACTGGTGGAAAACCCATGAGGGCAGCTAGTGTGGCCTTACTAGGTGACAAAAGGAAACACAATTAGTCCATCATTTCACTGCTGCATTTCTGGCTCTAACTCTACCACCAAATGCAAATTGGCATTTTGGCCAGGGCTCCACACTCCTTTTACAAAGTGCTTTCATTCTTAGGTGGCAAACGTACATGTTCTAGAGGACGGCTGTTCATTACACCGCAGGCAGGCTCACGCCTGTGTATCTATTCACACATGCAGACAGTTCCACACTGCTCAGCGCCATTAAAGTCAACACTGCAGTACTGCTAGTGCAGGAAAAAACAAACAAACAAACAAACAAACAAGGTTTGTACTCATAAAGGC